>CM053791.1:503683749-504143749 GCA_028749045.1 Cupressus sempervirens
TGAAAGCATATTAAATTGAGGTTTATGGTGAGCTAAAACCACTTTAGTGTGAAGTTTGTGGTAATCTTGAAACCACTTATGTGATGTTTGTGGACTTTGTAGTGAACTTGAAACCACTTTGATATTGCATTAGTTATAGGTAATCCATAAAAACCTAAAATGATTATGATGAGGGGAATCAAAATGAATGAGAGTATTTGATATGTGATTAAATGGGTAGCTAACAAGACTTTATGCTAGGACCCATTGTTTCTATATTATTGATGCATCAACTTTTAGGAGTCACAACTTTTGACTCAGATATGGATTTTGGCTGAAATTTTACAGGTGCTTGTGTGAGGAGGAGTTATTTGGATTATGAAAAATCTTATCTTGATAGGTCACTATTTTGAAATTTTTTCAACAGCCTAAAAATCTGTCTTGACCTCTGAAGCTGAGTTTTTGTGTTTTGTTTTTCTAGTTTTTTAGAACTTTTTTTTTTTAATAAATCAAAAATCAGAAACTTCATTTCATAGATTAGTTGGAAATTCATCTTGTCTTAGTTGGGGTATTTTCTTGGGAAAAATTGAGATTTGTAGGATGGATTTTAGAACGTAGCAAAAATGTAAAATTCTACTTTTTCTGAAAATCTACCAAATATGGTAATTTTCAAAATTGTAATAAGTAGGCACTTTCTTTGATTGTAAGGGGGAAGAGATTTGGAGAAGTTGAATGAAGAATATGATTTTTTTAAAATCTATGTTGTGTTATTATTTTATGAGTATTATTTTGAAAGGATTTTGGGCTACAACAATTATGGGGAGATTTCTAAAATAATTGCATAATTAATTTATGGAGCGATTGTCATAAATTTATTAATTATCTCCAACAACTATGTATGGTCAACACAAACCAACACTTTGTTGTCCTTCTCAACCACCTAGCATAAATTTTATAACTAACATTTTCCTACACTCTACTTCACATTTATGATGTATTTTCTTATAAATAGAATAAGTTGGGCCCATGTTCAGTAGAGCCCATATTTGGGTTTCTCTATGGAATATCCTCTCTTATGGTTTCTTCTCTTCTTGGTATTTTAACTATGCTAAAAAATTATGCACATGTAAATTTTAATAATATACTTAGCCCATCTTGATCAAGTTTTTCTATTACTTCCTTAACAATTTTTGGTCTAAATTCTAGATAATCCTCTGAAGGTAACTTTTTGCAATTTTCACCACTATCTTTCATATCAAGGTTTTTCTCAAATTCCTTAGATACTTTGGGCTCACAAAACTCCTCATCACTATCAATTAGCACATAGTTAGCATTGTAGTCAACTTGAGGTTGCAAATTCTGGAATTTGTACTCATTCTCACTAGCTATGTTTTGTTGCAATTTTTTCTCTAGAGAGGACTCCTTTTCACATTCATAAAACATAAGGGTAACTATTGGAATAGAGGTTTTAGGAATTCTATTTCCCTCAAAGAGCATCACACTTCACTTGATGGGTGTTGTAGACAAGCATGGAGGATTCTTTCATTTCCTTTTACTTATAAGTATTTCTACCATAGGTGCTTTAGGAGGTTTTTCTAAATCTTTCTCCTCTTGCAAGTGTAGGGTTTCATTAGTGTTGCTCTCATCATCTAGTTGTTCTAGCCTTTCTGCCTCAAGTTCATAGCTTTATCTTTACCTTCCTTAATGGTAGACCTATTCTTAGCAGATGATGGGGTCTTAGGGAAACTAGAAACTTCTATATTTTTTCTTCTCTTTTTGCTAGCAATGGAGGTTTCAATTTTGTAAATCCTCTTCTTAGTTGGTCTAGAACTAGAGGGAGAGGCTTTAGGAACATTTTTAGTTCTTTGAACAACCTTACAGAAACCATTAGATGTTCTTTCCCTTCGTCCAACACCCTACCTTTTAGGGCTAACCAACCTAGGATCTATCGTATTTAACTACAAAGTCTCTTCCCATGTCCCAATTCATTGCTTATTCAACTGCCTTTCTACAATTAATTTTATTAAGCAATGGTGAGAGATACATTGATCCTTTCCTAATTATACTAAAGAAGCTTTCTTCTTAACAATGTTAAATAGGAAATTTGGAAGGTTTACCTATCTACAATCATGTCGTAGGTGAGCCAATATCTTGAAATGTAGGGCATGTAGGTATGTGTAACATCCTTTACATGTGAAGTACTAGATGATAAACATTTTTGGCTAAATAAACTCCATTTACAAAAATAATCTAGAAGTACCCTTCTTCTTATCAATTTCCAGTGGAGGGTCCTAATGTACATTGAACTATGCCCTAGCTGTCTGTAGGAAAAAATATTTTTCCTAATTTTTTCTTTCCTAGGGTAACCCAGTGACCTTGACTACTACCTCCTCTATGAACTCAATTTTTAGGCCCTTAACTATTGCAATGCCATCTTTTAAGGTGGTCATGAATTGAAGAGAAACCACTTCATCAAATCCTTTTAGACTAAGATAGTAATCCATCCATCCCCTTATTCTAAAAATCTTGCAACTGGTTACATCACCTAGAAGAACCTAGTCATCAATCGATTCATACCTCTAGAGACCTCCACCCATTGTTGGCTTTAGCAAAATTTTGGCAAAATCATGATGTTTCAAAGTTTGCAATATTACGACACTAGTTATCTTATAAAAAATGACATGTACTTGGAGAGTTTAATGCACAATATCTCATAATATCCTTCTTGCATCAAGTTTCATAATTTTCACTCATGTATAGGTTCGTCACCTGAACACATTGAAAATTATCATTAAAATTTAAGTAACTACTTTTAGTGTCCTTAATTTCATAATGATGCAATCACAAAAGGACAAGTCATCAACATGTGACATTAACCATTTAATTACTTCTAGTCATCTTAATTAACTTTTAAAGTTACACACAATTTGAAATTGATTTGAAAACAAATATTTAAATATTTTCATCCCTCCAATTATGAAAATGCATGGGTCCCACTAGGCTAGGATATGAAAGAATGAATAATTATAAACAATACCAATCCCTAACAAAGCATGAATAAAATAGAATGTATTTAAAGTTATGTGGTATGTACCTAGCAACTGTGTAGGAAAGATGTTTTGGAAAAGATCATTAGAGTTGACAGAGTGATGGGATGGAATGGTAAGATGGCAAAGAAAGAAGGTGAAGTGGAGTGGATGGTGAAGAAAGTAGTTTCAAGAAGAAAGTTCTTATTATGAATGCCTAACATGGAATCAAGAAGTTGTAGGAGTGAGGGTAGAAGACTAGACTCTTTCACTATAGGAATGAGAATATCCTCACCATGTTGACTACCATAGGAACTACTCAACGCTAACTAGTTTATTGTAAAGCTTGAGGGGATGTGCATTGACAAGTAACTTGAAGTAGACAAGATCAGTTGTAGATAATTGAGATTCACAATTGGGAAATACAACAACAATCTCATACAGTCCTAACTAGCATGCTTGAAACTTTCCTAGATTATGCTAGTATTTGGAGTCATAAAGGACTATCCAATCTCCTATAGCAAACATTTCCTTTTTGATAAACCTATCATGCCATTGTTTCTGCTGGTAATGAATGACCTTAGTGTTATTCAATGCAGATTTCCTTTATTCATCAAGACCATTTAAACTCAAGATTTGGTCCTATTGTACAATAGTGAGTTACATAGTGAGCTCCAAGGTAGTCATCAATGTTATATATTCAAATTCTATAGGCATTACTATTGACTTTCTATAGACGAGCTCAAAGGGAGTAAAACTAGTTGTGGCTTTCTAGGTGGTTATATAAGCCCAGAGAGATTCAAGAAGGCATGTGGCCCAATCTTTCCTATGGAGTGCTACTATATTTTTGAGGATGGCTTTTAGCACCTTATTAGAAACTTCTGCTTGACCATTAGCCTGTGGATGATAAGATGATGATTTACCATGCCTAATAGTATTCTCCTTCATAAGAGCAGTTATCAAATTTGATGTAAACTAAGCCCTTTGATCAAATATCAACTCCCTAGGAACTCAAAACTATGTAAAGATGGATTCATAAAAGAACTTGGCCACATTGATATCCCTTAGGTGTTTCATGGGTTTAGCCTCTACCCATTTGGTTACATAGTCAATGCAAACTAGAATATAGGATTTTCCTTGTGAAGAAGGTTCAATAGGTCCTACAAAGTCAATCCCCCATTTGTCAAAGAGTGCAACAACTACTTGAAGCTATAGGTGAATTTAATTTTATTTAGTGGGTCTTCCCATACATTGACACTTGTCACATTTCTTTGTGTAACTAGCTGCATCCTTGTGCAAGCTTGGCCAATAATACCTAGTTGTCAAGATTTTGAAAGTTGTTCTTTTGGTTACAAAGTGACCTTTATAGGGCTCATCATGACATGAATTTAAGACATCATATGTTTCATCCTCTCTTATAAACCAACACATTACTTGATCAAGTGTAGTATAGAACATAAATCCAATAATTCATGAATAGTTAAGGCTATTCCCTACTAATAATTTTCATGCTTTGGTAGAGAAGTGAACTGGTATTTTATCTATGGTGAGGTAGTTAGCAATATCTGCATACCATGGATTATATGATTACACTAACAAGAAGTGTTCATCTAGAACATTAGAATCAATGGCTACAGGATCATCTGGACATGTAACCAAGAGAGAAAGTTAGCTACCACATTGGTATTGCTAGGTTTATCAATTATGGTGATATAAAATTCTTGCATGAGTAACAACTAGTGAGCCAATCTTCCTAATATTGTAGGCTTTCTCACCAAATATTTTATAGGATAATGGTTAGTATGGAAAAATATTTCACATCTAGTAATATAATGCATAAATATATTGAAGGCATAGATGACTGCAAGTAATTCCTTTTTAGTGATTGTTTAGTTAAACTCTGCATCTTCCAATTTTTTACTAATGAAATAAATGGCATGTTCAACTGAGTCTACCATTTTTCCTAGCATGACACTGATAGCATAGTCCGAGGCATCTGTATGGATGTAAAAAGGCAATCCCCAATTGGGTCCTCACAAAATAGGTGTTGTTGTACTATATAATATAAGGATTATAGTATAGAATTATCAATTATTTTTTCTAAAAGTTTTTTTTGTATTACAAAATTTCAAAATCATGCATAAAAATTACTCACAAGCATGATTCAAAAATATCATATTACATTTTTAATGTATATGTCATAATAGATCATAATTGTAATAGGGAATATACAACTTCATTAATACCACTCATTGAACATGACCATTATATTTTTATAGATCCTTCATTCGGGTGAATATTATTCCATGTTAGAACTTATATAAGAGATATTATGATGTTAATTTTTTAATGATCTAATCCTCTTGTTTATCATTGGTAAATGTTCCTATGAGAAGGAGAAGATCCTACAATGTTTGTCCCAAGTTTGAATTTTATATGAGAAAGAAAGAAAGAAGATTTAGTTTCTATTTTTTTTAATAGATTTGAACTCTCTACCATATAAGTGCTTGCATTGTCATATTTTCATTACAATAAGGATGCTATATAGGACTCTTCAAATTATTCTCCTTAGAATATGACTAATATAATAATATAGGTTAAATTTATTTGTGTGAGTTTAATTTAGATCCCAATTTAAAGAAGTATAATGTTAGAGTATTCAATTAGCTACTATAACATCGCCTCTATTACTTTTAGCCATGTCGTGTAGGGGTGCCTATTCAAACTCCTTGTTTTGATTTCAAGTTTTGATTTTGGCTTTTACTAACTCTAACCAAGTTAGGAGTGTGATTTTGGACCTTTCATAATTAGGTTTATTTTATCCTAGATAAATTGTGTTTGGTTCAATCTAGTCTAGAGGCTTTAGTCTTCTTTGTTGTTTAGGGGTTTTTGAGAGAAAACCTAGGAATAAGGGTCAAATACCTTAGAAATATTAGTAAAGTTTGGATTTGAGATCTACATATATCCTCTAAGGTGATTTTACGCCTTTTTTGCATAGTTTTGAAGTCATAAGTTATCATTTGGGGAAAGATTGCATATGTTGTCAAAATTGTTGCAATGTTGTCAACTAAGCCTAGGAGGGGAAACATGTTATCAACTTGGATTGAAAATGTTGGTTTGAAGGTTAAAAAATTCTTAGAAATTATTAAGGATTCAATTTAATTCTATGTAAAAAGTTCCAAGTGTTAAAATGCAACTATGCTAAGAAATGCAAAATGTTTCTTGTGACAACATTAAGGAAATTCCCAACCAATTTTTGAATGGTCTGGTTGAATGCTTTGAAAAAAGGCTGGTAGGTTGGAAAGGGAAAATCTTGAGTAATGTTGGGAAAATCCAACTTCTCTCCACTTCCCTATAAGAAATCTTGATGTATTTCCTAACCATTTTCAAAATTGAGGGTAGGTTCAAAGACCTTATTGATAAAATCCAATGGAACTTCTTATGGTCCAAAACTAAAGAGAAGTTGAGAATGAATATGGTTAGCTAGGAGAAAATCTATCAACCAAAATCTCTTGGTGGTCTAAATTTAAGAGGAATGGGAAACTTAAACAAGGCCCTATTGACAAAAATTGGCTAGAATTTGGTGAGCTCTCACGGCAACTAGTGCAACATTATTAAGACTAAATACCTCTGAGGATTGTCTCCTCATCAATACCCTCAAGCTTGTGATATCACCTAGAAATCTAAGTTTTGGAACAA
This sequence comes from Cupressus sempervirens, assembly GCA_028749045.1. Taxonomy (NCBI): domain Eukaryota; kingdom Viridiplantae; phylum Streptophyta; class Pinopsida; order Cupressales; family Cupressaceae; genus Cupressus; species Cupressus sempervirens. The sequence continues at coordinate 503,690,454 of CM053791.1, forward strand.
TATGGTTAATACTAGAAAGATCTTGAAAAGGGGGTGCCATTGGATAATGGGGAATGGTAATTCATGATAGTCCTCTCATGTACACTAAGTTACTACCTCTATAAGAGAAGTGTACTAGATTGTATGGCCCTCGGATTCAAAACTTCATCACCCTTAAATGAAAATGGATCACTTTCCAGACGTTTGAGCTTGTTGATTTAGGAATTTATTAGGAGCTACAAGACCTTCTTTATACATATATGATCGCCCTTGATCTAGTTGAGGACTCGGTGTGGAAAATCTTACCCTTAGGAGATTTTATAGTTAAGTTTTCTTATCTATGTTGCATGGTGGAGATGGTTTCTAGGGATGATTGGAAAAACGTCTGGTACCGTTGGATCCTACCAAAGATAAACTTCCTCTAGTGGGGAGCTTTGCATGGATCGATCCTCGCTATTGATAACCTATAATGTAGATGGTGCCAACTCATTAGCTACTATATTTAATGTCTTCAAGATGCATAATATATTCCACACCTACTTATCCATGACCTCTTTGCCACATCTATGTGGAGGGAAGTTTTTTGCCTATGGAAGGTCCAATGGTGTATGGAGAATGAATTGAAACAATTTATTCATTGGAATGGGCTTGTGGTGCATCCTTACCTCAGAAACTTATGGCCAATTATCCCCCCATATGTTACTTGGTGTACCTGGAAGGAAAGGAACTTGATAAAATCTTTAGGGAACAAGCCAATACTAGTGTGATCATGTCCCAATAGGTTATTAGGCTCATAAAAGAATGCAGCAGGATTTGGCATTAGAAACTACCACCCCCCCCCAACCAAAATCCACTAGGTGGTCTACACATGAAATGGGCTTTGGCGTGGGTTGTTGAATCAATTGGGGCACAATTTGACAATTGTAAAGTCCTAGCTAGGAAGAAGATGGTATGGCGTCCTCCCCCTCGATCTTAGTTACAACTAAATTTTGATGGTTTGACCATGATGAGCAACACCACAGTGGGAGGTATCCTCCATAATAGTACAAGAAATATGGTGGTTTCCTATCCTAGTAACTATAGAGAAGGCTCCAACAATGAAACAAAAACTATGATGCTGTTCTGGGGCCTAAGGATTATGAGAGCTTGAGGGATCAATAAGCTTTCCAGCTAGGGGGATTCTATGCTTATCTTTAAAGCTCCTAATGTCAAAGGAGAGAGTAACTATTTGATTAAACTCATAATCAAGAAAATTTGAAGTTTGTTGTAGGATTACCATGACATCCAAGTGGTGCACATATATCAGGAAGGAAATAGTGTGGCAGATGAGCTAGCCAAATTTGGCTATTGTGTTAGGGATTTAATGGAATGGGAGGATACCCGAATGTTGCTATCATCAATGAAAGTAATGATGAAAAGGGAGTGTACTTACAAAAATTTCACATGATGAATCAAAATATGTGGCAAACTATCTTTTTTCAATGTGGGCATGTGGAAAAGACAATCTATAAAGAGCTTATTTGGAAAGATTGTATGGGGATATGCATTGATGTTTCATTTATCGTGAACATTGATTACTATTGTAAAAGGATGTAGAAGGGCGATTTGGCAAGATATAGAAAATGGCCTCCTAATAATTATAATGGAAACTTACACTATTTGTGCACTAACCATAGCTGGCATTGGTCATTTATAGAGGGGAAGAGACCACTCACACATGTCACAGAGGATGGATTTTTGTATTTCAAAAAACTTTGCAAAATTATGATGACTGTGCAATACCTTTTCATTGTTATCATTCAGGATTCTCATTTTATAGTTTATACGTAAAAAGAGGCTATGTCATCTAAAGATTTGGTTGTTGACCTAGGTGAAGACATGGGTGTTAATAATCACATAGAATCTATTTTTTTGGAGAAGGGCATCCGTAGTAGTGAGGCAGTGATGGTCTACTTGCATGAAGGAAACCTCTCACCATATATGGAGGGAATGGGGAAGCATGATGAGATTTCCTCAATGTAGTTCTTCGAGACTTGGAAGGATAGAAATGTGACTATAAATGGTATGTAATTTGAAATCTCTAAGGAAAACATTGCAAGGATCAAAGATTTTACTATGGAAGGAAATAAATGGTGAAGGCAGGCTAAGGTTAATGAGGAGCCTAGTTTTTCAAAAAGAAATCAAACTCAGGGAGGAACCAATGCAAATGTGTGGAGGATTTTCACAGGAATCCCTCCCTAAGCCTTTGAACACCATCGACTATGTGATTATGAGGTATATCACCCTTGACCTGATCACTTTCAGGTAATCTATTATTACCACTTCCCTATTTTGAATCACTTTAGGAATCTTGACCTTATTTACTTATCATTTCTATTATTGCATTTGCAAGAAGATTCTATTTTTAACACTAGGAGGAAACATGAGGAGGGTAAAACTTTCTTCTTGAGTAAAATCACAAACCTGTGTCACCCTTTTGTAAAGGAAAGGTCTAGCAAAAGTATAATTGTTCACCTTGAATGACATAAAATTGGTATTATTATTTTGAATTTTGAAATGAAGTAAACTAATGAAATGTATAGAAATGGATGAAGTTTAGGATTATAATTTTTAATAATTATATGGAATAAGAATTCATATATTTTCCTAATTTTTATAGATGATTTTTTAGGTGCTGAAAAATGCTAAAAATTAGGGGTCTAGTTCCCACCAGAAAACTATATAGAAATAAACTTATTTCCCTTTGATGTTACCTTATTTTATAGATAACATATATAGCTAGAACAATAAAAAATAAAAATTGTCTTTAGACCTATATTTTCTCTTTTATAAGCATTGAAATCTCAACTCACTTGAAATTGATAGTTTTCATCTCCCACCACCTTTTCCAAAACAAATCTATTCTAACCAAGAGAAAAATTATACATTCTAGAAGAGGACTCTCTCCTATAGAATTCCATAAATTTTTTATACTTTTTGATATACTATATGTGGTTGTGGAATTTTTAATTACAATATACTATATCTAATTAAAACACTATAAACTTTATATGAGAATATTCTTGACTTTGAGCTCTATAAAATGGTGTTTACATATTATTAAAAAAATCATAAAATATAGTAAGAGTTATTGAAATGCCACTTTTCTAAAATAATTTTATTTCTTTAGTAATTGGATACAAACTAGTATAAAACATGCATTTAATAGACATTTCCAATTGGAAAAGTGTGAGACAATATAGAATGAATTTAGCTAGATCACATGTTTAGAAAAATGATTTTTAGATAGAAACACTCAAATTCACTCATTCTGATAAGTCAGGCAAAAAGGTGACACAACTTTGTTCTTTTACCCACCTTATCACTAAGGGTTTATGAAAAAAGATGTATATCTAGCACCTAGCCCAAAACCCACCTCTTTTGGTTAACCCTCTAGCCTTGGTGATACCCCAATTCTCCTTGGACCCTAGACCTAGTCCTAGCCATAAGAAGTTGAAGAAAACCCATGGCTCAAAAGATAAAATGGACCTAGATGTCAAAATTAGTCTCATAGAGTCAGACTTGGATACTAAAAAGGGTTCATATACTAAGAAGGGTACATAGAGCACCAATAGAACCAATAAGAACCTCCAGTTAGATAAATTCAAGTCCCCTCCCACACAAGATTCCACCTCTAATTCTTCCAACAGTGATATCAAACCTGCAAGAAAGAAGAGATTACCTTAGTCTAGCCCCAAACCTCTTAGCCATTCCCATATCTCTAACACCCTAGAGGCTACCCTAGCTAGAATTTGGGGGGAAGACATCACTTTGCATAGGAAAGAACTCAAAAAAGATACTAGGAAGAAAGTGAAGAACAACTATAGTAAGGCTAGACTAGAGAGGCCAGAACATTCTATGAAGGACCTGGTTAATAATCAAACTAGTAGCAACCAACAATATGAAACATTGGTGGAGTTTTCCACCAACGTCATGCACTCCATGGCCACAACCTTATACTTCCTATAGGCTAAAAGGGGGAGAAGGATTTGGGAAAGGCTATTGAGACTACTCCTTCCATCTATGGCTTTCTAGTGGAGGATTGGCTAAAGGCCATCCTGGAAAAACTAGTTAAGAGGGATGAGGAGGATGTGGTTAGGTATGTTTCTGAGGATAAGAAGGAGGACAAGCAAGGGAAAGAAGAGGGCAATTAGCCCTGGTTCTGGTGTTTTGTATGTCTAATTTTTTTTCTTATGCTTTGTACCTTGAACTTGATACCCCATGGGGTCTTATCTTTTAAGGTTATGGTGATTAAGAGAAACATTTTGTATAGTAGCTACTGGTACATTTTAAAGAATTTTATGGATATTAGTCTAAGGTACAATAGTACTGTTAATCATGTTGTGGACATATTTTATTTTTTAAAGTTTAAAGATGGTATAGGATAGAAAAATGGGAGGTTACCTCTAGGTGATTATTTAGACTATTTGTTACTTAGGGCCAACCCCCTATTCTCTTTTCGCTACTATCTAATATTTCAAAACATTGCATTTTGAAATATATTCATGACAAAATTATTACAATTTTTATATTGTTTCATCCTAACGGCACATGGGTTTGAGAAACAGTTAGGGTACATAGGGAAAGAGGAAAGTTTTGTTATTGAAAACCATGAATTCTGCCCCAAGTTTCACAATTTTACTTGTTTTAGATTGTATGTTCATAATAATGGATTAAAGCTTGAGTGTTTGCATGGGATTATTGGATTTCATTCTTGTATAGTTATTTTTGTTTCAAGTTTCTAGGTTGTAGAAGCTCATTTGATTAGTTTTTGATAATATTTTGTAATTAGATAATGTGTTGTTCCAATCTTGATAGTTTATGAAAAAATTGCTCCCCCATGAGTTCCTACAGTGGATTCATCATGACCTTAAGGAGAATAGAATTTTAGCCAATGTACATTATATATATAGCTTTTGGGCCTCTAGAGAGTTGGTTAACTATTTTTAATGTGATACCCTAGGCAAGTCATAGTCACTTGGTTAGGTGATAAAAAAAATTTCAAGAAGCTTTTTGAGGTTCAAATGTGATAGATTCTTCAAACCATGAGATTTACAAAGAGGCTAAGTGTTGTTTCTATATGCAAGACGAGGAAGTTTCAAAACAAGTTTTGTTAGCAATATTATTAGACCCTAGTAGGCACTACCATTCTCAATGTGAAACCCCTAATTATATGCATAAAAATAATTTTTATGTGTATGGGGAGTTTGGGAACCTAAGACCCACAAAATAATTTAGATTTTCCAAAAGGATACTTGAATATATAAAAAAATTCCACCTTGTTCAGAGAAATTTGGGTTATAGTCCAAAAATCCAAGTAGAGGGTTAATTCAATTAGACCTATTTTTTTTTATAGTTTTGAGTAGATGCAAAGAACTTGAGGAAAAAATGTGGGATTTGTGTCCAAAATCCTAGGAGAGATCTAACACCTCATGTATGAGCCCCTCACTCCATGTAGTTGAAGAAATGAATGATATGGATCAAGAATTGAAGTTGGCAAGTTAGTTTGTAGAGGCATTTGGTGAAAAATCTGTGGTGTAACTAGGTGTTGAAAAAGGTGAGGATAGGATAAAGATCCTCTAGAGGTTAGGGTAAAAGTGAACCCTAATAGGCTAAGAGAAAGCCTAAGAAATTCCTAGAGAAGATATGGACTAAAAAAGAAAACTACCTAGTATTACATCATATTAGAATCAGAGCCACAAAGATTAGGCTTGTGATTAGATGTATTAGATTGAAGAATCAATAATTGAGTAAAAAATGGTGACTAATATAGAGTTAGCTAAAGAAATGGGTGAGAAAAAAGAGAGAAATAGAATCCTTGAAGAATTCCTAGAGTAAATGAAAAAAAAGTTAGAAGAAGTTGCTGAGGCAACTAAGAGCAAAGACCAAGAAGGTGAAGTAGCAGTAAGGGTAAAGTAAAGATGGATGAGGACAACATCATACCTATTCAAGACCCTCCATTGAGTGAGGAATAATTCTATAAAGCCATCAAGGCATTAGGTGGGAAATCTCTAGAAGGAATTCCTTTGGTTAGTGGAAAGATAGATACTAAACTTGTAATGGAATGGATTGAATGAATGGAGAACCACTTTGACTGTGAAAGTGTGATTGAAGCACAAAAGGTTAACGTAGCTAAATAGGCAAAGGGGATCATCACTAAATGGTGGAAGTACTTTAGAGAAGAGAGGGAGAAAATGGGAAGGAAGCCCATTGAAAATTGGAAAGCCATGATAACAAAGGTGTGTTAGGAATAAGGTGTCTCAACCTTGTATAATTCCTATTCTTATTATTTGTTTTGTAAAATGTATTTCTTGCAAATAATGTTGATGTGTCGACATCTTGAATTGTGTGTAAGGAGATCATGACTAAAACGGTTCTGACAAATTCCTATGACATGTAAGAGCTATGTTAGGAAGATTCAATGACAGGTGAAGACATGTGGCAACTAGGATATTTGAGTACTGTATACTCTACCCCAATAGTGGGGTTCAAGGCATCGGCCCAAAATTTTTTTTGGGGTTCCTATTTTCTCAGAGAATGGTAAAACCCTAATACGGTTTACCTTTGCGAGTAACCCTAAAGTGAAGCGCATGTTATAAGCATTTTTAGGGTTGCAATGCGAAGTGATGCAAAAAAAGGTGTATTGTTGGTACTGCGAGTAGCTACTGGAGTCTTCTGTTGTTGATGTTGAACTTGCATTGCAAGTGTATTGTAACCTCGTGTTGAAGATAATACATTGTGTAGGTTCTGAAGGGGTGGGTTTGTTTTACCGAAAGGTTTTTCCCCACCGAAAAATCCTTGTGTTATGTGTTCCTTTCTCTGTCTATTTTCTGTATGCATGGTTGGCTGCAATATTGTTGTTTACATGATATTGAATCTGTAAGTGTAGAATATTTTAATAGGTTTTGCATCATACTTTCCTTATGAGATTAGAGTAGGAAGCTGTTTCCGCACTCGAGTTTCCTTACAAGTGGTATTAGAGCTTGATCAACTTTTGATCCTAGTTGTTGGGTAGGGTTTTTTGAGCTAATATCAAGTTGAGTGGGAGTCTTGTGGAGAGCATCCTAAATCTTATTTGTAGATTGAGATGGCGTGTTCATCATATGGAAGAATGGAGGTGGAGAAATTTAATGGCACTAATTTCGAGTTGTGGAAACTCAAGATGGAAGACATGTTGGAAGATCATGACCTATGGGAAGTGATTAAAAGCACTACAAGACCAGAAACTATAGCTCAAGAAGATTGGGATATCAAAGACCGTAAAGCTAAGGGTCTCAGAAGACTTTGTTTAACCGTTGCAGTCCTTTTGAATGTTCTAGATGAGAAAATTGCATATAGTTTGTCGGAGAGACTCGGAGCCGTGTATCAGGCCAAATCTTTGGTGAACAAATTGTTCCTGAGGAAGAAGTTGTATTCTCTGTGAATGGAGGAAGGTGGATCCTTAATGAATCATTTAAATGCATTTAATCTGCAAGCTGCATAGTTGACATCAGCTGGTGTCAAGTTAGAGGAGGAGGATCATTGCTACACACTTTTGTGTTCTTTACCGGATTCATGGGACCATCTTGTGATCGCTCTTGGAAGCACATTAGTCACCTTCAAAATGGATGATGTGGTGTCTTCGCTGCTATCAGAGGAGATGCGGAGAAAGGCTTCTGTTTTAGAAAAAGAAGCCCTTGTTGTTCGTGGGAGATCCATGGAAAGAGGGAAGAAAAATGACAATAAGTCTGACAATAAGGGTAGATCCAAATCTCGTGGGAAGTCAAAGACTTCCAATAAGTCCAAGGCAAAATGTTGGAACTGTGATAAGATTGGGCACTTCCATAAAGACTGTAAAGAGCCTAAGAAGAAGAAGAAAGCCTCAAATTCTGTTTCTGAAAAATCTCAAGAAGGTGGCGATGCATTCATCGTAGCTTTGGCAGCCCATGCATCTGATGATGTGTGGTTGGTTGACTCAGGTGCATCTTTTCACATGACCTCTCATCGAAACTGGTTCTCAAGATATGAAGAGTTGGATGGTGGAAACGTGTACTAGGGTGATGATTCTCACCTAAAGATAGTTGGACGCGAAAGGGTCACTATCAAATTTCCTGATGGATGAGTAAAGGGAATGAATGGAGTTATGCACATTCCAAGTTTGGCACAAAACCTATTATCTGTAAGTATGTTGAATGATGTAGGTGTGCAAGTTGTTTTTTCTAAAGATGGATGTAAGATGATGAGAGGAGCTATGTTGCTTGCTAAGGGTACTAGGAGAGGTACTTTGTTTCAGCTTGATGCACACATTTCTCAGTGTAATAGTTCTTCTGTTTCAACAAAGAGAGTAGCTATCACTTCATCCCCACCATCTGAATGAGCAGTAAAGAAGAATGTGGTTAGTGGTTCTGATGGTAGTACAACAAGTGTACCTAAGGGTGCAAACACTTTGGAAGGAAAGCTTCCTGCAGAAAAGACAATGTTGTGGCATTTGAGATTTGGTCACATTGGTGAGAAGGGTCTTAGAACCCTGAAAAAGAAAAATCTCATTAAGGGGTTAAATGATTGCAATCTTGATTTTGACTTCTATAAACACTGTGTATATGGTAACCAAAATCATGTTCAGTTTTACTCTAGTTCTCACAAATCTTCTGATGTTTTGGATCTTATTCATTTTGATGTATTTGGTCTTGTAAAAGTTCCTTCAATCTCCAAGTTTGTATTTTTCGTATCTTTCATAGATGATTATAGTAGAAGGACATGGATTTATTTCTTTAAAAGTAAGACACAAGTCTTTAGTCAATTCAAGGAATTTAAAGCCCTTGTAGAGAATCAAACTAGTAAGAAGATTAAGTGTGTGAGAACTGACAATGGTGGTGAATTTAAAGCCATTTTTTCTCCTCCAGCTATTCATATCCTGATGATGAATCATAGAGTGTGATTCAAAACGTTGATGCAAAAAAATGGCACACAATCGAATCCAGAATGCACATCTTCATACGTTATCTGATTGTGGAAATCTATTCTTGTCTATCAATGGTGGTGAGTTTTGCTCAACAGAGTTTGAACAGTTCTGTAAAGAACAACGTATTGAGAGGCACAAGACAACTGCTTATACCTCGGAGCAAAATGGAGTTGCAGAGAGAATGAATACGACAGTGATGGAGAAGGCTAGGAGTATGCTTAGTGGAGCTGGTTTAGAACAAAGGTTTTGGGCTGAAGCTATGGCCACTGCTTGCTATTTGGTTAACAGATCTCTTACATTAGCCCTTGTTGGTAAGACACCCATGGAGGTGTGGTCTGGTAAGAAGCCTTCAATTAGACATCTTCATGTTTTTGGTTGTGAAGCTTATGCACATGTTCCAAAGGAGAAAAGATCTAAGTTGGAAAACAAAGATGTTAAATGTATTTTCATCGAGTACAATATTGGTGTGAAAGGATACAAGCTTTGGGATCCTGTGACTAGTAAGGTGTTGTATAGCAGAAAAGTTATTTTTAGAGAGCTAACATCTTCTCCTATTGTGCTACAACAAGATGAAAAAGAAAAGGAAAAAGATGTTGTTCAGTTGCCTCCTACCCCTGAGAAGACTGAACAAAGAGACCATGTTGGGTCTAATGATGAGGAGAGCTCTAGCAGCTCTGAAAGTTTAGAAGAAGAGGAAGAACAACCTCAACCTCAGCCCGTGAGGAGATCCACAAGAGAAAGAAAGCAACCAGAAAGGTTTGGTTATTCTATGTTAGATTCCAATTGTGCTTTTGCTTTGATTACTAACACTGATGAGCCTAGATCTATGAAAGAGGCTTTGGGCATGGAAGATGCAAGTTCTTGGATTGAGGCTACGGATGATGAGATGGCTTCATTAGAGAAAATCAAAACATGGGACCTTGTACCTTTTCCTAAAGGGAGAAAATCTATTGGCTGTAAATGGGTGTTCAAGAAGAAATTTTGTGCAGATGGCAGTGTTGAAAGGTACAATGCTAGATTGGTTGCAAAGGGGTATTCATAGGTAGAGGGAATAGATTATGGTGAAATATTCTCTCCTGTTGCAAAGTTGACATCCATTAGATTTTTGTTATCTCTTGTTGCATCATATGATTTAGAGATAGAACAGATGGATGTGAAGACAACTTTCCTTCATGGTGATTTGGAGGAAGAGATTTATATGTCACAGCCTGAGCACTACATTGTTAAAGTTAAAGAATCCTTAGTTTGCAGATTAAAGAAATCTCTCTATGCTTTCAAGCAATCTCCTAGGATGTGGTACCTTAAGTTTTATGCCTTTGTGCTGTCAATTGGATTTGTAAGATCAAAATCAGATCATTGTGTTTATTTCAGAGTTGAAAATGATTGCCTTCTTATTGTTGCATTATATGTTGATGATATGTTGCTATTTGGGAAGGGTAAGGGTATGATTTCTGATTATAAATCTTAGTTGTCAACATAGTTTGAGATGAAAGATCTTGGGGCAGCTAGGTACATCTTGGGTATGGAAATTAGTAGAGACGGGTCTAACAGAAAACTTTGGTTGAGCCAGAGTAAGTATGTGAAGCCTATGTTGGACAGGTTTAGCATGGCAGATTGTAGACCACTATGTGTTCCTATTCCTGTGGGAACAAAGTTATCTGTAGATGATTGGCCAAAATCTCCTAGTGAGGTGGAGGACATGAGTAGAGTACCTTATGCTAGTGCAGTTGGCAGTCTTATGTATTCTATGGTCTGTACTAGACTAGACATTGCCCAAGCAGTGGGAGTCTTGAGTTGATTTATGGCTATTCCTAGATAGATACATTGTGATGCAGTTAAGTGAGTATTTAGATATTTGAGGGGTACATCAGATTACTCCATATGTTATCATGGTAACTCTTCTGTATCTTTGCATTTAGTTTGTATTCATAGGTTTGTGGATTCAGATTGGGTAGGTGATATTGACTGCAGGAGATCCACCAATGCTTATATGTTCACTATGTTTGGTGGTGCCATCAGTTGGATGAGAAAGTGACAACTTGTGGTTGCTTTGTCCACTACAAAAGCTGAGTACATGGCTGCTACTCATTCTTGTAAGGAAGCAATTTGGCTTAAGAGATTGTGTTTTGATGTTGGTGTTGATGTAGAACAGATTACTATTTGGTGTGATAGTCAGAGTGCTATTTGCCTTACAAAGAATCCAACTTTCCATGCCAGAACGAAGCACATTGATGTGCAGTATCACTTTGTGAGAGATATGGTGGAAGATGGAAAGGTAGATACTGTGAAGAATGTTGTAGATGCATTAATGAAACTAGTGGGCATTGAGAAGTTCAGATGGTGTTTGGATTCTATGGGCCTTTTGGCCTATAGCAGTTAGTTCCTGTTGCTCTTACAAGGTGTTCAAAAAGTGGGATAATGTTAGGAATAAGGTATCTCAACCTTGTATAATTCCTATTCTTATTATTTGTTTTGTAAAATGTATTTCTTGCAAATAATGTTGATGTGTCGACATCTTGAATTGTGTGTAAGGAGATCATGACTAAAATGGTTATGATGGATTCCTATGACATGTAAGAGCTATGTTAGGAAGATTCAATGATAGGTGAAGACATGTGGCAACTAAGATATTTGAGTACTGTACACTCTACCCCAATAGTGGGGTTCGGGGCATGAGCCCAAAATTTTTTTTGGAGTTCCTATTTTCTCGGAGAATGGTAAAACCCTAATACGGTTTACCTTTGGGAGTAGCCCTAAAGTGAAGCGCATGTTATAAGAATTTTTAGGGTTGCAAAGTGAAGCAATGCAAAAAAAGGTGTATTTTTGGTACTACGAGTAGCTACTAGAGTCTTCGATTATTGATGTTGAACTTGCATTGCAAGTGTATTGTAACCTTATGTTGTAGATAATACATTGTGCAGGTTCTGAAGGGGTGGGGTTGTTTTACCAAAAGGTTTTTCCCCACCGAAAAATCCTTGTGTTATGTGTTCCTTTCTCTGTCTATTTTCTGTATGCATGGTTGGCTGCAATATTGTTGTTTACATGATATTGAATCTATAAGTGTAGAAGATTTTAATAGGATTTGCATCATACTTTCCTTATGAGATTAGTGTAGGAAGCTATTTCCGCACCTGAGTTTCCTTACAAGGTGAAAGAAAAATACTTACTAGAGGACTATGAAATTCAATTACACAAGAAGAATAAACATTTAAAATAAAATGAAATGGATGTGGAAACTTACATTGAAGATTTTTAGAAGTTTTTTTTGAGGTTAAGAGTGCAAGAAGATGAAACCATCAAAGTGGCTAAGTATTTAGGAGGCTTAAAGTGGACAAATGAACTGCCACAATAGTTGACAAATGCTTCCAACTTGCTCTTAAAGTGGAAGAAAAAAAGAAGAGGATAGATACAAAAATTAGAGCTAGATGTAGAGGCAAAGATGGAAGACATCAAAGAGGCTATGTAGGAAGAGGATCATATTCTATGCCACAAGGAGACAACAAGTTGATTGATTAAAAGGGGAGTTTAGGAAGGGGAAGTTTCAACATAGGTAGAGGCTCTAATACTTGTAGTTGAGGAAGGAGTAGGAACCAAGGGAGAGGATCCTACTTTTCCACCATGAAGTGTTACCATTGTAGTCAATTAGGACACCCTACATATGAATTCTCTAAAAAAGTCTCAACTTTCCAAGGATTTAGAAAAATAGTTAATTATGTGTAAGAAGAGTCTAGCAACAAACATAAACAATCTAAAGGACCTTTAGAATTAGAGGAAGGGGAAAACATGATGATAATAAGAACATTTATCAAGGAGCCAATCAAAGAAGGATCAAGTGAAAGAACGGTAGTCTTTAAAATAAGATGCAAAATTAGGTGTGTAGAGTCGTCATTGATTTAGGCTCAATAGATAAAAAAATTAGTGAAGAGGTAGTTAGCAAGCTAAAGCTACAAAGAATCCCACATGCCAACCCATATAAGGTCACATGGCTCAACAAAGGGAAACATATTCTTATGGGATGGAAAGCGTGGGTAGAGTACACCATACGGAGATACAATGATAGGGTGCTATGTTAAATTCTTCTTATATATTCATGCCACCTTCTACTTGGAAGACCATGAAATTTGATAACCAAGCCATGCATAATGGAACCAAAAAATTCCTATTCATTCAAGAAGAATGGTGTGACTTTCAAGATTCAGTCCTTGATAAAAGAAGGAGAGATGAAAACCTCAAGTCCATTGTTTGTGATAAATAATTCTTAAAGACCCCAGATGAAGGAGGTGGAGTTGGATTTTCAATAATTTTGAAGCCCAAAGATGAAGTTACTACCAAGACAATAGAGGTACCAAGTGAAGTACACAAATTGGTTAAAGAGTACAAAGCTATTGTTAGTGATGGACAACCTAGCACCCCAACTCCTAAGAGACATTTTGTCCACAAAATATACTTTATTATAGGAGCTAGCCTACCCAATAAGGCTATGTATAAGATGATCCCTCAACAAAATGAGAAAATTTCAATGCAAACCTAAGATCTCCTAGACCAAGGCCTAATTAGGAAAAGCTTGAGCCCATGTGTAGTCCCTACTATTTTAGCACCCAAGAAAAGAGGAACTTGAAGAATTTGTACTGATTGTAGAGTCGTTAATAGAATTTCCATTAGGTATAGGTTTCCAATACCTATAATTGAAGACCTAGTGGACTATTTAGTGGAAGCAAAATATTTCAACAAGATAGACCTAAAAATTGGCTACCACCAAATCAGAATAAATGAAGGGGATGAATGGAAAACAACCCTCAAAACTAAAGAACATTTGTATGAATGGCTTGTAATTTCATTTGGTTTTTCTAACACTCCATGTACTTTTATGGGGCCTATGAACAAGGTATTGGTAGATTACATTGGTAAGTTTGTTCTTGTCCACATAGATGACATTTTGATTTTTAGTAAAACTAAAGAGGAGCATGTCAAGAATTTACAAATTGTTTTTAAGAAATTGCATAAGAAAAGATAATGATAAACTTGGAGAAGTGTGACTTCATGAAATATGAGCTCATTTATCTTGGCTTGGCTTTGTTTTGTCTCAAGGTGACCTCAAAATGGGTCAAGACAAAGTGGATGCCATTCTAAATTGGCCTACTCCTAAGACTATATTAGATGTAAGAATATTCCATGGTTTTTTCTAGTATTATACAAATTTTCTTAGGAATTTCAATTACATATGTACTCCTATTTTGGATACAATCAAAGGAGGGGTGAACACAAAGTTTCACTAGACCCCACAAGCTGATCATGTGGTTTTGAAACACTAAGAAAAAAGATAGAAAAACTACCTAGTCTAGTGCTTCCTAGCTTCAAGAAGCTTTTTCGAGTGGAGTGGCATGCTACAAATTTAGCTATTGGGGCTATTCAATGGCAAGAGGGAAGACCAATGGACTTTCATAGTGAGAATCTCAATAATGCAAAGAGGAAGTACTCCTCCTATGACTTAGAGTTACATTCCCTAGTCCAAGCTCTAAGGAAATGGAGGAACTATTTTCTCCCAAAAGTAATTTTGGTGTACTTTGACAACCAAGCCCTCAGCTTCCTTAACTCCCAAGATAAACTCAGTAGCAAGTATATGAAATGGATCAAATACCTACAAGCCTACACCTTTCCCATCAAGCATAAGAAGGGTGTGCAAAATAAGGTCGCATCTGCATTGAGTAGAAGAATCCTTACATTCTAAGAGGTTAAACTACAAAGCATAGTCAATTACAGCTTCAAAGACCTATATGTTGGTGATGAAGATTTTTCCCAAATCTACAAGGTATGCAACAAGTTCAAAAACATTTTTCATGGTGTTTTTTCTGATTATACATTGCAAAATGATTTATTTTTTAAAGGGAGTTGACGTTTTATTCCTAGAGGGTCCATGAGGAAAACATTTATCCAAGAAAAGAATAATTGGGTACTTAGTGGTTATTTTAGCATCAATAAAACTTAAAATTTAGTCACTAGGTTCTATTTTTAGCCTCGGATGACTAGAGATATTAGATCGTATGTGGAAAGTTGTATAATGGGTCAAAAGAAAAGGGAACATCCACCAATGCTAGTCTTTATGAACCACTTCCAATTCCTAGTAGACCATGGGAGTACATAAATAGTGATTTTGTAGTTGGCTTACCAAAGACAAGGCAATGCTATGATAACATTTATGTGATTTTGGATAGGTTTAGTAAGATAGACCATTTTGTAACTTGCGAGACCATACATGATGCTTGTCATATTTCTCACTTGATTTTGAGAGAGGTGGTTAGAATCCATGGACTACCTATGAGCACAAGGGAGTGGCTATGTCGAGGACTTTTCCCAATCCATGAGGGAATTCCATGAAAATGTATGGAAGATATAAATTGAAAATGTTGAGAAACTAAAGTAAAAGATGGATGCATCAAAAAGGGATGTTTAGTTTCAAACAAGGGATCTTGTGATGGTGTATTTGAACAAAGAAAGGTTGCAAAAGGGGGTACCACACAAGCTGTAGATGAGAAGATTGCATCCTTGCAAAATACTTTCAAAATATGGTAACAATTCTTATAAGGTTGAGCTCCCTGAAGACATGGGCTTATCACTAATCTTCAACATTGCAGATTTGATTTCATACAAAGAAACTATTTAGGATGCTGGTTAGAATCTTCAAAATGTCACCAAAGATGTAGAAAACTTGCACTTAACTCCTTCCCCAACTATGACAATAGATAAGATAGTAGATTCAAGGGTTTACAAGAAGACTAGGAAGAAGTACTACATGGAACACCTTATAAAATGGCTTGGAAAGGATGTCATTGATGCTACTTGGATTAGAGAAACAAACTTCAAGTATTGATTCAACCTCACTTAATCAAAGGATGGATTAACTTCTATTGTTTTGGGGAGTATGGTGCAGGAGCACCTAGTCAAAGTCCTTGTTTCAAAATCTAGTTTTGATTTTCTCCTGTACTGACTCTAGCCAAGTCAGGATTGCAAATTTGGACCTTTCATGGTCAAGTTTTTTTTTCTCCTAGATGGAAGGTTTTTGTCTTCTTTTTCGTTTAGGGGTTTTTGAGAGAAAACCTAGAAATAAGGGTCAAATAGCTTAGAAGTATTATTAAAGTTGAGATTTGATCTACATATGTCTTTTAAGATATTTTTACACCTTTCTTCATAGTTTAGAGGTCACAAGTTATCTTTTTTGGAAATATTGCAATGAAAATGGTTGTCTAAAGCTTCGAGCATGCTTAGACATCATTAAGGAACCAATTTCAGGGTATGTAGCAAGTTCCAAGTGTTAAAATGACAACATTATGACAAATTTTACATTTTGTTGACCTAATGACACAAGGGTCTAAGAAATAATTAGGGCCCATAGGGAAAAGTCATTTAAGAACCTCCAAATTAAATGTTAGAGGTTGGAGATTGTAAGACAAAAGTTTTGTTATTGAAAACCATGAATATTGCCCCAATTTTACTTGTTTTAAAATTCATATTCACAATAATACATTAAAGATTGAGTTTTTATAGTGGATTATTGAATTTCAAGCTTGTACAATTATTTTTGTTTGAGGTTTCTAGGTTTTAGAAGTTCATTCAATTAGTTTTTGGAAATCTTTTGTAATTAGACTGTGTCTTGTTCCTATCTTAATAGGTTATGCAAAAATGACTCCCTTATATGTTCCTACCATTCATTCATCACAAATTTAAGAGGAATGAAGGTGGAGCTAGTGTCCATTATGTATATAGCTTCTGGGGCCCTGGAGAGTTGGTTAACCATTTTTAATGTGATGCCCCAAGCAAGTCACAATCACTTGGTTAGGTGATCAAAATGTTTTCAAAAATATTTTTGAGCTTTGAAAGTAATAGATACTTCAAAACATGAGTTGTAGAAGCACAAGGGGTCACTGATATTTCTATATGCAAGAGGAAGAAGTTTCAAAATAATTTTTGTTATGGATATGATTAGACCCTAGTTAGCATTGTCATTCTCAATGTGAAACCCTTGATTATAGGCATAAAAATTGCTTTCATGTGTAAAAAGAGCTTGGGAACCTAAGACCCATAAAGTTTTCTAAAAGGGTACTCATATCTATGGTTATTTTCCACCTTGTTCAGAGAAATTTAGGGTTAAAGGGTAAAAGTACAAAGTTGTGTCACCTTTCAGGCTGACTTATCAGAATAATTGAATTTGAGTATTTCTATCTAAAAATAAATTTTGTTTGAACATATGATCTAGATAAATTCATTCTAGCTATGTTATATATGGTCTCACACTTTTTCAATTGGAAATGTTTATTAAATATATGATTCATACTATTTTGTAGCTTATTACTAAAGAAATAAAATTATTTTAGAAAAGTGGTGTTTCAATAACTCTTACTACTTTTTATGATATTTTTTAATAACATATAAATACCATTTTGTAGAGCTCAAAGTCAAGACTATTCTCATATAGATTTTAGAGTGTTTTAATTAGTTATAGTATATTATAATAAAAAAATTCTATAACCACATATTTTAACATTCAAAAAAATATTAAATCATTTCAAAAAAATTTAAAAATTATATGATGTTCTGGAGGAGAGAGACCTCTTTTAGAATGTATATATTTTCTCCTTGTTAGAACATATTTTATTTGAAAAATGTGGTGGGAGATGAAAAATATTGATTTTATGTGAGTTGAATTTTGAATCATTATAAAACAGAGAATATAGGTCTAAAGCCAAATTGTATTTTTGATTGTTCTAGCTATATAAATTATCTATAACATAGTTTGAGATTAAAGAGAAATAAGTTTATTTCCATAAATCTTTTTGGTGGGAACTAGACCCTTAATTTTTAGCATTTTTTAGCATCTAAAAAATTATCTACAAAAATTAGGAAAATATATCAATTCTTATTCTAAATAATTATTAAAAATTATAATCTCATTATTTTACTTCATTTTCAAATTGAAAATAATAATATCAATTTTATCTCATTCAATGTGAATAGTTATACTTTTGTTAGCCTTTTCATTTATAAAAGGGTGACACAAGTTATTGTTTTTACCCTATAGTCCAAAAAACTAAGTAGGAGGGCTAATTCAATTAGGCTTGTTTTTTATAGTTTTGGAGTAGATGCAAAGAAATTGAGGAAAAATTGTGTGATTTGTGTTTGGAATCCTAGGTGAGGTCTAGCACCTTATGTATGAGCCCCTCACTTCCTATAGTTGAGAAAATGAATGAGATGGATCAAGAATTGATGTTGGCAAGTTAGCTTATAGAGGCAATTGGTGAATGAAGAAGCAACAAAATCCTTAGTGTACTTGGGTAGTGAGAAGTTGGAGGATAGGATAGAGAGTCTCTAGAGTTTAGGGTACTAAAGTGAACCCTAATAGGCTAAGAGAAATCCCGAGCAAGTCCTGTAGAAGACATGGACTAAGAAAGAAAATTGCCTAGTATTAAATCACCATGCTTATGTGATGTTGATAAATTCTTCTAATTATTCGCTTAAAATTTGATCCAAAGCTTCCTCTACAATGAACCAAGAATGTGATTGCTTGGCTATGGTCCTCAAGGTTTTTTTATTGAATTAACTTATAATATATCTACATCTAATTAAAGCATGAAGTTATTAAAATAAAACATACCAAAATCACAACTTTAGTTACCTTTCTTAGGAATAGTACCCAAAATAATGGGCTTGTTATTATTTTCTACACCTTGACATTTATTTTATCAATCTATGTAATACCTAAATCATTTTGTAGCAGTGTCATATGAGAGGTTGTAATATATCAGAGAGGTTCTTTAGGGATTGTAATAACTAAGTTGTTGGTCCCTATTATATGCATTTTATATTGACACATAATTACAAGAATACATGTTGAATAAAAGTTCTTACTTTATTAATTAATTACATAAATTATATCTTGAATTTTATAAAAGATCAATCCTACAACTCTCAAGAAGCATTTGCATGCAAAAATGTGTTATAGAAATAGGAGAAAAATCTATGGAGGCTTGAATTCATAGATCCATAGAGGAGACATTCTTGATGAGAAAAAATATAAAAAATTATTAATAAAAACTGAATCAATCATTTACAAAGAGAGATCAATCCTTATAAAAGGAGATCCAAACCCTAAGAGGTAAAACCTAAGATGCATTATAATATTTAGTATAATAATTATTATTATATGGCTAAAGTTTAGCTTAAGTGAAATAGAGTTAATTAGAAAATTTCTAATTACTCTAACAGCCAACCTTAAGATAAACTTGTAAAGTAGTTAAAACCCTTAAAACTACTAGTGAAAGTATATTTGGGTTCTATTAACATGGCCTGATGAGGTACCTAAGCACAACCAAATGTATGTAAAGAGAAGAAATAGAGAAAACCACATAGGAAAACCCCTACTCCAAGAGGAGATAGAAATAATGCTAAAAGAACTAGTCAAGGACAATAGAAGCCTCTAAACTAGGGAATGCCCTAGAAGATAGGAATAAAAGGATGATCATGTAGAACATGACTAAAGCATGTAAAAGCTGCAAAAGTCTCAAAAAGTAACTAATAATGTAAGGAACCTCCATTGACATAGAACATGATAAGATAGAGAAGACTATAATCTGCATGAGTGATCTTGGAAGACACTTCTCAAATTAGGAGGTACACAAAGGAAAATGACTAAACACAAAGATAAAGATGAAATAAAACCCCCAAAAAATATGTCATGAGGATAATGTCATCAAAGAAAAACTCATTGGACAAAGGAAGATGGAAAACAAAGGTAAAACATTAACCCCCCATAGCTCTATAATCAAAGTAGTGCATGTATAGTAAGACACAAGATATGGCGAATCTCAAGAATATAATAATTTATATGAGTTTCCTTAGATGAAACCACTTGAATAAGAAGGTAAGACAAGACAAAATAACTAAAATAAAAATACAGAAGGAATATGGCACTTTATCTCAGTGTTTTTGCAAGAGTGCATACAAATGATTTCTGCAAGGACTAGAGGAGACATAAGGATGATACAACATATATTAAAACTCATGACTAATCATCCAAAGCAACAAGATCAATCTCCTAACCTAAAACAACCAAGATATCCACCAAAATGCAAAAACACAAAAAAATGAATAGAATATGCTTGGAGCAAGATCTAGACAAATAACTAGGATCAATGGAAAGAGTATAGAAATACTTTTCCAATGACATAAAGAATTCCTAAATTGAAGATCATAATATTAAGATATGTCTCTTAGTGAAAAATAGAGCTCCTAACTTAAAAAATAAAGAAAATAATTAAAAATGCATTAAAACTAAAAAATTCGGTTTGCCACTGTAACGAGATTAGAACAAGCTCAATGATATTCATTTGTTAAAAGTTGATCTGTATGTACCTGAGATATGAGGAAAAATGAGAAGGTAGGTCCAAATAGAGTGAGAAGGGCTTGTAGGAGATGTTGATGCAATACTAACACCAACAAGTGATGATCCCAAATTTGATGATCAAATGGTTGTTGACGCAAAAAAACTTGAAAAAATCCTCATACTAGAAAATAAACTAGTTCACTAAAAAGAGACAATATGCCCAAAAAATGAAAGTTAGTGCTAGGAAAAAAATTCTGGTAGCCAATGAAAAAATGTTTTCATTGGAAAAATATCCATGTATCTAAAATGGTCAGTGCTAGCAAAAAGCTTGTGGTTGAGAGAAGCATATGCTTAGAAATAAGCTTCAAGTATTTCCAAAAAGCAACACCTATACATGAAGGTAAAAAAACACTTAGTAAGGCCAAGACCACCTTTGGAATGTAGAAGCCATGTGAGAACACCAAAACCTCCAACAATTTCCTCCATAAAATCGCTGATAATTGTGGTAAAAATACTGCCCAAATTGGTAAAAAGTTACCATTGGATAGAGTGCCTACATGAAAAGATATGTGTGTGTATGAAGTGCAACTAGAACTAGTACATTAGCCTTTAAATAAACTCCTCCCCTATAATAGCATTTAATTAGAAGGCTTGCAGTTGATGTCAAATGACATACCTCCATATTGGAAGGAAAATGTTTGATATGGTACAACATTTATGGAAGGGCCTAGATAAAGACACTTTGAAAGTCTTGTGCTAGCAGATTAATGCCCATGTTGAACATGGGATCCCCATGATCTATGCCCACAAAATAAGGCATGGAAATGTAGTAAGGGACATTGATTTTGTGCTCACATGAGAAATTTCTTCCACTATCAACACATGTCATCAAAAACTATTGATGGGTTGAAGGGAATGTATAATGAGCTTCCATCCAAAAGGAAAGGCTAACCAATGAACAAGGTTGAAATAAAAATAAATATCTTAAAAAAACACTCTCCAAAGAAAAATACAAAGTATTGAAAAAGATAAAGTCCATGCATACACTAAGCCAAACCTACAAACCAAAAATTGACATGAGCTAAGGTGAATATGAGAGCAACACAATCTCAAGGCACTTCAAAAAAGGAAGGATGTCGACTAATAGAGAGTTAACTCAGGGCCCAAAATCTTAGCGATATCTAAGAAGGTATCCTTTGGAGAATTTTCTATCATAATATTGTCATATATAATTTATAGTGTTTTAATTAGATATAGTATATCATAATTAACAAATTGTACAAGTACATATTTTAACACTTGAAAAGATGTCAGTTTTGAGAAAGAAAATATTAAATAGTATCAAAAAAATTTAAAAATTATATGACATTCTAGAGGAGAGAGTCCTCTTATAGAATGTATAATTTTATCCATGGTAGAATAGATTTGTTTTGAAAAATGTGGTTGGAGATGAAAACTATCAATTTTAGGTGAGTTGAAATTTGAATCATTATAAAAGAGAAAATATAGGTCTAAAACTGATTTTTATTTTTGATTGTTCTAGCTATATATGTTATCTATAACATAGTCTAAAATTAAAGGGAAATAAGTTAAATTCCATATAGTTTTTTGGTGGGAACTAGACCCCCAATTTTCAACATTTTTTAGAAGCTAAAAAGTTGTCTACAAACATTAGAAATATTTATCAATTCTTATTTTAAATAATTATTAAAAATTATAAACCTAAATTCTATCCATTTTTACACATTTCATTAGTTTACTTCATTTTCAAATTCAAAATAAAAATACCAATTTTATGTTATTAAAAGTGAACAATTGTACTTTTGTTAGCCTTTTCCTTTACAAAAGGGTGACACAGGTTTGTGCTTTTACCCAACCCAACATAATGCCAAAAGAAAGTTTCAGGCCAAAACAACTTAAAAAATGATGAATCTAGTGCCAATAATTTTTGAATATGTCTAGAAAACTAGAAAATATGTAGGAAAGACTCTAGTTGGCCATAGAATGGACACCTAGGATCTAGAATCCCAATATGCTTGAGCTGAGGCCCAAGGGGAATACCTTGAAAAGCTAGGCACCAAGAAAAATGGGTAATCTTGGGAAAATGGGGAGAAAGCCATCTATAACCAAGACTGGCAATAATAGAGAATTTTATGCCATTCAATAGTAGAGGCAGAGGCTTGACAAAAAGTGTCAAGGCAATTTAAGGCATAACTCATAACTAATTTGGTTTTGGACAAAGAAATAATAAAACTCATAACTCTTTAGTTTTGGACAAAGAAATAGACCTGGAGTTGAGTAGGTATTTAAGACTTTTTCATGTTGGGTAAAATTTATAAAAGTGGAGAATTTAATGATACCCATGTGAATTGAATTTAACAGCAATACATATTTATTTGTTTATAAAAACATGTTTCTTCTTCTTCTTTATCAAATGTAACAAAAATACATATTTATAATACAATGTGAATTAATAGTTGATTAAACTTTCAACAAACTTCATATAAATCTAGAGTTCTGATAGCAATGTAATAGAACATGACAAAAACTAGAACTGATGAGCAACTCTAGAGTCTTCTATTGAATCCTACTCAAATCTATGACATGTGAACAATAAATAGACTTATTCCAATAATCTCCTGAATAGATTCCATATTTTGGTTCCACTCAAGGATTGCCCAACCTATAGATTCAATTATTTTTTCACCATAGCAAGAGCCTTAATATGATATTCAACATTGACATATCTAATAAATTTACTCCATTTTCTATGAATTTTTTTCTTAAAAACTTACTCCATACTATGGTTGTAGGCAATTTGATGCATCCTATTGATGATATTGAAGTTTAGGGAGCCATAGTAAGGAAGTTGAAGGTCATGTGCATGCTTTTTATTTTTCTTGTCACCCTTGTTGTATACATAATAGCATCTTTGGAAGAAGATAAAAGACATAGGCATAAGCAAAGATGAGCAACATTTTCTTTTTTAAAGCATATTATCTATTCCAATAACATAGATTACCTTGAAAAAATATGCATGAGTAGAGTAGCCTTTGTTCGCTTGGCCGAAATTCAAAGGAAAAAAGGGAGCATTTTGGATACAGTCAGTATAACATTAGAAGAACATCTTGTTATGTTCTTCAATACCCTGGGTCAGAATCTAAGGCATAGTAAGATTGTTCATAACCTTGGTCACTCCGGAGAGGTAGTGAGTCAACACCTTCACAAGGTCTTGAAGGCTATTTTAGCACTCCATAAAGATTATCTTTTACCCCTTGCTCCAATGACTCCTCTAGAAATTGTTGGGAATGACTATTTTGATCCTTTCTTCAAGATAATTATCATAGTGGCATGTATTTAGTTTCTAGAGAATTAATAATATTATTATATATTTGATATTTACATTTCTTTTTATAGGATTGTATTGGTGCAATTGATGGAACCCATACACTAGTTACTATCGATGTGGACAAGCAATAAAAATGTTATGATAGAAAAGGAAAATTTTTACATAATATTTTAGGTATCTATTCATTTGAATATTAGTTTCAATATGTTCTTACTAGCTGGGAAGGGTCTTCTGCAAATAGTCGGGTACTTTCCTGAGCTGTCTCTAGAGAAGATCCACATTTGGTTCCCTTGGTATATTAATTCATATTTTATATGATTATATCAAATCTAAACTTGTATGTTATATTTTGACTATAACTTTGTTTTGATTTGCATAGGATATTTTTATTTAGTTGATGTTAGATACCCAGATGTCCCCTGATTTCATGCTTCTTATCATTGTATGCATTATCACCTAAAAGAGTTTTGTAGAGAAAATCCATTCAGCACTCCCAAAGAATTATTTAACCACCAACACTCCTCTCTTAGGAATTTGATAGAGAATACATTTGGTATTTTGAAGCAACAATTTCCTATTCTAAAGCATACAACATCCTATAATATCACGACCCATAAAAATATTGGTTAAGCATGCACCATACTACATAACTTTATTATGATGGATGATGATATTCCATCTCAAGTAGAAGTTGAAGAGGATGATGAATGTGCTCCAATAAATGTGTCAATTCTTGAGACTTATGGGATGAATTAGCGAGATAGAGATAGCTAGTGGAATTTTTGAGATGAAATAGCTCAAAGGATGTGGTAAGACTATATCTCTTACACTTAGTTGTACTAAAAAACATGAACATTAATTTGCATTTTGTATAAAATATTAATTTTCTTCAAATGTTTGTATATTTGAAGATTTTTGGGTAATGATTTCTATTATCATAAGAGTATCATTCTATCATATGTTTAATGTGAGCATCATTCTATTAATGCAAAAATCCCTATTTGATTATTCTTTATATTAAAATCATTTCTTGTTGTGTGCTCCATTTCCTTGATCTATTTTTTTCTTGCACATTGCATAATTTCTATACTATTAAATAAAAAATTTCTTTTATACATGTTCTACTTGTAGCTTTCTTTCTTGTGAAAAAATCTAAATATCTCTTCATTTGCCTTCTCTCTTCAAGCTGATTTGGGCTTATGATTTTATTTATCTTTAAGTAGTTTGAATGTATTTGTCTTTATTAAGCAATTTGAATTTCATGCTTTGTCACTTAATTCACTCTATGACATGCCTTTTTAGAAAAAAAATGTTTCAACACAAATGCCCCTTTTATTGAATTTTTATTTAAATCATCTTTACAATACTTTCTCCATATATTTTGTGTTTCATATTTGTGACTTGATGAGGCCTCACAATTGATAGCTTGATATATCATCTATTTTCAATAAGATTCTAAAATCCTATGATATGTTAAAGGGATTTCTAAGATAACAAACAAGTTTTTTGTTATGGTACTATTCTCATATGTTAAGGTAGTCTTTGATATTCTATCACAAGTTTCTTTTTCTGCCTTTCTATTTTTTTCCCTACAAATGAATATGTCAAGGCATTTTGGTTAATTGTAATAATCATAATATTTCTTTTAGAATATGGATTTTCAAATATGTAACATTTGTTGTAGAATATTTTGTATGTAGTTAGGAATTATGAATGTAAAAATATTTATCTATATATGTAATAAAGAGATATATTATCATCATACTCAACTTAATATATTGTGAAGTTGAAGGTGACATGTTGATAGTTCCTTGGAAGTTTTGTAGCTACCAATTTCTAAAAATGTCATTCACCAATCCCTTGATGAGTCTTGATGAGGAGGTTTGGGTTACCGTTGTTGCTTCATCACCTAGAAATGCAAAAAAAATATTGGACACAAGAGATAGACCAAAAAATGCTAGATATACTCCTTGACCAAGTCCATTTAGGAAGAAAAGGTGAAGGGGGTTTTAGAAAGAATCTTGGACTAGCATCAAAAGGAGATTCAATGAAGAGATGAAGATGAATCTAATAAGAGATAACTTCAAGAATAAGTTGAAAACATGGAAGCAACGTTATCGAATGATGAAAGGCTTGAGAAATATGATGCAAGTAAAATATCTCTTAATGAATTGTAATGAAGGATAAATAGGCAATTCCTTAAATTTTACTTCATGTGGAGAAAGGATTTCAAGAATTCTCGAGTGTACAAGAGGCAACCATCCCTCCATTTCAATGATATATTAGTCATTGTTGGGAATGACATCAATGATGGTGCTACATGAGCAATATCCCAAAAAAATGAAGATGGACACCTTTTTCATGAGGTGGTTGATCTTGATGATGATGGGGTCTTCCATACACCTATGGATGGCATTCCAAAATTTGATGAAGAGTTCCTTCATTTGAATAATTTGAGTGCATCTGTTAGACAAAATCATTCCATGCCATCATTGAGGAGGTCAAACAAGAAGAAGGCAAGCATGGCTACTTCTTTGGATTTGATATGTGAAAGTATCCAAGACAAATACATACAGGATTGAGGGAGCCCCAAATTGTCAAAGTTGATAAAGGGGAAACTACAGAAGATATAGTAGGTTCTTTTGTAGCCCTCAAAATCACATCCAGACTTAGTTTGTAAAATTTGATTATGGCTTGTGAAACTTTAACTTTTGAACCTACAAAAGCCTAGGGGTTCCTAGAGACAAGTGAAAAGGAGAAAGAAGAGTATGTCAGATATAAGTTTTGACGATTTCAATGATTTCCCAACACAACATTCCATGTTAGATTTATGTTTCCATTTTCACTTTATCACACTATTGCAAGTGTGGAAGCTTTAAAAGTTATAAATATGAAAATATTTTCATTTGGTGTCATTTATATCATTATTATAAATATGAACATATTTACATCTTTTTCTATTTATATCATTATTTTAAATATATTTTCTTCAATCACCATTTTTTTCATACATACTATTAATTGATGTTCCTTTTACTATAAATTCATATTGTTTATGGTTTCTTCAAGTTTATTTTTGTCATAAAAAAATTCAATAGTATATTCAAGCTCATCATATTTGCATTTCAATAAGATGTTTAATGCAAGTAATCCATTGCCACAGAAGGCTGATAGATAAGATGCTTTATGGTTTTTGCATACAACCATCTTTGTGACTATTGCAAGTTGAATGTGAGTCTATTTTGTTGCTTTCTCTATTAGGAACACTCCTAACCAAGTCTTTATAAGCTACTTTTTTTTTGTACATAAACATAGAATTTTCTTCACTTGATATTATTATCCTTTAATAAATCAATTTTATTAATATAGTAATTTCTATCTTAATATTCTTTATAATTAAATCATGTTTTGTTGTTTTCTCCATTTCCTTGAAGTATATTTTGTTTGTACATTGTATGATTTATGTATTATTACATGAAAACTTTCTTTTATACACGTCCTTGTTGTCACTTTATTTATTGTGAAAAACTCTAAATATCTCTTCATTTTCATTCTCTATTCAAGCTGATTTGGGATTATGAATTTTTGTCTTTATTAAGTAGTTTGAATATGAGCAAACTTCATATTTACACCTATCATCTTGTCAAGCCAATGTATTGACAATTAACACGGTGCTAATCTAATCTATGTTGAAAGCCTTCTTATGTACACGATAACTTTCCTATAGCATATGCATTTTTGTCATTAAGAAATTAGTGCTATCGGAAATTTCATTGTATTACTTAACAACTAACTACAATATGTGCTTCCTATATCACACATATTTTATTTACTTGACAACTAATTACAATGTGTAGACTAGGAACTTGGAGTATCATGGAAATTGTAGTAATTGTACCATTTGGAGTGGTTGTAGACTAGAAGCTTGGGGCATCATGGTGATAATAATATTGTATTTATTAGTGAGAAACTTTAATTTTATTGTTAAAATTATGTCACTATGTATCATATGAATCTTTGTTGGTACAATTGTTATTCTCTAGTAGATGTTTGGGTGTCATAGGATTGATTCTTATTAAATTATTATTATTATATGTTAATCAAACTTCTAAGTTGTTACAAGGGTCCTCTTGATGTTTCTAGCTTTCTACAACTATTTATTTTTATAAATATTTTTGACTAACTATTTAAATTTATTTTATAATTTTCTACTTGATCATTATTTATATAGGGTCGATGGCTTTGGTAAATTTGTCCATGTGTGTCTATGGTGCTAGCCCTATTTTAATAAAGACCTCAAACATAAGAATAATCCTAGGTATAAATTTTTATGTTGTTCAAAGAAATGAAAGGTTATTATTATTATTTTTTATATTTAATTTATATGTAATATCAAAATTTATTGTGGCAAGCTAATCTAGTTTTGGAATGTAGGGTGAAAATGGTTGTAGATTATTTCAGTGGGTCAATTTTGGCCCATCTACATCAACCATGCCAAAATCTAGAGAAGATGAAATGAACAATTTCCAGATGTGCATGGTTCAAGAGACTATTGCCAGAGAGATTGATTCCATAGAAAAAGTTGAAATCATGTTTCAAAGTAGTTCTAGTTAATTGTGTTCTAACTATTATAATCTCACTATTGGTTATGTTGGTTATAATTTTAGTAATAAAATTACCATTTTTTGTATGGTACTTAATTATGATCCTAGAGACAACATTTTTTTATGTTTTATATATATATGATGCACAAATTTTACTAGATTCACAAGTATTTTATTGTGTATAACATTTTTATGACTCTATTTATTTGTTTAAAAATCTTGAAATAAATTAAGTTCCTTATCAACTTGAGTGAATGAAAAAAATTAACAAAAACTAATAATATTATCATCCAAATAAAATATTATAATTTTTTCTTTTTATATGAACTTAACCTTTTTCCAATTACAATTCCAATTTTGTACAACCAAACAAGTGATTAACATATTCCCAATCAAGTTGTAGGTGAACCAAAAAGGATTGGGATTATTATTTTACATTCCTATTCTCCATTTCCATTTCTATTCCCATTCCTATGCAAACAAACAAATGGACCCTTCAAGATCTTTCTAGAGTCTCTATTATTTTGATTACAATTTTTCAAATGTATGCATGATACTCAACTAAAGCTATTTTTGTATCTTACTTGCATAAGAATTCCTATGATATATGGGGTTCATATTTTTGCATCATGGGGGGTATTTTTTATTCTTCTTTCTTTAATTTACATCTTTAGCCAAAAATTATATCAAAACAAACACCTTCTATAAAAAATGTCAGAGACCCCTTCTTGTCTAGCAATTTTGACATCGCATAACTATCACACATGGAAAACCTTGATGACATGGCTTCTCCATTCAAAAGGATTGTGGTCCTCTTTAGAAAATGTAGAACTAGTTTTACAAAGGTCCTTTGAGGTCATGCAACATAGAATAAAGATGGATGAGACCATGGGGTTGATTGCTTTGCGAGTATCCGCGAGTTTGGAGTTTCATTTTGATGGGTGCACTACTCCTTGTGATATGTGGTCTAAACTAGAGGGCTTATTTGGTATAGTCAATAAGTTTAGAGCACTTCAAATTCAGGTAGATCTTACATCACTTGTACTTGATGTTTTTACCTCCATTGAGGACTTTTTGACAAAGTTTAAACAACATATATCTTTCTTACACAATTGTGGGAAAGTAAAGATTGATAAGGAGTGCATTTATCTGATTTTGTCAAAATTTCGAGGAAATTTTCAAGTTTTTTCTTCTACCTTCCATTCCAATGTGGATTCTTTAGGTCCTAGATTTACCATGCCCATATTTTAGTTATTATGTGATTGGTTGACTAGAGAGTAGGCCAAGCTTACATAGTTGGAATCTCTAATAGGATCAAAGAACTAGACATTGGTTTCTTAGAAATCTACATAGAATTTGAAGTAGAAACTAAAGTCAAAAATATATTTATCTACTAGTGAAAGTTCATCCATGCCATTTCCTAGATTAGATTCAAGGAAATCTAGTCCTATGGGTAAATCTTCTAAGTCTCATACAAGTGATCCATGTAGTTTTTGGGGCAAGGAAGGACATCTAGTTTTGAGGTGTTGGAAACATCTTGAGGCTTTAGAGGAAACCATGTAGTAACACAGTATTGCTTCTTCCAAGCCACTGCCTACTCCTTCTATAAAAGGACATGCTCTTCCTAAATGATCTTTATCTTCTTCTACTACTTGGATCATTGATTAAGATGCTTCCCACTATATGACACACTAACCTAATTTGGTTACCTCACTTGCTCATAGTCTTACTATATAGATTATAGTTGGTGAATCTACATAACTTTTAGTTTTAGGTTCTAGTACTATCTATTTGGAGGTTGCTTCCCTAGAGGATGTTTTATTGGTTTTGGCCATATCTACGAACCTTTTGTCTATCTATCAGATTTTTCATTTTGGCTTTGGTAAGAAACTTGAGTTCTCACTACATGATGTGGTTATTCAAGACCTCAATAATCTTGATTTGGTTCTTGCTATTGTGAGTGTTGATTTAAAGTCTCACTTATATTAGTTTGATGGCTTTGAGAGCTCTATTTCTATAGGTGTTTCTCTTTTTTCTCATGCATATATAATGAGTAAAATTTGGCATGGCCATTTTGGCCATGTCATCTATAGATATCTACAACAAATGAGAACATAGGAGATAGTGACTGAGATACCTCATATCTCTTCTACTAATGGTGTTTTTCAAGGTTGTATACTTGGAAAATGTCACAAATATCCTTTCTTGATAGGTAGATCCATACATGCTAAGGCACCATTGGAGTTGTTGTATAGTGATATTATGTCATTCCCTACACCACCTTTTTCAAGTGCTCAATATGACAGGATTACCTTCATAGATGACTCCTCTAGGTGCACATGGGTGTACTTTTTGAAGTAGAAGTCTGATTATTTTGGTTCATTTTGAATCTTTAATACATTCATGGAGAAGTAGTTTGTTCTTTCTATCCAATATATATGCACTTATAATGGAAGGGAATATGTGAATCAATCTTTTAGAGATTTTTTCTCTAAGCATGGTTTACATCACCAATTCTTAGTTCCTCATACCCCTTAGTAGAATAGGGTTGCTGAGTGTGTGAGAGAGAGAGAGAGAGAGAGAGAGAGAGAGAGAGAGAGAGAGAGAGAGAGAGAGAGAGAGAGAGAGAGAGAGAGAGAGAGAGAGAGAGAGAGAGAGATACTATAGGAGATGGCCAATTTTATTATATAGTCTTCAGATGTGAATCCTTCCTTTTGGGCTGAGGCTATCAATTGTGCCCACTATATTCATAATCAAATTACTCACAATGCATTATGACATTTTTCTCCTAAGGAATATTGGACTCATGTCAAGCCCAATATTTCTACATTCCATATTTTTGGTAGTGATGCTTGAGCATTTATTCTAGATGCACAGAGGAAACCCATTGACGGGAAGATTTAACCACTCATATTTTTTGGCTATTGAAAGGATCTAAAGGCATATAGGTTATTTGATCTTGATTCTAGAGAAGTCTTATTTTGGCAAGATGTCTAGTTTGATGAACACTATCTTATGATGGAGCCTCAATCACCATCTTTTGCCTCACTGCCTAGTACTTCCTCTTATTCTCCATAGGATTATTTATCCTTTGAGGAAGATCCACCTTCCCCTCCCCTGCCTAACATTTCATGAGTACCAAAGTGGTCTCATTATACTATTGATACAACTAGACCTATGGCAAGAGATCCTTCATATTCTTTTCACACTCGTTCTTAGACATTTGGTAATAGAATTTTGAGTCATGTCATTTTAGATGATTCATAGAGTTTTTCACATGTGTTAGGACACTCAAATTGGGATAGGGCTATGGGTGAGAAGTACTCTTCCTTAATGAAGAACCATAGTTGGGATCTTTGTCCTCTTCTAAAAGGAAGAAAGGAAATTTGGTGCAGGTGGGTGTATCATACCAAGTATGTTGCAGATGGTTCTATTTATAGGTATAAGGCACATCTTGTTGTGAAGTAATTCCACACGTGGAGGGTATTGATTACTCTAAGACCTTTTCCTATGTTTCCAACATGAATTCTATTTGTCTTGTACTTTCTCTTGCAATTTCTCAAGGATGGACAATATTTTAGATGGATGTGAAGAGTGCCTTGTTGCATGGAGACCTACATGAGGATATCTATATGGAGAAGCCTTAGGGTTTTGTGTAGGACTCTTCTATGGTGTGCACACTTTGAAGGTCCTTCTATGGTCTCAAACAAGCCCCTTGAGCTTGATATGAGAACATGGATTCCTTCTTGCTTGGATCACACTTCACACATTGTCATATGGATCCTACAATGTACGTTCAACATCATGGGGCTAATCTGTAATTGATAGTTGTTCTATATGTTGAAGATCTTATTATTATAGCTATCTCACCCTATATGATTTAAAATTATTAGTGAGCTTTGAAAGAGAAGTTTGAGATGATAGACCTTGGACTTTTGCACTAATGTTTTGGCCTATAACTGGTTCAAAATTTGAGAGGGATAGTCATACTCTAGTAGAAGTATGCTCTTGATATGCTTCAGAGATTAAATTCTCTTTATTGTAAGCCAACTCTCACACCTTTCTAGTTGGGTCTTATTTTATCTACCACTTCCTCTACTCCTACAATGGGTGCCACTTTATATAGACAACTTATGGGTAGTTTTTTGTACTTGACACACACATGTCTTGATCTTTCCTTTGTAGTTGACCTTGCCTTTTAATTCTCACTTAATCCTCATAAGAGTCTTTAAAAATATGTCAAACATATTTTGAGGTACATTCAAGGTAGTACATGTTATAGAATTCACTATATATCAAGGGATCCTCACATTTTTGTTTATATAGACTCAAATTGGGCTAGTGATATTGATGATCAGAAATCTACTTCTGGCTTTATTTTTTGTCTTGATTCTAGTCATATCACATGGCCTTGCAAGAAGTAGTGTGCTCACATATTATCATCTATAGAGGCAGAATATAGGGTAGATGTGCTAGCTAGCCAAGAGGCTTTGTTTGATAATCAAAGTTCTATATATTCAAAATATAAGAGGAGTAACTAAGAGGGGAGGGGTGAATTAGTTAGCACTAAACAAATCCAAATCCCTTATATGTCAATACAAACTTCCTTTTAACTCACAATTTAGTTAGAACTAGATATTTACTATAACTTAGTTAGCAAAGAAATCTTAAGATAATGATGTGTATTAAAATTTAGTAACTTAGTTGTAGAAAGATAAAACAATAAGAAAATAACATGAACACATTAGACATCAAGATTTAACATGGAAACCTAATTTGGAAAAACCACTAAAGAAACTTGTTACAACTTTTCACTCTTCTAAAGTTAGCTCTATTAGGAACCAAGGCTATTAAATTTTACAAAACACACTATTAGGTGTGGCCTTGTTAGAGGATTTGTGTCACCCTGTTAGGAGTGGCCTTGTTAGACATCTTAAGACACTTCAATTTACAAATGTCACCTAGTTAGAAGAATTACAAAATGATTCTTAAGTCAACTTTGTTAAGAGATTTCTTCACTACTATAATTGTTAGAGTGTAACAATGATTGACTTGATTGAAAAAGAAATTGAATTGCAAATTTAGATCATTGTTTGGACTTATCCTCTGGATCCTCCTTGATCACAAATTTCTTTGCATATCCTTGGATACTCTTCTCTAAATCAAATATCCTTCTTTATTTGCATCTTATCTTCCTCTCCATTTTTTCATTTTTCAATACACATCTTGACCTTTCATATACATGAAACCCAATGTCAAGTTGGCTTGAACACCCTTTCAAATAAAAAAATAACATCCACTGATTCAACTTTCATAAACACACTAATAAATAAAAAGTAATATGTTGTACAGGTTGGCTAAAACTTAAAATTGGGTCACTCAGTTACCATTGAGTTTCTTGGTAACCGACCTAACTTAGTTTACAATGAACTCCTTTAGTAACCAACCTCACTTAGTTTAAATTATAAGAATCCCTAAAATTTTCTTCTTTTGAAGTTATGCTCGACTGATATTGGAGTCTTTTGAACTCAATTCTAACTTATAGTTCTTAGTTAGAGTATAACACTTGTGTAACATTAGGGATAATATGTAATTAAATAATTGTTATCAATAATTTCCCTCTTTTTCATTGATGGAAACACAACATGTCATTAAGAAAAAATCCTTTGACCAATCAAAATGATTTATAATATTTTATAATATCCTTATTTTCATTCTAATTCTCCATTCATCTGTGAGAACTCCCTCTAAGATTCTCCCTCTTCCATCTTATCTTCAGATTCCATCAGATCAAGTTCTCCCTCTTGCAAATTACTACCTTTGATTCTTGTTAGATTACGTTAATCTTTCCCTTAACAAATACATGACATGATTCTCTCCCTCTTTAACATCAAATGCCAAAGACTTGACACAATTTTTTTATAGTCTGCTTGATGTATTGATTAATTTGAAATGAACTCTAACTTCTTTGAATAAACTTGATAGATCTTCAAAGTAGTGTGGTTGATGCATCAATAATCTATACTATAGTGAGCATTGGATAGGGGAATGACCCCTCCCTTTCCTCTTAGATATAAAAATGCATCCTTAGGTAATGAAATGGTAAATATGTCAACAACTTGCTCTTTTGTGTATACATATTCTAATTTGAGCTCTTTATCTTGAACTAATTCTCTTAGAAAATGATACTTGATTGCAATGTGTTTTTTCTTGGTGTGCATCATTGAATTTTTAGATATATTGATTGTACTTGAGTTAATACAATACATAACCACTGGATCCTTGATTTCTTCCTTCATTCCTAATAGCAGTTGGTTGATCCACATTATGTTGGAGCAATTAACTACTACAACAACATATTCTACTTATGCTATAGATTGAGAGAATAAATTCTTCTTTTTACTTGTCCAAGATACTGACCTCTTTCCAAGAAAGAATGCTCCTCCATTGGTGCTCTTCCCGTCATCAATGCTTCCAACCCAATCAACATCAGTCAAGGATTTCAACTCAAATTTTCCTCCTTTCTTGTACCATAGACCATAGTCTTGATTTCCTTTTAGATATCTCATAATTCTTTTGATTTTCATCATATGAATTTCTCTAAAATTTGTAGAGAATATTGCAACTATACCAACTACTAGTGCAATATCAGGTCTTGTATGAACAATTTATTGAAGTGTCCCAATCATAGATCTATAGGTAGTCTTCTTTACCTCTTTTGAATCATTATTCTTGAATAGCTTATGTCCAGTAGACATATGTGTTCCAACTAAATTGGATCTTCCATTCCAAAGGTCTTGAATATCTCCTCTCTCTATAACTCAGTTTCCTCTATTTGAGACTCAATTTACATAGTCTGTGACTCAAGTTCCTCTGTCTAACACTCGGTTAGAAGTATTTCTAACTCAGGTTGCATTGGATACAACTTGGGTTTCATTGAAGACTCAGTTTTCTCTATCTAAGATAGAAAACATGTAGATTCAATGAAGTCTAGGTAAAAAAAATTACCTTTAGTCTATTTTCTAGTTCCAATTAGGTTTCCTTTTCCACCTAGAAGCTTGGCCTTCCCATTCATGAATTTTGCATTGTATCCAATGTCATTCAGTTTTGCCACACTTAGAAGATTATGTCTCAGTCCTTCAACATAGTAGGCAATATCACATTTGAGTTCATCATTCAATGCAATGCATCCTTTTCCCTTCACATAACATGGTTCATTGTTTCCAAATTTAACACTTCCACCATCTTAGTGTTCCAAGTGTTCAAACTTAGTTTTATCACCACTCATGTAATGGGAACACCCACTATATATTATCCATGTGTCATTCTTGCTAACATGAGAAATAAGTGCCATCTTTTCATTATTCTCATCATCTAATTTATCTTTAATAAAAATATATACCATTTTATCTTCATCATCACTATCAAAATCTTTAGCAATATAACAATATTTCTTACCTTTATCTTTGAAGTCATTGTAGCTCTTGAAATCTTTCTTTCCTTTGAACTTGTTGGATTCTCTATGATCTATACTTTCCTTGTTTCGAAACCTTCCAATAATATGACCAACTTCTTCACAAGAAAAACAAATAAATGAAAATCTTCCTTTATATTTAACTTTTCATTTTGGTAACCTTCTTCCAAGTAGGGCTTCAATGACTTCAAGTTCATCATTATATTATTCTTCTTGTTCTTCACCATCATATTTTTTTCCTTTTAAGTTTCCTCCCTTTCTACCAAGGGTTAGTTTAGCTTTGAATGTTGATTCTACGTTGCAAGATCTAGGAAGATAGCTACCAAAGTTATCCAACTCAAAAGCTATTAACCTTTCCACTAGTACATCCAAAGTTATATCATTTTTTCAATCACATCTCGTCTATTAAATAGCTAAAACTCTAATTCCATAAGTATGAAGAAAAGTTCTTAATACCTTGCTAAATACTATTGTATGTTCATTTTTTCCTCCCAAAGCTCTGATTGCACTCACACTTGCTTTGATTCTCTCACTATATTTTGAAATGTTTTCATCTTCTTTCATTTTCATCTGATCAAACTAGCCTCTTAGACTTTCTACTTTCTCTCTCCTCACATTTTCGTCTCCTCCATAGATCTTTTGCAGCTTGTTCCACATTTCATGAATGTAGTGAGAAAATCTCTAACTTAATCAAATTCAACATATTTGAGAGCATAAGCAATGTCAATCATCATTTTGTTATGATTCTTTTTATCTATCATCTGCTTCATAGTCAAAGGATCAGGAGGTGAGACATATTAGTTCTCTAGGAATTTTAGGCCTATATCTCCAATGGTTCCCAAAAGCATATTCATGAGTTCCTGCCATGCTTTGAAGGTATCTCTGTTCAACTTATGATTCTCTCTTCTAT
Organism: Cupressus sempervirens; assembly: GCA_028749045.1. NCBI lineage: Eukaryota > Viridiplantae > Streptophyta > Pinopsida > Cupressales > Cupressaceae > Cupressus > Cupressus sempervirens. The sequence goes on from CM053791.1 coordinate 503,727,124, forward strand.
AAGACATCTTGATCTTTAGCTTAGGTCCTTGAAACCTTTCCTATGATAACAAAGAGCTCTAATTAAAATTGTTGGAAATATAAGAGGAGTAACAGAGAGGGGAGGGGTGAATCAGTTACCAATAAAACAATTCCAAATACCCTAGATGTCAATATAAACTTCCTTTAACTCACAACTTAGTTAGAACTAGATATTCACTGTAACTTGGTTAACAAAGCAATAAGAAAATAAGAAAATAATATGAACACATGAGACACAAGGATTTAACATGGAAACCCAATTTGGGAGAATCACCAATGCAACTAGTTACAACTTTTCACTCCTTTGAACTAAGCACTATTAGGAGCCAACCCTATTAAAGGTTACAAAACACACTGTTAGGTGTGACTCTATTAAAGGATCTATATCACCCTATTAGGAGTAGCCTTTTTAGAGGTCTTAAGACACTTCAATCTAGAAATGTCACTTGGTTAGAGGATTTCCAAAATGACTATTAAGTCAACTCTATTAAGAGATTTCCACACTGTTATAATTTCTAGAGAGTAATAATGCTTGACCTGATTGACAAAGCAACTGAATTGTAGATTTGGATCACTATTCTTACTTATCCTTTGGATCCTCCTTGATTAGAACATTCTTTGTAGCTCCTTGGATACTCTTCTCTAAATCAAATATCCTTCTTTATTCGTATCTTATCTTCTTCCCCACTTTTTCATTTTTCAATCCACATCTTGACCTTTCATATATATGAAACCCAATCTCAAGTAGGTTTGGATACCCTTTCAAATAAATAAATAAGATCTACTAAGTCAACTTTCATAAAACAACTAATAAATAAAACTAATCTATTGTAGGTTAGCTAAAATTGAAAACTAGGTCACTCGGTTACATCTAAGTTCCTTGGTCACTGACCTAACTTAGTTTACATTGAACCCCTTTGGTAACCAACTTGACTTAGTTTACATGGGAATCACTAAACTTTTCTTCTTCTAAACATATGCTCGATTGATATTGGAGTCTTTTGAACTTAGTTCCAACAAGTATTGGTTGGTTAGAGTATAGCATTTGTATAATATGAATGATAATATACAATTGAATAATTATTATCAACACTATACACATTTCCTTCAACCTAGTTGAGAATCATCGAACGAAGAAAATTGAGCTTCATATACACTTCATCAGGCATTTGATTTAGGATGACTATCTTAGCTTGGAGTATATTCAATCATCCTAAGGATGATAATTTAATCTTGGATATTGTTAGAGAAAATTCCTTGCACTTTTCTTCTCTCTCCTTCTCTATGATAGGTTTTCATGCATGCAAGTTTCCTGGGCTTAGAAGCTTTTTTCATCAAATCTTGCATATGGAAATAGAAGTTTATGAGAAATCTAATCTCAAAGGTTATGTTTGTTTGGGATCAAAGTACTGTAAAAAATAGGTCCCATTTGGATGGATATCTTATGATATCTATGTGGATCATGATAGATATGGTGGATGTTTATACGGTACACATTATGAGAATGCGAGTGCACATAGCTTATAAAGATTTTGAGTACATGGTGAATGTTATTCAAATTGATGTTTAGGAGGCCATTACATAGACTACTTGGTGAATATCATATGGGATGATATTCAAGAAACCATTACTCATAGTATCTTGGTGAATATCTTGCAAATCGACATTTTGGAGGCCATTTTTCAAAGACTATATGGTGAATGTCATATGAGATGACATTTAGAAGGTCATTACTCCCAATATCATTACTCAGATTATTTGGTGAATATCACTTCTTTATATTATGGATGCTAATACTTGTGATATCAAATTTGATATATCTTCTTATCAAATATATTATTCTATTACATTGAGGTAATAAATGGTCATGTGTGTATCCTCCCTAACAAAGAGAGATAGATATAGTAGTTTCTATTGGATGAAACTATATGTGTGTGTGTGTGTGTGTGTGTGTGTGTGTGTGTGTGTGTGTATTTATTTATTTATATATATAGATATATGTATGTATAAACATATACTCTTATATGTGTATATATGTATATATATGTGTGTGTGTGTGTGTGTGTGTGTGTGTGTCTATATATATATATATATATATATATATATATATATATATATATATATATATATATATATATATATATATATATATATATATATATATATATATATATATATATATATATATATATATATATATATATATATATATATATACATATATCTACATATATATACATACATGTGTTGACATATCAGTCAAGTTTGTTATTAGTGACATACACTTATTTAGATTGTAAGTATCTACCAAGCTTATTGTACAATTAATAGTATTTATCAAGCATTTTAGTTGCTTCCAATTTCTATAGTTGCTACCAAGTCCTTTGGACAAATTCTAGTGTTTACCAAGGAGTTATAGTTACTGTGAAGAGCAGCAGTGTGAACCAAGTATCACAGTGTATGTCAAGTTTACCAATGCAAACCGTGTTGCGCAATGCTTACCGAGTTCATAGCTTATATGATGCGAGTCCAGTGTTAATTGAGCTACACATTATTAACCAAGAGACTTAGTTTATATTGAGCTCGAGGTGATAGTGTTTACCTAGTAATAAAATCTAAACCAAGAGATTCAATTTATATGATGAGTTTTGTAGTATCTGCCAAGTCACTAGTGTAGACTGAGATCAAGACTACTTGTAAGTGATTAGTATGGATCAAGCTTCTATGTCTACCAAGTGCATGATGATGTCGAGCATTGATAGTGGATGTCGAGTATCATAACTTCATTGAGTCAATCTTCAGAGCCCGATTGTCTACACTTGAGCCAACTTTGTAATATTCGTATAATCATGTATAGTGGTTGACTTTGTAATTTGTATAGTTGGATTAGTATATATGTAGTGTATTGTATCACATCCAATGAGTGTAGAAATGATGCATATGGAATGTAATAATTAGAGAAGAGTAGAAAGTGTGAGTTACAAAGGCTACAATATTATAAGAAGTAGCAAAGATTCATTTATCATAGCAAGGTGATTTTTACACTTAAAGGAATCTCATTCAGCAAACCAAGTTGCAGATCAGAGATCAGCTATTATTTCATCCTAATAGATGGATTAGTCAAATCCTTTAACAAGGTAGACCTACTAGTGTTTTGTAAATCTCTTTACGGAGTGCATACTTCATTGTATGTTTGTAAATCCTTTCACAATGTGGGCCTAGCTGTCCTTATTGCTCCTAATAAGGTAGATCATTAGAAGTGATCGATGTAAGCTATAACAGGCCAACTTTATACTATAGTACTAAAGCTTTTGGGTATCATCTCAACCCTAATTTTACTTTCTATTTGGAAGGTTTCTGGGTCACCAAATCTTTGTGTCAAAGTGTTATGAATGCTTTCATGTTTTTAGTTTCTTATGCATACAATTAGTTCAGTTTATATGTGAAAGATTAAATGCTAATTGGACTGTTGGATTAAGAGTTAAAATTGTAGAAGTTTTAGAAGTTACTAATTCACCCCTCCCCTCTTAGTAACTTATCCTTGTTGAAAATATTTCCAATAATCAATATCAGAGCTTTGTGGTTCTCAGAGGAAAGTTTAACGGCTTCAGCAAAGATCAAAGCCATGGAGATCTTTAGACTTGACAAAGCTATTGACAATGAAAATATAGATTTGAAAATTGCTATTGCCTAACTCAAGAAAGAAAAGGAGCAACTCTCTCAATTCCTGAAAAGAAAAAGAAGAGAGGTTGCAATTCAAATGAATGATCATCTCTACATTGAAGAAAAGATTGAAGATCTTGATTCAAGCAATCAAGATGAAGCCAATGAAGCAATCAAAGAACTCCTATAAAAGAATGGTTCCCTACAAGAAGAAGTAAGATAACTAAGAAGAGAACAAAAAATTTAGTCAGTAAGGCTATGTCAAGTCATGGAAGAGAAGAATAAGATAAAAGAAGAGATAGAAGGAAAGAACAATGAAATCTAGTACCAATCCCTTCAACAAGAAAACCTTATTGATCAGCTCTATAATGCAAATGAAGAAATCAAGAGCCTAAGATCTAAAAATCAAAGATAACAAAATGATCTAAACTATAGAAGGAAAATCAATGAAAGAATGATGAAATCCCAAGTAGACATGAATCAATTGAATTAGAAAAATCTATATAGAAAAAAAGGAAAAGTAGGAATTGGATATATAGAAGAAGGAGAATCATCCAAGCAAGGAGCTCAAAAGAATAAAAGACCTACTTGCAAAAACTATGGTAAGATAGGTCATACTTCAAAAAAATGTTGGAGCAATGGAAAAGAAAAATTCAATGGAAAGTGCTACAATTGCAATCAGCATGGTCATAAGGCTAATGAATGTAAGGAAAAACCAAGATTTGAAGGCAAATGTCACAAAGCAAGAATCTTGGGCACAAATCATCAGAATGCAAAACTAAGATATAAAATCTAGAATAAAAAATTATGAAAGCTATATTTAGTTAGAACTACAACACATGGTGCAGATATCATTATTGTGGAGAATTTGAACACATTGGAATGAATTGTGTAAAGCATCATTTGAGGAAAAGAGATACTACTAAAGCATGTTTCATTTGCATAAAACTTGGTCATCTTGCCAAGAACTACATGAATACTAATAGAATTAAAGATAAGAAGAAGGAAAAATTTGATAACATCCAAAAATACATGAGACAATAGTGGGTTTCAAAGTCTATCGAGAATGAAAGACTAAACAATGATGATCAAGTCACTCAATAATTGGGTGACTCCACATTCTCTACTTAATTTCTCAAAGGAGAAAGTGGGACTAGGCTACTAAATAAAACATTCAAAATAATTCTAGATTGAAAAGATAGAAGGTCCATATCTCTATTCAAGATACAAAGGGATCACCAAGTGAAAAGGGTACCAATCACTGCCGAGTTACCTTCTTTACCGAGTGAGGTTGGGTCACAGACTTTAGCAAGCAAGGTCGAAAGTAACTAAAATTTCATATGGCTATCAAATGATGGAAGAATTTATCGAGTAGTCAATGCAAAGAAGTGCATGATAGCCTATCAACTTGATCTACCATCCATATTGAGCACTTATGGAAAAATTTGATAAAAGGAATGAAATCAAAGTCATTTTTACCATGAATTTTTAAGAGCTATTGTGTAGTGCAATCTTCAGAGCTTCTAAGAAATTTGAATGAATTGTTACTAAAAATTTTGAATTCTCTCAAAATCTACTAAGAAAGGATGACATCCAGTAGTAGCAAGGCAAAGCAAGGTTCTGACATGCTAGTTCATGGTGAATGGAAAGCTCCAAACTTCAAACTCACCAATGCAATCATTGAAACCCTAGATCCAAGTGGAGCATAGTCTCAGATCTATCCAATTGTACTATTGATAAATGATATTTGTTCTCACTTTAAATGCACAATTCAAAATATTGGCACTTTAGAAATGGATGAAGCCTTAGGACAATTGTGTGTTAATGGTGTCTTGAAACCTGAGCATCAACACCTAGAGACAAAAGGGTTGACACACATTCCTCATATGCCCCATGAATTTCAAGTAAAATGGATTAGGTATATTGTTAATCGAATGCAAAATGGTCAATTATGTTTGGAGAAAAAAAATTTAATCACGAAGAAGATGATTCATAGAATCACTAGTCTCCCAATGTTGGCCAAAGCTAAAATGACCAAAACCCTAGGTTGGGTTGAACTTGAGAAGAAAACCCTAGCAGAATGGGACTGTAGAGGCATGAAGATAAGTAGTATGACTGATATGGAACTAAAATTCAGCATTCATGTCATAGTGCACAAGATCTATAGCTCTAGTCAATTAAACAACGTGCCTTGTGAAGGAGTTGACCTCGCTTACAAGCTAATCAAGAATAATCTTTCATTTGACCTTGCCAAGCTACTATTGAAGCAATTCAACAAGAACATGGAAAGCATCTAGATGACAAAGAACAACCCTTCTAAGTTTGATTCTCTTTTGACCTATTTATTCTTCTATGTTTAGAAATTTTTTCCTTCAAAGGGATCAATTGTATGGAGAAAAGATGTGCCAGTTGTCGACCAAATTAATGAGTATATTACTGAGATGGGAGGGAACTACAATAGTATCATGGATAACTATTTTGATGCATTTAAAGAGAAAATGAATATAGATTTAGAATTCCAAGAAAACTAGTAGAAGACTACAAGGATGATGTATGTTTTATGGTAGATAGTGATAAGGTATACATTCAGGTAGTTGGGCCTAGAATATCATTGAGGTTAGTATTGATGAAACTAAGGATATCATTGAGGCACTTGTAAATGTATCAATTGAACCCAAGACTACATATTTTGGTACTTGTGATGAAGCAAAATCTAGAATAGAACTAGAAATCAAGATCCCTTAGGTGACAAATAAAGGAAAGAAAAGAATTGCTAAATTAGAAACCAGTTCCACCCTTTTGTTGACTAAAGGAAAAGGTGAGGATGAGGAAGTAGAGGATGAAGAAGAATCTAAGAAAGAAGAACCATTAAAGAAGAAGGGAAAGGTAATTATCACCAAGCCTTCCAAGACATCCACTACTATATTTACTAGAACTTCAAGAAAGAAAGCCAATAGGGAAGGAGGAGATATAATATTCAAGAAACCTCCACCCACCTTCCAAGATAGATTGAAAGAATTGCAGGAAGGAGTAGGTATAACAAATTTTAAAGAATTGAAGTATGAAACTAGGACTGAGGAAGAAAAGAAGTAGATTGAAGAACTGGTGGTAGACAAAATGGGTAAGTGGAAATACTAACTAGACTAGCTTTTTTCTTAGCTCCCTAATATTTTGTTGGATAAGATTATGCCAAGATGGGAATTTTCCATTAAAACTATAAAAGACATCTATGGGAAAACCCTAAAGCAGCTTATTCCAAGCTTAATAGAGAAGGAGATTAAGGAATATCTAAAGAAAAATTAGGAGAAATTAACTTTGAAATTCAATACATGTCTAGTTTTGATAAAAGATATTGAGCATGTTATAATGAATGCAACACATACATGGAAGAATATATATCTTCTTCATAAATTGAGTGATTTTTCTATTTAAGTAAAAGATGATGATGATGAGAAGGATAAAGAGGAGAAAGACAAAGAAGAAAATGTTGAAGAAGCAACACATTTTAACAACATTGGTGATGAAGAGGAATAGGAGCAAGAGGCTACTGAAAAAGAAAAGCAAGATGATGAGGAAGCTAACCCATTCAAGATTGCTACAGAAGTTATAGCCTCACTTCCTCATTCTCCAAGAAAGGTATTAACCACATCAAGCATGGAGATGAGCTTTGTAGGATTGACTATGGCCAGCTGTCAGAGCACAACTAGCCAATCAATCTTTGCACCAACTCAGTTAAGTACATTATTGACTAAAGTGACCTCCACTTCATCTAGCAAGCTATAAACTCTTCCCTCTTCTCATGTGTTGAAACCATCAATTTTGGACACATCAGTTTTGAATACATCAATTTTGGCCACTATAGGTATTTCTTCAAGTATTTCTATAATAAGTGCACTATCAAGTTTTATAGGTAGTCCTAGTATGTCTAGTATTGTTTCTATTCTAGGTACACAAGCAATAAGTGCAATGATAGTTGAGAACAAGGCTCAATCGGGCACAAAATTTTTGAGCAAAGGAAAGGAAGTGCAGGAAGAAATAGACCTAGATGAGGAAATTGTAATCCCATATTAGGACATTTCCAAGCTCACTATTGACCAAATACATACATTTGGTGAACTCCTCCAAAAGAGAGCCAAGCAACAGAGGCTTAGAGAAGAAAGAGATAAGGAATTTAAAATCATTGAGGATGCCAAGAATATTTTGGCAGAGGCGGAAGGTATAGAGGTTGATTCTTCACAACCAATTTTGTATCAACTAGTAGAGACATTTCAAAAGTTCAATGAAGATATAGATGGACAAGATAAGTTTCTACATAAGGTAGAAAAGAAGTTTGAGAATAAAGTGTTGGAGCACATTGCTCAAAAAATTTCTATTTATCAAGTAGAACTCTCTAACATTTTGGGTTCCCTAGAAACTTCATGTACAAATGTATCAATACTTTTTGGTAAGTTATGTGATATTTTAAATTTTACCAAGGAAATAAAGGACAAATTTTCCAAGATAGATGAAGATCTCAAGGCAAGTGCTTAGTAGCTACAACTTGACCCTAGTTCAAGCGTTGTACATTTTAATAAGATTAAATTTTTTACTAAGTCACTAGCAAAATTTCTTAATGAAGAGGCCATAATTAGATCTACCTTAGTAGATATTCAGAACATGATCCTTCCTGACAAGGATGCACTTCACAAACATATTGCACATTCCAAAAAAATCATCCATGACAATAACTTCTCCATAAAAGACCACATGATTGAGTTGTCAGTAGAAGTACAGATTGTACTTCACACATGTAAGGTCTTGCAAGACAATTGGGACAAAATGTTGGCTATAATACTCAAGGTACATTTAGACTTTTTGTCTCATTTTGGCATTAATGTCAAAAAGGGGGAGTATATACTATGAATAAGAACATACAAATAAGATATGGAAATAATAAGTTAAGGGGAAGAAAATGCATTGTAGAATTGATACATAAGTTGTAAAGGAAATGGGGGAGATAGATGTGTACAGAAATATGCATTGTATATAGCAAGGTGTACAATATACTAGATAGGAGCCTTACAATGTATAGATATATATCTTACAAAACCAATTTTTAAAAATCTCAAATACAGTATACTGTACTAAGCTAAGAATCACTAGGTGATGGATAAAGGTATTCATGAAACTTTTTGAATTCAATTTTGGTTGATAAGTTTTTTCGTCACTAATGCCAAAGGGGGACATTGTTGACATACTAGTCAAGTTTGTTATTAGTGACATACACTTATTCAAATTGTAAGTATCTACCTAGATTATTGTATAGTTAACAATGTTTGCCAAGTATTTCAGTTTTTGTTGAGTTCTACAATTGCTAACAAGTCCTTTGGACAAATTCCAGTGTTTACCAAGCAGTTACAGTTACTGTGAAGATTATTCGTGTAAACCAAGAATCTCAGTGTATGCCGAGTTTACTAGTGAAAACCAAGCTATGCATTGGTTACCAAGTTCATAGTTTATATGATGTGAGTCTAGTGTTAACTGAGGTACTTAGTGTTAACCAAGAGACTCATTTTATGCTGAGCTCAAGGTGACAATGTTTATCAAGTCATGCAATGTAAACCAAGAGACTCAGATTATATGAGAAGTTTCATAGTATCTCCCGAGTCACGAGTGTAGACTGAGTTCAAGACTACTTGGAAGTTATTAGTATGGATGGAACATCTATGTCTACTGAGTGCATGATGATTCAAGCATTGAAACTAGATGCTGACTATCAGAACTTCATTGAGTCAGTCTTCAAAGCCCGAGTGTCTACACTTGAGCCGACTTTGTAATATTTGTATAAACATGTATATTGGCTGACTTTGTAACTTTTGTAATTGGATTGGTATATATGTAGCATATTGCATCACATCCAATGTGTGTAGTAATGATGCATATGTAATGTAATCTTAAGAGAAGAGCAAAAAATGTGAATTTCAAAGGCTACAATAGTATAGGGAGCAGCAAAAATTCATTTATCACAACCAGGTGATTTGTACACTTAAGGAATCTCATTCAACAAACCAAGTTGTAGATCAAGATCAGTACTATTTCATCCTAATAGGTGGATTAGTCAAATCCTATAACAAGGTAGACCTAATAGTCTTTTGTAAATCTCTTTATCGAGTGCATACTTCATTGTGTATTTGTAAATCCTTTCACAAGGTGGACCTAGCAGTCCTTATTGCTCCTAACAGGGCAAATCATTAGAAGTGATCAATGAAAGCCTTAACAAGCCAACTTTATACTATAGTACTAAAGCTTGTGGGTATCATCCCCACCTAAGTTTTACTTTCGATTTGGAAGGTTGCTGTGTCACCAAATCTTTGTGTCAAAGTGTTATGAATGCTTTCATGTTTTTAGTTTTTTATGCATACAATTAGTTCAGATTATATGTGAAGGATTAAATGCTAATTGGACTATTGGATTAAGAGTTAAAATTGTAGAAGTTTTAGAAGTTACTGATTCACTCCTCCCCTCTCAGTAACTTAGCTTTGTTAAGAATATTCCCAAAAAGATGTGTGTGTGTGTGTGTGTGTGCCTATACATGTATATGTGTGTATATATACATGCATAGGTATTTATATATACATATATGTACATATATAAGTAAATATATATATATATATGTATATATATGTATATATATACATACATATATGTATGTATGTATATGGATAGACATTATCCATGAAGGGACACGTCTATCCATATTTTATGTTGTATAAGAGAGATAGGTTCCATTTGGAAAACATATCAATTAGGCAACGAAATTTCATTTCCAGCTATGCTTTGGTAGTTAATAAAATTACTTCTAAAATACTAATTAATTAATATTAAATGATAAAAGATGGCACAATATACTTATAAATTTATCTAGAAGTATATGGGAAACTGGAAATGATGGACTATAAAGGGGTCACGATATAATCCTTCACATCTACTCAAATCTCATTCAACTTACACTAGTCAAGTTCTTACAATGTAAGTGGTCATGAGTAAATCCAGTTTACCCATTAAATACATGCAAATTGATTTAAAATTAATGCATTACATTGCATCCTCAAAAAAAATATACAAAGACAATAGCCATGAAAACTCATAGTGATGTCTCAAATCAACATGTCAAGGCATGTGATCAGAGATATTGTTTCTATTAACCTTCTTTTTACCTTAATTTAAGATCACACTACTTGATTCTATGAATACGAGGGCAAGATATTTTTTCCACAATTGCCCCCCATAAAGCTATGCAAGTAACTTAAAGATCATGTAGAGGGTTCATTTCTTTGCACTAATTGTCCCTTGTTTGATGATACATTATGATCATTTTCCTTCTATACCTTCTTGTTTCTACTCTTTCTCTCCTTCACAAATATTTTATTGATGTCCTCATAGTTTACACATTTTGATCCAATATTCCTTGTGACATTTTAACTATTCATTCTAGAATTAGGCAATATTTCATTGTTCAAAAATCTATCAAATTTGCAATATATAGTTGTATGTCATAGATTAGTAGACTTAAAACATGTAATAGAAAATTTTCAATACCTCAATTTTCCAATTCAGTATCAATCTACGTAATCTCTAATAATTTATCCAAAAATGTTACACTTCCCACATGACACTCAAGTAGATATAATATTGTTACTTGCAATAGGTCTTCTAGTGTCAAATCTAACATTAGTTCTCCAATTTGTCCTTTGATTAGATTCATCTTTTCATTCATCTAACTCATATCCATAAATAAAATAATTTAAATATTAAACAATACAAGGCTTAGTATCCATACTACCTTTGCAATATCTCTTTGTGTATCCATACTTGTTGCATGCATATCATCTTCCTTTGATCTTATTTGTTATTTTTTTAGGTTCTTCAATTTGAATAAATGTATAAAAAAGATAGCCAATTCAAGTCATGTCACGCTTACATTTCTATTGACTGCTTGTGTAGACCTTCTCAAGATGTAAATTATCTTCCACAAGATGACCCTTGCAAATATTAGTATATTTTTCAATTTCTAGATAATTAGATATATTTAATCTTCATGTTTGTATTTCCTTTCAACAAGATGATTACTCAATTTGTAACACTCATTTTTTCTTCTTCTTTAGATCTACCTCAAAATTTTCTCTCCACTCTTTTCCATCTTCAATCTCTTTAGCCATCTAAAGAGTAGTAATCTCATATTTATATCCAAGTTCTTCTTTCTCTTTATGAAGTTTCTCAAGAAGATTGGATTCATCCTTATTTGACTTAGGCTCATTGATCTTCTCAACAAGTTAAATTTCCTCTTCACTCTTGAAATATCAATGTGATCCTTGTTTTTTCATGATGTAGTCATCTCATACCTAAGCTTTAAATTCAACAACTTGTTATATGGAATTTATTTATCAAGATCTTCAAGTGCTTTATTAAAATTAATTTGTAAGCTTCTTGCATCCACTAGGATCCTACTTTAGATGTAAGACTTCTTCAGATGAAGTAGCTTTTATACCAATTGTGAAGATCAACCAATATTGGGAGGTGGATGTAAATCAATGTTGCAACACTTTCAAATCAATTTTATACATTACTTGACTTATCCATAAGAATCCACAAAGAAAAATTTATAAATATAAACCACCATCAAAAGAGAAGTTATAACACTATTATTTTTTCTTGAGGAAACCTTGGCCAAGAAAAAACTTTGATGGGGATGGTACCCAAAAATGGATTCACTAATCTAAAATTTCACTACAAAAAAATCTAACCTTATTAGGAGTTGTTACATAGAATTTACTACATATGTCCCTATAAAAGGACTAGACCTAGTTAGAGGCCTTCACCCCTATTTTGATTTGAGTACAAAATAGATCACACTTTCTCAAGAATGAAAGTTAAATCAAACTTCTGAACTCACTACCCAAATACAAATAAAATATTATAAAATTATACAACTATACTTGACATCACAATGTATGATTAGTCTCAATGGAGCTTTCATTTATTATAATTCAACATCAAGGATTGCACATCATACATCACAAATAACATATATCACATCTATTATCACAATACACACTTGCATAAAAATTAACTCATTCCTTTATATCCCTCCATATGATTTATCCTATTGTTTGAAAAAACTCTTCATATGTCCACACAAATTCTACTATCCAAAATAGAACCATGTTGTCCAAGAGTTAAGACCTTGCATGTTGTCCCTACTTTTCTGGTGCAAGAACACCTAAGATAGGTTATTAGGAAATAATAAGTTTCTCAATAAGATTTAGTATCTTGATAATACCTAGGAGGAATAAAGAGGTTGTTGGCATAGGTATCTTGAAGCATTTGAAAAATCAATGTAGTCCACGATTGTCAAAACTAGATGTAATGTTGCATTGTTGTCAATTAGGGGAAAAGTGCAAAAAGTTGTCATAGAGGGATAGATAAGCATAGAAGGGTATTTAGGAGTGTAAATGACCTAAAAATGGTCTAAATAACTTCCAGGGATTATTTGGAGTCATAATGTATAGTCCTAATATGGCTAAGACGTAAAAATACAAAAATTGCACATTGACAATTTTGCAATTTTTGCAATTTTTCTTCTCAAGAGTGGAAAAGGTAGTTAGAATAAATTAATAGGTTACCATTGTATGGTAGTTGGCTTGATTATTTTTGGAGTATTTTTTAAATCCCTCTAAGTCACTATTGTACGGTTGGAAATTTTTGAGTAGTACGGATGCATACAACAAATGACAATATCAATGATAGTTTGAATGGAAGAATGGGATTTTGATTGACATGAGATTGAACCAATTATTTTTCATTGGCATATAGCTTCTACATTTTATTTTTCTTTTTTCTTTTTATGGTTATAATTTCTTAGCAATCAGTTGGTGTTCAAAATAAATGTTTTAGAAAACTACCTATTTGTTGGCCAGTAATGAGGCAAACCTATCAAAATGGTGTCTACCAAAATTCCCCATGGTTGAAACTATCTAAAACCTTGATAAATACTTGTAGAAAAAATTTAAAATTTTCATTTGGAAGGATGGAGCGATAAGTAAATGTCCAAGCTAGTTCCTTGGAAGCCCTAGGTGAGACAAAATTGTGCTCAATTAGAAATTGAGCAAAGGAAAGAGGATTTATTGCAAGGGTGAATTTATTTGAATAGGATTGGTGTTATGGAAGGTTAGAGTATAGTGTGAAGCAACTATTACTATAAGGAGAAGCTTTGGAAGTTTCTAGAGAGTGGGGAAGAGAATATTTGTTCATGATTGTTCTGAATTATTGATAAACCCTAGCAAAACCCTCAAAAATAGGGTTAGGGCATATGATAGACTTTGGGAATCTGATACCTTAAGAATATTAAAGGCCTTTCAAAAGGATATCTCAAACTAAAGTATTTTTGTGACCGTATTAAGGAAAGTTTTACAAAAATCCAAATATAGTCCAATAGGAGGGTTGATTGGGGGTTATTAGTCCTAAAATGGTTTTGCATTGTTTTGAAGGGATCATATAGAAAGCTAATGGATGGATTATGTATGTTGGTTGGATTAAGGAGGCGTAAAAGGTAATTTAAAGCAAGTAAGAAATCCTCAATGGTAGGTTAGTCTAAGGGAAAGTTTTCTCTAATTGATTAGGGATTAACCTTGTGTACATAAGTAAGGGATATCAAGGAGTGCATATTAACTATCTACACTACCCTAGGAATTTCCAATCAAATTGTTATCAGATCAATTTGATTTTGGGAGAAATAAGTGCATGTCTAATTGTGAAGGGGAATCCTCCATAAGATCCACCATGGTGACAAATGTAGAGTTGGCTAACAAGGTTCAAGAGCAGGATGAGGAAAACATAGTGTTGAAGTCTACAATAAAAGCCTTGGAGACAACACTTGAGAGAGCAACTCTCAAGATTGAAGCAATGATCAATAAGTTCAACCAATAGGAGGAACATAGCAAGTAGAAGAAACAAGTGTTTGATGAAGAGGAGGCACCCATGCCTAATCTTGAAATAGTAGAGGAACCATTTATTAGAGAAATCAAGGCATTGAATCATATATCCTTTGAAGGAGTGCCACTTTTTGTTGGAAATTTGGATATAGACCATGTCTTAGAATGGTTGGAAGGCATGGAGAACTACTTTGATAGTGAAAATGTGTCTAAAGCCCAAAGGTAAAAGTAGCATAGGTAAGGATGAGAGAAGCAACTCTCACATGGTGGAAGTTCACTCAAGATGAAAGAGTCAAAGAGGGAAAGAAACCCTATGAAAATTGGAAGAGTGTGGTAAGCCAAATTCAAAAAACCTACCTTCCTAAGGATTTTGAAATGCAAATGCATACCAAAAGGAAGAATCTCAAACAAAGGTATAATGATGTGGAAAGTTATACCAAGGAGTTCCAAAAACTATGTCTAATGTCCAAGGTGCAAGAGGTTGAAAGCATTAAAATAGAAAGGTATGTTAATAGCTTGAGGTGGATTATTCAAGAGGAAATTTAGTCATGGACTCCTAATACAATGCATAAGTGTTATCAACTAGCACTTAAGGTAGAAGAGAAGTTGAAGAAGAAGCAAGAGTTCAGCAATAGAAGTAGAGGGAAAGGAAGAGAGCAGAGGAAGTAGAGAGGTAACTTTGGTGGTAGAAGAGACCAAGAAACTAGACCCCACAGGGATACTAAACTAAGTGAACCAAGTGGTTCAAGCAATCCAAGATGTGTATTTAACCAAATAGGCAGAGGTAATAATAGTGTTAGGGGTAGAAGTAATAGTCAAGGCAAAGGACCTTCATAATTTATCACCATGAAATGTCATAACTATAACAAAATAGGGAATCCATCTTATAGGTGTCCAAAAAAGGCTTCTACCTCAAGAGAAAGAAAGGTGTCTTATGAACAAGAATATGGTGGTAGCAAGAAAGAATCTAGTCTCTTACTTGATTCAAAAAAAGGTGAGAATATGATGTTCAAAAGAACACTCATAATCGAGACCATGAAGGAGGAGCCTTGAGCCAAAGAAAACACTTGTTTAGGGTAAAATGAAAGATGTAAAACAAGGTATGCAAAGTTATCATTGATTTTGTGTCTACTAATAACATAGTGTCAGAAGAAGTAGTAGATAAATTAAAACTTAAAAAGCTTCCTCATAACAATTCTTAGAGTCACATGGTTTAATAAGGGTCAGCATGTAGAGGTAAACTAATAAGCATGGGTGGACTTAAATATTGCTAGATATAAGGATAGAGTTATCTATTGTATACTGCCAATGGATACATATCATCTCCTTTTAGGGAGGCCATGGGAATATGATAGAGAAACCCAATATGATGGTAGAAAGAATGTTTGCAAATTCAAGAAAGGAAAGAGTCTTACACCATTCAATCTTTTTTAGAGGGAGAAAGCACAAAATTGGTGGAAATTAATGGAATCATGGTAGGATACAAATAATTCCTAAACCTCATTAAAGAAGGAGTGACTACAAGGTATGCCATCATTGTCAAACCTCAAAAAATAAGTGGCACAATCACATCACAATTACCTCAGCAAGTACAAAATTTGTTGGATCAGTTTGAGGACATTGTAAGTGATGGGAAGCCCACAACCACCTAAGAGAGTCATCATCCATTAGATATATTTCATCCCTAAAGCATCTTTGCCTAAAAATTCAACCTATAAGATGACATCTAGTCAAAATGAGGAGATAGCTAAACGAGTGTAAGAATTGTTGGACCATGGCTTGATAAGGAAAACTTGTTTTGGTCCCAAAGAAGGGTGGTACTTGTAGAATGTGTATAGATTCAAGGGAAATTAATTAGATAGAAATTAGGTACAAATTCCCAATCCCAAGAATTGAAGATCTACATGATTGTTGGGCAATGCAAAGTACTTCACTAAAATTAACTTAAAGAGTGGATATCATCAAATAAGGATTAAGGAGGGTGATGAGTGGAAGACAAATTTTAAGACTATTGAAGGGTTATATGAGTTGCTAGTGATGCCCTTTGGTTTGTCAAATGTTGCCTCTAGATTCATGAGACTCATGAATGAAGTTTTTGCTGATTACTTGAGTAAGTTTGTTGTCATTTAACTTGATGATATCCTAATTTTTAGCAGCACAAAAGAAGAACATTTAAGGAATTTAATTTTGGTTTTGAAAAGGTTGTTTGATGCCAAGCTCACTATCAACTTGGAAAAGTGTGATTTTATGAAGAAATAATTGGTCTACTTTGGTTTTGTTATCTCTTAGGTTTAACTCAAGATGGATCCTAGAAAGGTGGAGACTATACTTAGCTAGCCAACACCCAATACTAGCTCAAAGGTAAGAAGTTTCCATGGATTAGCACAATTTTATAGAAATTTTATTAAGAAATTTGGTCATATATGTGCACCTTTTTTGGAGACAATTAAAGGTGGGATTAGAGCCGAGTTCAAGTGGATTGAACAAGTGACTAGGAACTTTGAATTATTGAAACAACAGATTGCCACTCAACCCATCTTGGTCTTGCCTAGCTTTAAGAAATTGGTTACTATTGAATGTGATGCCAGTTACTTTGTCATTGGAGCAATCTTTAGCCAAGAGGGTAAGCCAGTTGCATTTCATAGTGAAAGGTTAAATGAAGCCAAGAGGAAGCATTCTTCCTATGACCTTAAGATGTATGCCTTGGTCCATTGAGGAAATGGAGGCATTATCTATTGCCCAAAGAGTTTGTTGTATATTCATATAATTATCTAAATTCCCAAGATAAGTTGAGCGACAAAAATATGAAGTGGGTGGAGTATATTCAGGCCTATACCTTCACCATCATGCATAAAAAATGACATTGCAAAAAAAGTTGTAGATGCACTTAGCCATAGATTTCTGACTATATAAGAAGTGCAGATTAGGAGTGTGGGGATTGAGAACTTCAAGCGTTATACCCTAATTATCTAGACCTTTTCAAGCTCTATTAAGTGCATACTGATTATACTAACCATTTTGATCATGATTTTTCTGATTTCACCTTGCAAGAAGACCTCTTGTTAAAAAAAAATCAATTATGCATCCCAAGGGGATCCCTTAGAGAAAACTTGATTCAAGAGAAGAAAAATGGTGCTTTGAGTGGCCATTTTGGAGTGCATAAGACAATCAATTTTTTCCAAAGGTTCTACTACTACCCTACCTTCAGTAGGGATGTGGAGAGGTATGTTCAATATTGCTTGGTTTGTCACAAGGTCAATGGAGTTGCCACCAATGCAGGAATATGCCAACCATTGCCTATTCCTCAAATACCATGGAAATGTTTGAGCATGGATGTTTTCGGTGAGGCTACCTAAAACCAAACAAGGTTTTGATAGTGTTTATGTCATTATGGATAGGTTCAAAAAAATGGCTTACTTTGTTCCATGTAAAACCACTCATGATACATGTACCATTGCCAATTTGTTCTTTAGGGAAGTAGTAAGAATCCATGGACTTCATCTTAGCATTCTGTATGATAGGGACACTAAGTTTATGAGTCACTTTTGGAAGACTCTATGGCACAAGTTGGCTACAAACCTATCATTTGGATCTGTGTACCATCCTCAAATGGATGGGTAGGCATAGGTGGTTAATAGTAGCCTAGGAAAGGTCTCTTAAGATGTTTAACCAAGGAATATGGTCAGAGTTGGGACCACATTATTGCACAAGAAGACTATGCCTACAATGACACTATAAATAGGTCTATTGGGAAGAATCCTTTTGAAGTGGTTTATGGAGTGCATCCTAGGGGCATTCTTGAACTAAGGGACATGAAGATAGGTGCAGATGTCAGTAGAGTCGTTGAAGACTTTGCTATTTACATGAAAAATATTTTTGATATGGTAAAACACACCTTGGAGCATAATACGAGAAAGATTAAGCAACAGGAAGATACAAGGAAGAGAGATGTTCAATTTGCAGTTGGGGACTATGTCATAGTTCACCTTAACAAGCATAGACTATCTAAAGGATAATCTAACAAGTTGCAGATGAGGAATGTGAGCCCATGCATGATTTTGGCCATGTACGGATCCAATGCATATCAAGTTGATCTACCAACAGATATGGGCTTATGTACACTAAATTTTATATTGCATATTTCATAGCGTACAAGGGTCCTATTCCATCTAGTATTCTAGAGGAGGATTCATACCTTCAAGACATTGTATCCACCTTTCTAAAACCACCTACAAGCAAGTCACAAGCTAAGAAAATTTTGAGTTCTAAGGTACATCATGTAACTAGGAACAAGACTTTCATGAAGCATCTTGTGAAATGGCATGGGAAACCTGAAAGTGAAGCCACTTGGGTTGCCAAAGTAGACTTCAAGAAGAGGTGCATTAATCTTTCTTTGATTCCCTCTTAATGTTTGAGAAGGACTTTTAGCTCATTGGGGGAGTATGGTGCAAGAGCACCTAAGATAGGTCATTAGGAAATAATAAATGTCTTGATAAGATCTAGTCAAAAGTGGAAAAGGTAGTTAGAAGAAACTAAGAGATTACCAATGTGTGCAAGTTGGTTTAGTTAGTTAGGCAATTAGTTTTTAAATCCCTCCTGGTCAATATTGTACGAATGGAGAACTTGGAGTTGTATTGATGCATACAAATGACAAGGAAATCAGTGACAATTTGAATAAGAGAATGGGATTTTGATTGACATGAGACTGAACTAGTTCTTTTACATTGGAATATATGTTCTACATTATTTTTACTTTTTTATTGTTTTGGTTAGAAGTTCTTAGCAATCAATTTTCCCTAACAATAAATGTTTTAGGAAACTACCCATTTATTGGCCAATACTGGGGCAAACTTGGCAACATGGTGTCTACCAGCATTCCCCATGATTGAAACTCTCTTAAACCTTGAAAAATACTAGTAGACACCTTTTACATTGTGTAGCAGGAAGAATGGAGCAAGAAGCAAAGGGCCAAGCTGTTTCTTTGGAAGCCCTAAGTGAGACAAAGTTGTACTCAGCTAGAAATTGAGCCAAGGAAAGAGGATTTCTTGCAAGGGTTAAGTGATTTGAAAAGGATTGGTGTTATGGAAGGTTATAGTATATTTTAAATCCACCATGATTGTAGGGAGAAGCTTTGGAAGTTGTTAGAGAGTGGGGAAGAGTAGATTTGTTCTTGACTATTCCAAATTGTTGATAAACCCTCACAAACCCCCAAAAAATAGGGTTAGGGAATATGATAGATTTTGGGAACCTGAGACCTCAAGAATCTTGAAGGCCTTTGAAAAGGGTATCTCAAACTGAAATTTTTCATGTGACCTTGTTAAGGAAAGTTTTACAAAAATCCAAATTTAGTCCAATAGGAGGGCTAATTGGGGACTATAAGGCCTAAAAGGAGTTTTTAATTATTTTTAAGGGATCGTATAGAAAGCTAATGAATAGATTATGGGATTTCATTGTAAATAAGTCCAAGACACCATAGAAAGAGCCTTCCACCCTTGAAAGATTAGAAAAGACATTAAGGAGGCCTAAAAGGGAATTTCAAGCAAGTAACCAAGCCTGAATGGTAGGTTATAGTATAAGGGGATTTTTTCCCTAATTGATTAGGGATTAACCTTGTGTAAGTAGGGGAAATCAAGTAGTGCATATCCACTATCTACACTATCCTAGGAATTTCCTATCATTTTCCATGCAATTAAATTTTCCAAACAAATCAATTTGCTAGGAAAAAATGCTTGATCAAATAAATTATCATGCACAACTACTATACAAAACCAAATATACTTGGCACTACTATAAATCATGCTAACTATCATATGAATATAAGAGACCATACCAAAAGCATATATAGATTTTATATGCAATATTCACAAAATTATACCCATATCTTGTAACTCTCATGTTGTCACTCGACAAAACTATTTGATTGTATACTTAATTTCTTCTCTAGACTTGGGCATTTTTTATGTACCAACTTTTCCTTAATTGAGTATCAATGTTAAGGACCAGGCCAATGAGATATGTTTCAGTAAATGAAAACACATGACCTCTCATTCAACACTTAATGAAAAGCTATGGTGGCTCTCTAGTCTCTCATTATTACCAAGGACATGGGTTTTTCTTTGGTTTGGCTGGAAGGTAGTTCCAATAATATTATTTGATGCCTAAAGGGCCATTCACCTCCATAGAGATCTATCAATAACATTATTATGAAGGCTATAGATATCATTAACTTAATTTATAAATATATTCACTTTTTTATCTGGAAAAAGGAATGTGGTGGCCAACTTAATTGACATTGTCTTTGTCATTTCGATAACACAATTCACTTGGTAAGGTGAGATGAATCTTAGAATGGAAGTTAAAGATCCATTGAATTATGATCACATACAAGGTAAGGTGGAATCTTCATCTTATGAAATTAAATTTCAATTTATCATGGATATAATAAAAATTAAAGGAGGTTATCCTTCCACCAACAGAGATAGAAATCGTGAAAATAAATTCCACACTTTGTGGGTTCCTTCTCCCTTTATGAGGTTTCTTAGTTTCAAATTTGGAAAGTTGTTTAGCAATTCTTTTTAGGTGTTGCCGCTTTGTGTTTTGCTTGATAAAGATTTCCATTATGGGGGTAGTAGAAAGAGAAAGGAGCCCTTGTCATGTGAGGACTAGAAGAGAAAAACAAGGGTTTGGGAGATTTTGGAGGTGGATGGAATGACATCCTTTATGGAGTGTCTACATGGGAAATACCCCACTATTACCAAGATTTTGAAGAAGGGACAGAAAGAAGGAATTATTGTAATTGATGGGAGGAAAGTTATAAATAATAATGGTATTATCATTGAGATCACCAGTATGTTGTGTAATAGAAATAAATATTTATATAGGCAAGAAGTGGCCAAACTAGGTTGTGAAGAAAATCCCCTAGGAGCGGGATGAAATCATCCATCTTGTCAAAATTGACAAGACTTATTACTCATCATCAACTATAAAGAAAATATGGAGGAACATGTTGATAGCCATCATGAAGTATATCACCTTATATGTCAAATTTTTATAGACATATGGATACAACTGTTTTCTACTTAAAATTTCCACCATGGTCATAAGGTATCCCTTCCTTGCTATCTCTATTATTTCGTAAATGCTAATATTAAGAGCATTAGGGCTAAGGAAGATAGAAATACTTCCCTCTATGAAAGGCTCATGGTCTTGATTGTAGAACACTTTAAAGCTAACACCTTTAAGAAGACCACTCTAGTTTTGAGGACAACACATAATAGTCTAATGAGTCAAAGGAGGAGGGTTAGGCCTCTAGCTCAGGCAAGAAAAAAATCTCCTAAAATGTCCAAGGAGGGGCATATGAAAATTAAGTACAAGTAGGAAGATCACATGTCAGAAGACGAGCATGTTGAATGGTGGAAATATATAGACACTATTTTAGTGAAAAGTGGCAGTACATATCCCCTCAAAAGAAATGACTTGGGACTACTAAGAAAACTAAAAGCCCCAACAAGAATGTGCAAAATTCCCTAAGCTCTTCCCTCCTCTTGTGCTTTGAAGCCTTAAAAAAATAATTAATTTGGACTTTGATGTTCTCATTTATTCTATTGACCTTCCCCTTCTTGTGGAAGTTAATAAGATGGCACTTTCTCCCTTTCAACCTATAGTTCTTAAGAAAAGATTTATCATTGATTCTAGGTTGCCTCTTGGTATGGGAAACATTATGGTTTTTGTTGACCCTAGATTGGGCCAAACCTTATGGTGTTGGATGATTTTTACCAAGGAGAATAGAATTAATGTTCTTAAAATAGCTAAGGAAGGGTGTTCGATTTTTATAGATTTATAAAATGGTCTTTTAATGAGATTAAGGAAATGAAGTTGTAACATAGAGCCTTTGATAGAAAGTTGTACTTCTTGGAGGCTATTTCTGCGGGCAAGGATATGTTTGGCTCTGTCGGTACTCATGATACTTGGAATGAGTGAAAGGTTAAAGCTAGAGACTTGGAATGGATGATAAGGACAGCCTGAGGGAGGCTTCTACTGGACCTAGCAAGAGGACTCGGCCTAACACCAAGATGATCAATATTTAGCTTGGATTAATATTTTATTTCATTCTTTTTTTTAATTCTTTTTCATAGAAGATGACGTTAAGAAGACCTTTTGAACCATGAGACTTGCATATAGTAACGATGGATTGAAGAGTAAACTGCCCTCCGGCCCAAGTTCTGGTATAGCACACTAAGTAATAATTGTATGGCGACCCAAATTGATGTATTCATATACAAACAGCGTGGAACTAATTGTGCAGATAATTTAATTTTCAATGAGGATAGTATTACTAAATTTGAATGCAAACAATTTGTTCTTCTCAATGATACGATGGTTATTGCAAACAACCATTAGCACGTAGGGTGCCTATAGTATCTTAAGATCTATTCACTCTGTAATTACAATTTGTGTTCAATGCATTCTCAAAACTACTCTTTTATTATAACTATAAATTATGCACATGGAAAGTTTAAACATGGATTATACTAAATAATATCAAAATACAAAGTATATCGTAAAAATAATTTTGACAAACATAGGTACATGCATGGAAATATAGTATTTAGAAGGGCAGAAAGTTATTTTGAAATCATGGACTAGAAGGTAGTGACATTCAAAATTTAGACTTGTCATTATAGTATTATAGAGATACTTTATAAACAATTATGTTTTACTTAAAACAGTATAAATTAATGATTTCTAATAGAAATTGTAATAAAGTTCTCAAATCTTGTAAAAAAAAATATAATATAGTATTTGGTATGGTCTTGATGAAATTTTAATATTTTCTTAGTATCTCAAGAGTGTCTTATATGCAAGCTTAAATGATACCATGTAGCATCCTACTATTTTTTCAATAAATTTATAATTCTTACTAATTTTTGAAGCACACACATCCTAAATAATCAAAGAAAAATCATTTGATATATGTTTTGGGGGCTAATTGGAAGTCATTTTCCTACTATCTTATAGCATAGTTTGACTTCAAAAATGTAATTTTCTTGAAATTTTGATGAGTGAAAAAAATGAAATGAAAAGTATTAGACAAAGGTTTTACAGAAAAAATGAGAACACTAGAAAAACAAATTAAAGGTCAAAACGTTATCAAAAGTAAAACATAAAAAATAGAATAAGTTGGTTAGAAAGCTAATAGGAAAATATCTCTATAACTAAATCATTGTTTTGCATGGTATTTAAAGATAAGGAAGCTTGATGGATGACATGTTGAACATTACATAGTTTTAAAAAAAATTTACAAAAAGTACATCTATAGTATTGATAGGTATATCCAATTATTTGGATTAGGTGGTCGAACCCCTAAGGAATAAAAATACCTAATATAAAAGCTAATGAAATTTTAAGAAGGTATTATTACAAAAAAGGAAGAAAAATATTTTAATAATTTTTAATTATATTCTCTATAATTATAATTGTCTTCTCTAAAAAATATAAGCTATTCTTGAGAAACATATTTAATTAAATAACTTTTAGTAGATAATTCTTAAAAATTATTTGATAAGTATAATCAATCATCAATTTTAGGCTTTACTGATTGTACATTCATATTACAGTAATATCTTTAAAAGATGTCATCTCTTATCCCTTTACACTTACATCACTCCCTCTCTCGATATATATCACTTCTCATCTATATATATTTATCTTTAATCTCTCACGCCCTTATTTTCTCCATTTATACTTTCTTCCATATTTAATTATCCCTTTCTCTCCTCTATCTTTATTGTAGAAGTTGTGAAAACCA
Organism: Cupressus sempervirens; assembly: GCA_028749045.1. NCBI lineage: Eukaryota > Viridiplantae > Streptophyta > Pinopsida > Cupressales > Cupressaceae > Cupressus > Cupressus sempervirens. The sequence continues at coordinate 503,751,585 of CM053791.1, forward strand.
ACTTCACAGATTGCCAAGAACACCTACATGCAAATAACCTGTATTGAGTAGAAACGAAAAAAGGAAAAAACAGAGCTTGGAAAATCTCATTAGTGTGAGAAAAATTGTATTCCAAGTTATGAAAATAAAAAGTACAAAAGTTCAACCTTAAAGATGAAAAAAACCCTAAAGGGAAAGAAAACTAGGTTTACACATTATAATTAATATAAAATATTAATTATATGCATTTAAGAGAAAGCTTAAGTAACTAGAGTAATAAACAACTTAATTAATTAAATCAACATGATCTAATTAATAAGTGTAACAAATAATTTCTCCAACACCCCCCCTTAAGAAAAGCTTAGAAGGAAGCTAACCTAGCAAAGCTATGAAAGCAGGAAAATGGGTCCCGAAAACAAGGCCTGATCAAGTAGCCAAACCAAGGAAAACTCTGTAAACTAGAGACAAAGGAGAAAACCTAGTGGGAAAAACCCCTTTCCAAAAAAAAGATAGAACAAACATGCTAAAAAAACATGAAGGAAGAAAGGCCTCAAGAAGACCCCCCAAGGAAAAATTTTGTAACCCCAAGCATAGATCGCAACTGAAGATAGCAAGGCAATGCAAATGATTATGTGAAGATGTCGACAACCTAGGCATCAGTGGGAATATACTCCAAAGAGGGAACACCATCCTAGATTAGATGACGAATGAAATGCATATGAAGCTCAATGTGTTTAGTGCATTGATGCTCCATTGGGTTGTGGGAAATATGAATAGCACTTTGATTATCACACCATAGAATAGTGGGACAATTAGGAGGAAAATTAAACTCAGTCATCAACTATTGAAGCCATAAAATCTCCTGACTAGCAAGCATTATTGCTCGATACACAACCTCTATAGATGAAAGTGCATGATCATGATACTTCTTGCATGACCATGTGATAGCACTAGAGCTAACACAATAAAACAAAGCTAGAAGTAGACTTCTGATCATCAACATCACTTGCCCAATCTGAACTAGTGTAGCCAACAATGTGAGGAGTCCTTGATGTGTAGTGAATTTCATACATCAATGTACCCTGAATGTATCTCAAAATATGCTTGGAAGCTTGCCAATGACTCTCATGAGGCTCATGTAAAAATTGAGAGACAAGACCCACTGCAAAGGAGAGATCAAGATAAATTTGTGTTAGGTATAGCAAGCTTCCAACCAACTGTCAATACAATGTGGGATCCATTGAAGGAAAAGTGAAAGAGGTAGACAAGGTAAGACTAAATAAAAAGGTGTGGGAGAAGGCTTGCAATCAACTATGTCAAAGCGATGAAGCATGTCAAGAGCATACTTATGTTGGTAAACAAAGATTCTAGCAGGGGACTAAAAAATCTATAGGCCAAGAAAATAGTGTAGCAGACCAAGATCAATCATCTCAAACTATTCCATCAATGCATTCTAAACATCTATAATCATGGAGTACATGCTACTTGTAAGAATAAGATAATCAACATATAGCACAAGGATCAAAACCTTAGCCTTAAGACACTAAATGTAGACTATAGGATCAGAATGGCAGCGCGTGAAGCTTGTAGAAAGAAGAAAAGAGTCTTTTCTCATACCAAGCCCGAGGGGCCTATTTGAGACCATACAATGAGCATCAAAGCCTACAAATGAAGATGGAATCCTATACAAACCTTGAGGCTGCTCCCCATAAATCTCCTCAGTAAGATCACTGTGCAAGAATACACTCTTCACATCCATCTAAAAAATGGGCAATCCTTGAGAAGCTGCAAGGGATAAGACAAGGTGAATAAAGTTTATCTTGGCAATAGGGGCAACTGTCTTAGTGTAATCAATACCCTTAACCTATGAAAAACCCTTTGCAACAAGGCATGCCTTGTGTTTATCAATGGAACCATCAACAAAAAACTTAGTATGATACAACCTTTTTTATTGCACTAACTTTCTTCCTTTAGGAAGAGAACAAAGATCCCAAGTATGATTATTCATCAAAGAAGAATACTCCTCCTCCATTGCACTATTCCACTTAGAATGTCCTGTCATTGCTACAAATGTTTGAGGATCATCACAAATAGCATGACTGAGAAGACTAGAACTTGCAATATGAGAATGGGTGTGATAGGAAGAGGAAGGGTCACCAACTAGAGATCCTGTAGCCTCAACTATAGCTCAAGCCCGTTTAGGCATTTGGGGAGGATCCTATGGTGGAGGTAAATGGGGATCACCAAGATCATCATCCTCATCATCTAAAAAAGATATTGGAAAGGATGAGAGGGTAATGGTAAGTGAAGTTGACTCTAGAGACATGATATCTACTGCAGGAAGGCACTCATCAAACTAGACATCTTGTTGAAATAGGACCTCTCTAGAATTAGGATCAAACAACCTATAGGCCTTAACATCATCGCAGTAACCAACAAAAATGAGGTGTTGGCTCTTTTGCTCCATTTCTCTCCTATAAGCATCTAGTATAAATGCCCATGCTCTACTACCAAAAACTCATTATGAAGATACATCAGGCCTAACATGACAACAAGCCTCCTCAAGAGTCGTATGTCAAACAACCTTGTGAGGCATCTGATTTTGAATATAGTTGGCACAATTGACTGCCTCTCCCCAAAAATACAAATCCATGGACCTAGACTGAATCATACAATTAGCCATCTCTTGAAGTGTTATATTATTTCTCTCAGCCACACCATTCTACTGAGGAGTTTAGAGCACTAAAAATTGATGTTGAAGAGCATGTTAAAAGAAAAAAATCCTTGAAAGCTTGGTTCACATACTCCCCCCCTTTATCTATGTGTGTTTTCCAAATAGAAAGATTAGACCGCTTCTCAACAAATGTCTTAAAGACTCAAAATGAATCAAAGACATTAGACTTGTACTTTAAAAAGTACACTCATGTAGGTCTCAAGAAATCATCAATGAAAGTAAGCACATATCTAGCACTGAAAAAAGGAGTGAGAAATGACATGAGGTCACCATGAATCAACTCGAATGGTTCGAAATCATGAGTGGCTCATCCATGTGGAAAAGGATCCCTATCTTGTTTGCCAAGAGTACAACCCTGACAAACACCATCTATGTAGGAAATCTGGGCAAGCCCAAGAACAAGTGCCTATGTGCTAATTTGATAAAGATATCTATAATTGACATGAATAAAATGCTCATGCCAAAGTCTACTTTAAGACAAGAACATGCGTCATGAAAAGACTCAAATCCATCAAATCTGTAGAGGTTAGTTGCAGAGTCAACACTCCTAGTAGCCACAATCAACTTAGAATCTAGTAAGTCCTAAATAACCACATCATGTGGTGAGAACTCAACTATCTTACCAAAGCTAGAGTGGTAAATCTAATAAATAGACAATAGGGTCTCGAGATGTTAAGAAAAAAAAGAATATCCTAAAGAGAACCCCTAGCTAATGCAAAAGAACCAAAACCCACAACTGAAAGATGTGATGATTTCCCAATAGTAATCTGTGAATAGTACAAGGAGCAAGTGAGAGGCACCAGAATCAAGAATCTAGGTAGGCCTAGAAGTCATAGCTCATGCAGTAAAAGTGTGACCTTTCCCTGAAGGGGGGGATGAAGACTTAGGAATTGAAATGTGATGCTCCTGCATGGCTTCCTCTAAAGCCTCCAAATGTTTCTAACACCTAGAAATGGGATGTCCATCCTTTCCACAAAAACTAAAAATCTTAGCTGATTTCTTCTTAGTCTTGGAGGTAGACTCAGTAGACTTCAAAGCAGATTTACCCTTGGAAGGGTTAGCTAGAGGTTTGGAGTTATTTTTTGGTGTATCTTTCTTTAGTTTGGCTTTTTTTTTTGGTTTCACCTAAGAAGTATAAGTAACCAATGCTTGGGTGGAAGAGCCAAAGGCATCCTCCTATTGGATCTTTTCCTGTGCCTGTGTCAACCAATCACAAAATGTCTCAAAAGAAGGCATCTGATGTCTATTACCCAAGGCATCCATTGTGGAGTAGAAAGTGGAACAAAAGATCTAATACTATCCTTGCAACTTTGAGAGTATTAAAACAATACACTCATCATCTATTTTTTTTTTCCCACATCCTTGCAAAACTGTATGCAAATATTTGAACTTCATTAAGAAGTCCTCAATGGTCAGGAAGCTGGTAGGTTTCAAAGAAGTCAAATCTACATTAAGCCATAGTGCCTAAAACTTATTTGTTGTGCCAAAAAAGTTTTGAAACTTAGTCCAAATAGCCCAAAGAGTGGTCAAACCATCTAGGTGAAATAGTAGACTATTAGAGATGTTCAGCGCAATCAATCCCATGGCTTCATCCATTTTGTTCCCATGCTAAAGAACCTCAAAAGGGCACTACATGACATGTTTATTCTCATCTAGACATGACCATAAGCCACATGACATAAGAAGTTGAGTCATGTGTGCTTTCTAATTGTGATAGTTGTGTGTCATTAGCCAAGCCACATAGGGGTATGACATTGAGAGAAGAAGACAAAAGTAGAAGGGTCAATTCTAAAGTAAATTATAGAAAAGAAAATGCTCTCCCCAAGAACTTAAAAATATATCCCTCAAAAACCAAAGAAACAACTATTGAAAGCACAGAAACTAAGAAAAGAACCTAGACACCAGATGTAGAGAGATAGGAAACTGAAGCCTCTACTTAAATGCAAAAATTGAGAGCTTAAACAGATTTAGAACAAAATAAAACTAGCATCATCATTTTCATCTCAGAACCATCTTTCTGGCACTTCTTTTAGTTTTTGAAAAGACCTTTGTATGCTTGAGTTATGGTAGAAAAAATTGCTACTCCAAAAGACAAGCTCACTAGAAAATTACAGTAGGGGCAAAAAAATTGATGGTTGTACAATCGTCAATTGGATGTTGTTGGAAAAAAATCTAGCTGCCAGAATGTTGACATTATCTACCAAATTATGACATCATCATGCCAAAAAATGATGTCAAAAAGGGTCAAAAATTAGTGTTGGAAAAATGACATCATTCGCCAAATTGCTGACATATATGGTTGGGATGTGATGTAGGATGCTAGAAAGTTAATGTAGTATGCAACAGAATGATATCATGCTGGTGTAGAGGGGTTCAAAGGTACCACTAGTGGAGGTTGCAATTAGGCGACAGATGGAGGTGGCACCACAGAGGAGGGTGGTGGGTCGATGGTACAATGGTCGCTGCAAAGTGGTGGCCAGGTTGTGGCTACGCTTCTTGTAGAGATGGTGCTCAGGCTGAGCATGGGAGGCGTAGTAGTGGTGCCAAGGTGGTGTTGTGGTGGCTACTAGGTAGAGTGGTTGCTACAGCTGCCTAATGATATTTTAAAAAAAATTCAAAAATCATCCATACGGCCCTCTAGGAGGCCAAAATTTTTTTTCCTAATGCTACAATAGCCAAAAATCCAAACAAAATATGGATTCTGACTATAACGGGCCTTTTGAGTGTAATGGCAGTGTTCATTTTGGCCCAAAGTGAGCCAAAAAAATTTCCTCCTCCTGATTGAAGAAAAAAACCTCAAAAAAATGGGGTTTCTGACTTTGAATTATGGCTTCAAACTCTTCAAACCAAGAAGCAGTAGGGACACTCTGGTACCATGTAGAAGTTGTGAAAACCAACTTCATAGATTGCCAAGAATACCTGCATGCAAATAACCTATACTAAAGAGAAACTAGAAAAGGAAAAAGAAAAGCTTGGAAAATCTCAATAGTGTGAGAGAAAAATTGTACTCCAAGTTATGGAAACAAAAAGTACAAAAGTTCAACCTTAAATGTGAACAAAACCCTATACGGAAAGAAAACTAGGTTTGCACATTATAATTAATATAAAATATTAATTATATGCACTTAAGAGAAAGCTTAAGTAACTAGAGTAATAAAGAACTTAATTAATTAAATCAACATAATCTAATTAATAAGCATAATAAATAATTACTCTAACATTTATCTCCTAAACTCCAACTCTAGTTCCAATTCTACATTCTTATAAGTTATACCTCCTTAACCCTCCTTATCAATATCCCCATAATTTTCTCGACTTCTTTTTCTTGCTACCAATCCATCTCTCCCTCTTCCCCTATTGTAAACTCAGTCAAGATTGTTGGTAATTGAGCCAAATTATTTTCTTCATTTAAAGAGATTGTTTCAATTGTGTCTTGACATCAATAAGTGGTTTCATATTTTATTTTAATGTACCATCTTTCTATTTATACCTTTTTGGAGGTTACTATAACAAACCTTCTATCCACATCCACATATAAGTATATATAATATAATCTCTCTCTCTCTCTCTCTCTCTCTCTCTCTCTCTCTCTCTCTCTCTCTCTCTCTCTCTCTCTCTCTCTCTCTCTCTCTCTCTCTCTCAAATCTAGTGGGAAAGTAACATACCTAGAGGGTAGGGGGTGAATGAAGATATATAAAAATTTTACCACTTCAAATATGAACTAAATAAAACTTGTTTTACCACATGCACCTCATTAACCTTATTCATGCATTTTCATAAATCAACATGCAATATCGGATCTAACATCTAATAACATGAATAACACATGTGATAAGAAACTAATAAACACATGAAACAATATTTAGTAACATTGAAACCCTCTAAGGTGAAGGTTAAAGTTTGATGGGGATGGAACCTACAAAATCTTGACTAGTACAACAATAAAGTGTGCCTGTTAGGGCTACAAAATTTGATCACTTCTAATGATCTACAGTATGATAAGTCTTCCCCATTAAGATCTTACAAGATTTTTATGTCTACCTTGATTAAAGGTTTTAAACTACATAATTAAGTCACCACTCTATTAAGAGATTTTCATAAGCATGTTAGGACCACTCTCTTAAGAAATTCACCCTGATACACTTGTTAAAATGTAATAGTACCTCAATCCTTCAATTTTCACTTGAATGTTGATGGCAGATCACCTCTATATATTGTGATCACCTCTCTATGATTGATCTATAATAATTACTCTCTACACTGCTCAGTCACCTTACTTCACAACTTGCTAATTTACCCTTAGCTTTGCACACATGCAATTCTTCAACTCTCAGTAAAAAAAATATTTCTTCTACTCATTCTTATACATCCATCTTAGAAGTTTCTAGGTCTCAAGTGACGATCTAGATTCATCATTTTTTCTTCTTAGTCCTTCTATTTTTCTGATTAGTTGATTGCATTACATATGGATCAATGATGCATTATTACAAGTGTAATTACCTTCTTAATTAACTCGGTTACAAAAACTCGCTTCTAGCTTGGAGAAAATGATTTACTAGAGATTTTGTGTCATTCTAATGATATATACAAAGGTTTTCTAACTCAGCACATATACCTTCTAATTCTTGGCCATCCTTGTTCTTCATGTTGTCCCTCAAAACATACTATCCTTGGCTTCTACTATATTTCCCAGCCTATATATAGCACTTGAATCATGTGTTTCCTCTTGTATAACTCAACAACCACTACATGTACTCAACAACTATAGATTTTCTCATCAATCACTACTACTCAACAACTACTAAATGTATACATTTCTTCTTTACATGGCTTGACCTATATTAAGTAGCTCAGTTGTACTATTGACCGACCAACTTAACCTTGTAAATGACTAAATGTTTTGCACTAACTGACAATATTATGATTGCCTTTAGGATCAAAAATCTCCCCCTTTGGCATTAATAGCAAAACACTTGTCATGATAAAAACTTAGCATACCAAAACTTCAAAAATATGTACTCCCCTTTGGGATTTACACCATACTTATAGCTTAGAAACTTGCATCTTCAAAATCTTTTCCGAAAATATTTTTCTCCTCCACCATCAAAACATAAATATCCTTATTATTCTATTCCTTAAACAAACAAAATTTGTACACATTAGGTATCTCCCCTTTGCAGAAACATACTTGATTGATCATACAATTTCACCCCTTTTTGGTCACTTATGCCTAGAAGTGGTATTCAATTGTTTCCCAACGAGTATACCAAAATCTTTCAAAAATAGATGGTGAAATCTAATAATAATAACCATTTTTTTGTTGCAATTTGTCTTAAAAGATTCATGGGCCTGCTTCTCAATTTCTATATTGGCCTCCAGATCAACCATGTTATAAATAAAAGATAAGTGTTGGTTCTAGATAAGATCTCTTGTAGTTGAGATGTGCCTTTGAATTACCTCCATATCAGGTAGTCATTGTGCTATTCAATAGTCACCTCATCTCTAATATGGTATTCTACATGTAACAATTATGGCTTCTTGCCTTACAAAAGATGATCTATGTAAAATATATTGAGTTAGAACTTGGATCTAATCTTAATGTTTTGTTGTCCTTATGAAGATCAAAATAAATCTTATTCATTCTTCCCCTTATTTTCTTGTATTATGTGGGGATATTATTACACAATTTGGAAAAAAATGTATTTGCATTTGTAACTATTTTTTCTAAATCATTAATGAGAGTGGATAGCTCAACCTATTATATTGCTATCTCTTTGGATACCTTTTCTAACACTTTGTTCTTAGATTTTCTTTCTGACCACTACATAAGTTTTTCTTGTCTGTCAATGTCAGGGTCATTCAATTTCTCCACTATCTTAATCAATTGTTCAATAATAGGAGATTTCTCATCTAAGTCATCAACAAAAACTGTATCAAGAAATATGTCCTTGATGTCATATAATACCTATTTTTATTGATGATGTATCCTTGTTTCTACTTTCTTGGACCTTCTTTCCAGGAAATCACTCAAAATATCACCTACTTCTCACTCAAATTTGTTGTGCCTCATTTATGAATCAAAATCTCCTCATCCAAGGTAATAGGTTTACCTTTTCATTATTGATGGAGACTTCATTTTCTTCTTTGACCTTTTCCCTTTGGAGTTTGGTGTGCTACTACCTAACATTTTCTATTGTAGTCCTTGTATTTGTACAACCACACTCATCTTTCGTTTCTTTATCTTAGTCTCCACACCTTTCTAAGATATTTTACTTGACTTGTTATCCTCTCCTTGGCTTTTATGTATACCTAACTATTGTATAGACTCATCTTTCTTGTCCTTATTTTCATATATATGGAGTTCACTAGCTAAACTCATCTTACCTACCTCCTTTTCTCCCTCTGACTGAGGCCCTAAGGAGCTTGGTCTGTTACCTATAGAAAACTAGTCTTCTTGCTCATTTAGGTTATTGTCTACCTTCTCACCTTTGATATTTACATTGATATTTCCCTTAGTGGAATAATTTACTCTTTTTGGCTCAAGTGCATTATTTACTTCATTGGACAACCTATCATATTGCTCAACATCACCATCTTTTTCTTCACCTTGACTAATACTTTGACTTATTGTAAAGATGAAAATAGTAGGAATAACTGGTGTAGAGTCTACCAATTATGTGCAAATTTGTGTGTCTATCTTAGGATAGTCCTTTACTTTCACTAACATAGGATTTCAGTTTAGCAACACCTCTTGTATTGACTTGAGTTGTGGAGATCCCTCCTTCTATTCTTGCTTAGTTAGCATAGTCTTTTTTGGTTTAGATTCTTTGTTGATTGTAGCCTTCAATGGATTCTCCTTAGGCTCATCTTCTATTGTCACTATCTTTTTTGTTCACCACCTTGTCATACCAAATCACCATTAAAATATTCTCAATAATCCATTTTTACTTGTTCATCTTCTTTATCCTCATCCTTCTTTTCATCTACAACCATCAATCCATATATTTTCTTCCATATAGTCGTTCTTTATTCCACTACATGCACAATTTTCCCTTTTAAATTCATAAAAGCTCTAGCCTTTGGAAAAAATTTCTTAGTATAATCTTTCATTTCCTTTGCAATTTGGTTTCGACTCAATTCTCACATAATAGTAGCTAGTGCACCTTCCCTAATTAGTCTTTTAGTCCTTAGTGTAAATTTCCAACTTTCATCAGCTCTAGCATATAATTCATTAGGAATCATGTTTCCTAACTCCAATGGGGTGTATTTGAATTTGGTCATCATATCCAAAGTAGCTTCATCAACTTTGTTCCTATCAACAACATCCAATTTCTCATTCTTGATGAAATGAAATCTTGAAAGTCTTGCACTTTCCCTATTGTTGTGACAAATTTCATCAGTCGTTTGTTGAGGCTTATGAATTGCAACCCTAAATTAAGTACTATCTTCTGATTATGTCTTCTAGGTATATGTAGGATCATAGTCAACCAAACTATGCCCTTAAGTGGCAATTAGAAAACAAAAAATTAGGGTTATGTCAACTTGATGTGCAATTTTTAACTTGTTATGAACTTTCTATCAAAAATTTGAGAAAAAAGAATCTCTTGGAAATTGAATTTAGTTTCTAAAATACTATGCCTTATCTAATAAAATTAAGCTTGATTGGTCAAAATTTTGAATTTTAATGAAATAGTACAAAACTTTCAGGACAAAAAAAAGAAGTAGACATATGTCTAACCACCTTAATCAAAATCAAATGATAATACTTTTGAATAAGATTCTAGATATAAGAAGAAGATTCATGCCTAGATGTGACACATATTTTTGGGTATATTTATTCTAAATAAATAATTAATTATGAATTTTATACTATAGTATTTTTGGAATTAAAAAACTCTCATGTCTAACCACCTTAACTAATTCAAAACTCAGCAAATTTTCTTTTTTCTTTTTTTTCCCTTATAGTATAAGAAGCATAGAATGTGATGCACCTTTTGGATTTCAAAAATGTTGTACCATTTGAAAGTTAAAGTTGTTTTTCAATCAATGTCTCAATCAACACTTTATATATAACTCCATTAGAAAATAAGTAATAATCACTCACTAAAATCATATGTTGACAAACATTACTTTTGTGGAAAGCTAAGAACATTCTTAACAAACCCTTTTCATTTCATCAAATTTGGGTGAAAAATTTGTCATCAGATACATTTTTGAAGTAAAAAAATCACACAAGAATAGGCAAGAAACATGTTTTTGGGATGTTTTTAAAGGTGACAATGTAGGATTGGTATCCAAAGATATACTAGGCATTATAAAGGTATTAATTCTTTTTTTTTTTGTATTAGGATGGGTGGGAAAAAGGTTTGAATAGATTTTGAAATGCTTTGAGGCATTTCAAAACTATATATTTTTTAGATTGCCACTTTTTGGCACACAATGATCTTGTACATACCCTTCTATTCATCACCATCTTCATTATTTGCAATTACCAACTTTTTTCATGGCTTCTTAGTAGGCTTTCTTGGCTCTACCTCTTCATCAGCATTCTTCCTTTTTGTCAAAATCTTCCTTTGATTAGGTTAAGTAGCCTTATCTACTCTTTTCTTTGGCCTGACTATAGCTATAGTGATGGGGCTCTTCTCCTCTTCCTAGTTACTCTTGGTGGTGTAGATGTAGGCTTAGTGACTATCTTTAGGTTCTTCTACACTTGGGGCTCAACAATTAAAATTTCTTTTCTTTTACTTTTATGTGGCTCAATAGACACTATCTCTTGTCTCTTTCCTTCTACTTCTTCTTCTTAATTTTCATCTTCATCTTCATCATCGGTGCTCATGTCATAGCTTTTCCTTCATTTATTTGTAGAGGCATCTCCTTCTCCTAATTCTTTCTCTCAATCATACTCCTTCTCTTCTTCTTTTTTTATCTTTGGGGCATTGATTTGTACAATTATCTTCAATTTTTCTATTTTATACCTATCAAATGGCTCAACATCCTTATCAACCTCCATGGCCAAAAAAGATGTATTTTTTTCTAGCACTTCATCAATGTTAACCATGCAACCCTGGGTATAACTACTTGTGCATATCTATAATATGTATCAACTAGGAAAAAAATATTATTGTAGTACTCATCAACAAGGATTGGGAAATCCTTGTTCTATTTTTCATCTTTCTCTTAAACTCTTCAAAATATCCATCCATGATTGTCCCAAAATTTGTACCTGTTTGACTAATAAACTCATTTAATTGTTGGGTTGTTGGTTTCTTCTTATCCCAAACCGCATTACCAATGGTAGGAAATGAATTCTAAAAATAGAAATGCACCATCTTAAAATGGACACACTTTCCTTTTAATACCTTTTAGCTCCCTCCTTATAATACCCTCTTTGGACCATGGATATGTCTCTTCTCGATCTCCTTTTTCTCCTATCTTCTTCCTCTTTCAAACCTTATCTTCTCAGCACCTACCCTTTCTTTCTATGGCACCTGGGAGTGGACATATAGAACCAGGTTGACTTAGGCCAACCTCGTCTGGACTATGTCAACCCAGGTCAACCTAGTCCTCCCAGGTTCACCTAGTCCCTAATAGTTCTACAACTTGGTGCTTGAAAGGCGTTGAGGGTTTAATTAGTTTTTTATAGTAAATTAGTTGGCCTATATTGTTTTCCTACCTAAAAAATCATATATAAGGAAACTTAGAGGCTTCATTTACATATATCATACATTCTCAAGCATCTCATGCATTCAATCACTTTTTTACAAGACCATTTTTAAACCTTTTTCATTCAAGGAGTTCAATTATTCAAGTCTTTCAATCATTCAAGTGAGAATATTTTTATGTAATGTTGAAGAATCCTTTGTGAGCATTTCCCCTTCAAGATCTAGCTTATTGTTGGCCATCAAGGTAGGAGATCTACATTGAAGCATTCATCATCTTCTTCATTGATGACCCTTTATATAAATAAAACCATGATGAAATTATGGTAGATTTGTTGCAAAGAGTGGAGACGCCCTACATTCCTATTTCAAGATCTACAATATATTTACACACATACATGGTGAATTCTAACATTTAACTTAACTTTTAGTTATGTACATTTACATTTTTTCAATTATAATTATTTACTTAACCTATGGCTTGACTAAGGCAAGCCCTTATCAAAACTCAACCCGTAAACCTTTATTTTTTGTGTTGATTTTCATGTTGGGAGTGAAAATAATTATAGATTGGGAACCTACTATTCACAAGATTTTGGGAGTCATCAGTTGAAGATTGTTAGACTATGTTGACCTAGTGATTAGACATCTTCCCAAGTTGACCTAGTCCTTCAATCTCACATTTTGGGGAGATTTCCAAATTATGTTCCTTTTTTTGTTTCATTTTGAGATCCATAGATAGATATTTAGATATAGTTTAGGTCTACAAGTTTTGGAGAAAATATACAACTTCCTCTACACATTTCAAGGGGATTCATTTATATTTCATTTTCTTTCATATCTTTACCCTAGATTTATATCTTAATTGGGATAATTGACTTTACATAGCATCTAGATTTACAATATTTAAGCAATTAGTTCATTTCACATTCACATTATCTTATCAAGGGCCCAAAAGAGTAGATTTCCTTCTATTGTATTCTTCCTTGTAATTTGGATTTAGTAAATTACCTTCCTTCTTCCTCTGGGTCCTAGCTAATCTAATTTGGATCATTAGTGGAATCATATAAAAATTGGAAATTCCCAGGCTCTTTCCCTCACATGCATATTTGAATGGCTTAGTGACCGCACAAAATGGAGGCCTAAAACCCTATTTAAAGTGCTTCCATTTTACCACTAAACATTTTGGTGAACTTGAAAAGTCTCCTCTTTTTTATTGTTTAGTTAGATCCCTTTATTTCTTTTCTATCTCCTTGGCTTCACCTTCTTTTGCTGAACCCGTATTATGTTGGAAAGAATTACAAAAGGATATAGAAGACAATGATGAACCCAATATTAGTAGATGCAAACCCATGGTTTCTAGATTGAAGGCTACATTCATTCCTAAAGGCTATGAACTTTAATTACTTAACAAATTGAAGAAATTAAAAGAAAAAGATATATTTATGAAGAAATACATTCAAAAAATTTACAAGATACAAATGATAGTTGTACATCATGACTCTTCTATTGAAAAGGTTTCAAGATATGTCAATGGTTTGCAATTCAATGTTTAGAGTATGTTAAAACTTAGTTCATTTGAAGATGCTTATCAATATGCATTGAAGGCCAAAGAATATCTAGGAAGAAAGAAAAGTAAATTGTTGGAATCTCTAACCATTGGACCTATTAGTGTCAACAACTTAGTCATTTACAAGGAAAAGTTAGATGTTCATCACTTTGAACAACCTACTCTACATAGGCTAAGACATGTACATTAGATAGTATGTACTGAGAAAGTTATATATAAGCTAAGTAAGTGTATGATCACAAATTAATTTTTTATATGTATTGAGCTCATCAGTGACCAAGTAAATTTCAAGTATTCGAGTACTGAGTGATATAGTATGTGTTAAGAATAATATATGCCAAGCATTAGAAGGTTAACAAAGGTTGAACAATAGAAATGCCAAGCAGTAGAAATAGTAAAGATTGAGCAATGCAGAGTTTACGTAAAAGTCAAGAATGGAACAAAGTATTAGGAAAAATGATTATCAGGATGACTTGGAAAGTTTATTTAAGTTTTTAAGAGGCTTTTACAAAATATTTTCATGATGTGGATCACATGTCCCTATGTGTATGTTCAACGGTTAAGATGAAGAGGCAAAACCTAGAACAATCTAGAAAACTCTTTATGGAAATCTTTAAATAGAAATGATCACATATGCCAAAGAAGAAAAGGACACATATGAGAAAGGTATGAATAGTTTGAAGATAAATTTTGATGATTTAATGAGGATAATATCAACTTGAAGTAGTAAGAAAAAAAAATTTGACAGTTTTGGACAACAAACATAACTTTTTTATATAGTTTTTGGACTTACCCACCTTTGTCATTGATGTCAAAGGGTGAGAAGTTGTAGAAGAAAATTTTAGTAAGTAATCATATTTAAAAGGGGAGAATTTGTAATATGGAATATTTTTAATATAAGTACTTGTAATAGATGATATGTAATGTAGATTTCACTAAATTTTTTGTTACTTAGCCAATTTTCCTTACTTTGTTGCCATCAATGCCAAAGGGGGAGATTGTTGAAAATTGGCTATATACAGATATGCAAATGTTTTCATTAATGGAAACACATGATGTACATACATGTAGTAAAACTTAGAAATAAAGGTATTTAGCTTTTTGGTACTCAAAAAATTGCCTAACTATGAAAATGGTTTACAATAGTGCACATTTTATATGTAAAATGTTTCTAATGTCATATTATGACTAGTGAAGTTAGATGGAGATAGTATACATGTTGGTGATGATTTGTATAACCTTAGACATCAGTATAGATAGTACAAAAGAATGGTAATTAAGATGTACAAGACATCAAAATGAAAGGTAAATGGATTCTTTTATTTACAAAATAATTATTTGACCAATTAGGAACAACATCCTAGATGTTCACTCTAAGTTAGAAAAGTATATTGTGGTATTAGTTGACCTAGAAGAAATTTTTGAAAAGGCATGGTATTTATGCAAAGGATATCTTGTGAGGTTAAGTGTGTGTTTTTTATGTGAAATTGATATGAAAACTTTTTGTGAAGTGATATATGTGAAGTTTTTGAGAACTTGATTTCATGATCCAAGGTCAAGCTGAGGTCAAAGATCACTTTAGAAGAAGTTATAGCATCTATACTTCTATATTTGAGGAACTTAAAGTTCAGTTACTTGCTTGGGTAGTGATCTCTTCTTGTAATTGAAAGTGCATATTTTGGCATTGAGCTCTTCTTGCATAATTATACTACAACTCCTAACAGGGTTGAAATCTCCTAACAAAGATTCAAAGTCTCCTAATAGGGACTCTATATATCAAATTTTCTCATTGACTCCTAATAGGGTCCATCCTCTAACAAGGAACAAATATATTAGTATATCTTTGTTTGCATCATTACCGCTAGAGTTTTCTCTTCTCCAGGATTTCCTTAGTTAATAGAATATGGTGTTATGAGTTCTCTTTGTGCATGGTTAATTTTACCATTCATCATTGGTTGTTTAGTTTCTTATGCATGGTTACAAGTAATTAATAATATATAGTTGGTGAAAAAAGTTTGCAGAAATCTAATTCACACCCCCCCCATTCTCAATATTCCTTATTTGTAACATGATGATCTTAACCTAGATCATATACTTGATGAAGTAAGAAGAAGAAGAGTATATGTGCAAACATGAAGTATTATACTATGATGGATTGAGAATATTAGAAGTCATTCAAGGGTTATGTTATCATCTAATAGAGAAAGTGACATATTCATAAGTAGTGAATGTGAAAGGGAAAGACAAGTTTTATCAGATCAGAGGAGAGGATTAGTTAGTAATGAGAAGACTTGAAATCATCTTGTAGAGAAAACTGAGAGTCAGATACTGAATTAGTTTTAACAAACTTGAACTGGGCTAAATCTCTTAATAGAATGATCTTAACAAATCTTTGTAAATCTCCTAATAGATTCCTTACTTAGTTGTAAGTGTTAAATCCTTTAATAAGGTGAAACCTAATGGTTTCTTAAGCTTTCAATAGGGTAGACCATATTTTATTGTCAAACATTGTAACCTTAACTAATTAACTTTGTTATTGTAGTAGTGAAGATTTGTGGGTGTCATCCCCACCCTAGTTTTACCTTCACCTTAGAGGGTTTCTAGGTAACAAATACTATGTTATGTGTTATTACTTTCATGCATGCGATTGAACTCCTTTAAATGTTACAAGAAAATTTACATTTATAGTTTTACATGGAAAATTTATTGATGGATGTAGATGAATTTATGAAAAGTATAAATTTTTATAGATTATGATTCACCCTCCCTCTTAGTATCTAGTTTACTCCATAAATCAACAATTGGTATTAGAGCATTGGTTCTCTAAAAGAAGCTTAAAGGCTTGGAGATTAGATCTTTGAAGATGGAGGCTTTTAAACTGGACAAGACTATTGGCAATCAGGTGATTGATATCCAATTCACACTTTAGAAGCTTCAGAATTTAAGACAACATCTGAAGGACTCCCTAAAAAGGAGAAAGGAAATTGACATTTAGATAAAGAACTACTCTTATGAAGAAGTTGAGACTGAAGGACTATTTGAACCAATCAATCCTAATGAAGAAGCATCTATTGATCTAATTGAAAGAAATAAGCTTCTCAACAAAGAGATAAGTGCACTAAAAAGAGAACATGAAATCTAATCAGTGAGATTATGCAAAGTGACTAAACAAATAAATAAGGTTGAAGATGACATGACTATGGTAGAAGAAGAAAAAAGGTTAATTCATACTATAATTGAAGAAAGGATATTAGATGTGCAGAAGCTCACAAATATAGAAATTGGTCTGATGAGTCAACTAATGATTGCAAATCAAAAACTAAATCACAAGAATGTGGAAATTTCAAATCTCAATTCACACAATGAGATACTGAAAAATGAATTGAATAATGAGAAGGAATCTATGGATAAGTTAAAAAAACCAAAGGAAGCAATGAAATACTTTGAATAACTTATGAAGTCATCAAGATGTTCTAATGGGATAGGACATTCATGCACTAAGAAAGGAGAATCATATAGGAATGGAGAAATGAGAAATACAAAGCCAAAGACAAACTAACATTATATCAGCATGGAAAAATTAGTCATACTATAAATATTTTTTGAAGAAAGCATGGTATACAAAAATCTAACCTAAGTTTATTGGTTATTTCTTTTACTACAAGAACCAAGGACATCAAATAAATGAGTGTATGTCAAGACTTAGGAATACAACTACTACACCTATATTTGAAGGATACTGCTACAACTATTAGAAATATGGGCATATATCATTTGAATGTAGATTAGAGGCAAAAACTTACTAGCCAAATCAGAAGGAGAAGCATTATGCATCTAACAATGCATGTTCCAAATGTCACAAGTTTGGATGTTAAAGCAAGAATCACAAAAACTCAAGTACATTTAGAAAATTAGACAAAAGATTTTTTTTAAAATAAGACAAAGTGGACATTGATCAAGTGAGAAATGAAATGAACTAAAATTGGACAAGGAAAACAAAAGATGGAAATAGTGGAGCTAATGAAACTAAGGTCACCCAATCCAATGGAGAAGGTGATCATGTCATCTCTAACTAAGCAAAAGTGGTATATATGGAACTGTATACCTAAATGATATATCATACATTAGTTCCTTACATAAATGTGTGCCAAAATTTTATATATGCATATACAAGATACATGAAAAAAGGGTTTCTAAAAGGTTACCAAGTATCAATAAATTGTTTGTGTTGACCCAACATTGCAACATAAACCGAGCACTCCAATAGAGACCAAAGATTATGGAAGAGACTAAGTTGTTGTGCTAGCTAGCTTCCATTTAATGAAGTATGAAATATTAATGGTGAACCTAATCAATCAAAAGAGAGGCATACAAAAAATTTCAAATACATTACTTCATATCTTGCATCCAAATGTTTAAAGAGCTCAAAATGATTAAGAAAATTCAAGCAACCAACATGTTTCAAGGATTCGATCAAGAAGATTGGATGAGTAAAAAGCATGAACTAGTGTCGAGTATCTAGAGAAAGAAGAATATCAAACCCTAACTATGATCATGGAATCTTCATCGACCACCAAAATCAGTCAAAAAGTTAGCAAAGTTCAACTAGTGAAGAGTGATGCATGTCCTCCACCTAAATTTCGTGTTATTCTAGAGATTGTTGTAAAAAGAGACTCAATGGGTGTGTTATCTTTAGTACCACCTAAAGTCATTATGATTCATGATGTCAAAAGCTTTTATATGTGAAAAATTGAAGAAGTGGAAGATTAGGAAATTAGGGAAGCTTATGAGAAGATGTGTCATTTGAAGGAAATTTAAAGGATGAATTATAGATTGTTGAGAGAAAAGGATTAACTCGAGCCCTAGAATTTCCTAGAAATTTCAAAATTGAATGGATCAAAGTTATTTTCAGAAGAGTTCATGATATAAAGTATTGGTTACAAAATGGACTAGTGGAGATCATGAAAAAAATGATACACAAGGTTACAGGTTATCCAACTCTAGATAAGAAGAAAACTATGTGACACTTGAGTCGAGGAGAAATTGAGGTGAATATAGGAGCTGAGTGGAATGGACATGGTCTATCGATTACAAGCATTTCTAATCGGCTCATAATTTTTTTAGTGAGAGTCATTTCTCACAAATTCTATCAATCAAGAAGATTAAAAAGTGTGTCATGTATGGTTGTGGACCAAGCATGAAAGATTGTGATGAAAGATCATGATAATATCTTGTTGAGATACAAATCTTAGAACTAGCAGAAAATCTATCAGCAATAAGGAAGGGAAAAAAATCAATGTGTAAGTTTGGTTCCATAATTTTTTCTATATTCTTTTATATCCAAAAGTATTTTCCTAGTATAGGTAATGTTGTATCGAAACAAGATAAACTAGTGACAAGGAAAATCAATGAGTTTATTACTCAATAGGGAGACAATTTTGAGAATAGAATGAATACATATTTTGATGAATTGAAGTTGAGGATGAAAATGAGAATGAGAATTCCACAGGAATTAGGCACAAAATATTATAGTGACATATGTTTCCTTGTTGATATGAACAACACATTTGTACAAGAAGTTAAGCCAAGAAAGGCATGGTTACAAAGCTTTCAATATGAGATAGATAACAATTTTGTAAGAGCAAACATTGATGCACTATTAAAAGAAGAAATAGATGATGAGGCCAAACCATTTAGAAGATATGAAGAAGAAAAGGAAAGGATAAAAATGGACATCAAGATAGCTTCCAAGGAAAAGAAAAGAAAGATGATGTTTGAAGACCTAGAAGCTAAACTAGGCACCCTAGGAAAGGGAAAAGAAACATTACAAATAACACAAGGTCATTGTGATGATGAAGAACAAGATAGTGGTGATGAGGAAGATGATATAGAAGAAGATAACAAGGGTAAATCCATAGCTATTTTCATGCCACCTTGAAAGAAAGCTCAAACAATAAAGAAGAACAAGGCAGTGGCACCTCCATCACCAACTAAGCCAAGGCCCAGTGTAGTTACGGTTGCCCAACATTTTTCTAAGAAAAAAGTAGTAGAGAGTACTGAGTTGAGTGCACCTAAAACTAGAAAAAGGAGATTGGTTAGAGGACCATATATCAAGAAAATCAAGACTATTGAAGAGGTTTGTGACAACTTAAGAAGATCTGTAGGTTTATCTAGTTTCTGATATGTGAGATATGATACACTAGATAATGAATATATAAATAAAGTTAGAGAGGATATGGTAGAAATGATTCCAAATCAAAAATTAGCCCCTAGTTAAATAGAGAGGAAGATACCCAAGGATCTATATGATAGATTAGAGAGAAGATGGCAGTAGGTAGAGGAAGTAGAAAATCAAAAAAGAACTAATACACTAGTCAAAGTTATGCCTAATCTATCACAAGAGCAATAGGACACATTTTTGAAGCAAAAAAGGAGCAGATTTTTTTCCTAAATATAGAATGTTCTTGATCTTTTTTCGAAAAAGCAAAGTGAGTTATTGCAAAAGATCTTTTTTCGGTTAATTACAAAGAAGATAGAGATTGTGAATGTTGATGATGAACACAATAGTCGAGAAAGCTCAGGTGTGCCGAGTCCACAAGGAAACATGTCTCCTATACATGATGACACCCCTAAAACTCTAGATTTTGAGCAGTCAAGGCTTACAATGATGGAGAAGATGGTAAAGATGGAGAAACTAATGAAAATGAAAAGATTTTTTCAATACCTTAGATTGAGGAAAATAAAGAATTAAATAAGGTTGAACCAAGTATGATTGTTTCTATCTTGAGCATAGAAGCACAAGCAAGATTGGGTGGTGACACATCCTCACCTACTCCTAAGGTAGTGTCAAGTAGCAGAAACCCTTCATTGAATAGGAAGAGAAAATAAATAAAAGACATTTCACTAGATATTGAGGTTAGTTTTAATGTAATGACCCCATTTTCCATCTGTATTTGATAAGATAAATTTGAATAAGTAATGATGTAATTCCCTAAAAAATGATATCCTTTATATATTTGTTATGTTTGAAGGGACATGTCTCTTCTAATACCTATATTATAATTAGTATTTATATGATTAATATATTATTATTAAGACTTTATAATTATTATTCTTTATTTGTTTATTAATTATGATAAATATTATTTATTCTTTATCATTTAATACCTATACATTTCAATCATAGTATTTGATCTATTACTATTTTATATTAAAGTCATTATTATATTAATATGTTGATATATAGATTATATTATATTATGGTAATATATAACCTTATATCATAATTTTAATGAATATATTATATTATTCATTTATCATTATATCAATAGTTAATAGTAATGTATTTAAATGAGATTATTTTAAATCATCTATCTATCTCTCTTATGTGAAGAACACTATAATTATGGTTCTAAATGGGGGCCATGACAATCCACCCCTCTCAAGTTTGGTTGTCGTCAACCAATTTGAAACTTAAATTCATTCTTTTCCCTCCATATGTGTTAAAATACTTGCAAAGTACACATGTTAGTATATGATGATCTATGAATGAAGACACAAAGTAGACACATTAATGCAATAAACACAATGTAGACACATGAATGAAGGAAGACATAAAGAAGACATGAAGCAAACACATTGATGCATGAAGACATGATGTAGACACATAGTATACATGTTAGAATCTTGCTTACAACTTGAAATAAGAAAAGTTAAGGAAATGTTTTACCACTTTAATCGTGAATTTTGTGCTCCTTTCTCCTATCTAAAAATCAAAAGTTCTTGAAGATGCATAATTTTTAACAACTTTTCTATAGCTAGTACTATAATACTGTTTATACTCCATAGTGGATGGTAGATTTACTGCTACTCAAGTTTGGACACACTCAGCTTGGGGCTCCCTTATATTTTTATCCATATTGGGATTCTCTTGCCCCAATGCAACCAATTTACTCCTCCTATGCACACTCCCTACCCACTAGGAACATGTTTAATTTTGATGTGGATGGTAGATTTATTTCTTCTCAAGTTTGGACATGCTTAGCTTGGGGCTCCCTTAGATCTTTATCCATATTGGGATTCTCTTACTCCAACACAACCAGTTTACTCCTCCCCTTGTGTACACTCCCTACCCACTAGGAACATGTTTAATTTTGACGTGGATGGTAGATTTACTACTTCTCAAGTTTGGACATGCTCATCTTGGGGCTCCCTCAAATCTTTATCCATATTGGGATTCTCTTGCCCCAGTGTCATCGATTTTATCCTCCCCCTATCCACACTCCCTATCCATCATAAATTTAAGCACAATGATTTTGAATGGTGTCCCCTTGTGAGACCTTTCTTTCTAATTTCAAATTTATTTGTTCCTCGATGTTACAACTTATAACTTTTCATGCCAATTTTTAGTATTAGATTCACTTGAGATCTCCCTTTAATTTGACCCTTAATCTAAGTGATGCAATGAATTTCATCTTATGTAGTAATGTGATGGATTGATCATGTTAAGAAATTAGTTCTTGATCCCACCACCTATGTTCAAACTTTTATTATAAGACATCATTATGCAAGTGGTTTTTCCTTTTTTATTATCCCAAATATTCTTGCCCAATTGTTGTTATTATGACTTAAGCCTATGATCTCATTGAATGAAATCAAGTTCTTTCATTTTTTACTTGTTTTCCTTTCTTTTTTTGATAGTATATAGAAATTTTTAGTGTAGATGGAATCCTTTCAATGCATAGTATTCCCTGTACTACTTCTCATGCTTAAATGATTACTTGCCACTCAAATTTTGTTTAATAAATATTGGAGTTGAATGTTCATAATGCAATATCGATCATTATAAGATTTTTCTACTCATATATATGGTAGTACAGTAGGTACTATCACCTTGTATTATGTATTATATTTTCTCCCTAGTATCCATGTTGAAAAGATAGTGCTATATATGTTTTCCCAAACCTTTTATTATATTAATCTCATATTTATCTCAGGCAGGTACTATTGATGGTCAATACCGATAGGTACTATTAATGGTCAGTATGATATATTGACTCATTGTAAAAATTAAAAAGTTTAGAGATAATCTCTATTGATATCTTACTAATTTTTAATCAATATCTCATCATCTATTTTCCTTCATGTTTAGTCTCAGATCCAACTCATATCTACAATCTTTGAATCAATTCTTACTTGACAAGAAATCATTATTTATCATTGAATGCTAATTATCATTCTCCCTACTTGTATTTCAATAGCTTCCTCGTATAATTCAATTGTCGCAATCAAATATGAATGTCTCAAACTTAGCATTTCATTGTTGGCATACTATATTGCTTTCTAGTTATCTTTGCCTTGGTTAGTATTGTCTAATTTGTTGACTGTATATTCTCTTATTGAGTTATCATTAACAGTAATGTATTATGTTTTATTTTCTATTCCCTTGACCAATATTGTTTTCGCTAATGCATCTACTACATATGGTATCAATGAAACCCAATATTCCAAGTCTTCTACATTAGATTTAGAGATCAAATTTTAGCATACAACTTTTCCAATATTTTATTTATCATAGTCCATTCGTAGATCACTATAATATTTGAACTTTGAAGAGTATTCTCATTTGTTTGATGCTCTATCTATTTGGTTCGTAAAATATATGGAAGAGGTGTATGATATAAAATCCAATATGTATGTTGGAAGATTTAGTCACAAGTTCATTCCTTATTTCTCTTTTTTCTATTCACAAGTTCCTTCCTTATGTCTCCCCTCACGTGGGCATTAAATCATAAAGAAACACGAGTGGTATATGGCATTATATGCTAGTGCCCAATTGATTTTGAATACAAAAATGGTCCAAGAAATGATATACACACTTCTTATCTTACATAATTTTATACATCCTTAGATGTCAATCTGCTATCTTCACTATTGAATATAGTTGGGTGCTTTCGAGATATGATAGCTCTTATGGATTTCTTTGTGCATGTGTGTAAATAGATTTCCTTGTTGCAAATATATATATTGGTTTGACTCTTTAATTTAGTCTTCTTAATTTTCTTTCTCTAACTTACAATAAATTTTCCTCTCCTAAACTTTCATAGGCTAGTAGGAAAACCAACTCTGATGCCAATTGTAATGACCCCATTTTCAATCTATATTTGATAAGATAAACTTGATTAAGTGATGATGTAATTCCCTAAAAAATGATATCCTTATATATTTGTCATGTTTCAAGGAACATGTCTCTTCTAATATACCTATATTAAAATGATTATTTATATGATTCATATATTATTATTATTATTAAGATTTTCATAATTATTATTCTTTATTTGTTTATTAGTTATGATAAATATTATTTATTCTTTATCATTTAATATCTATACATTTCAATCATAGTATTTGATATATTACTATTTTATATTATAGTCATTATTATATCAATATGTTGATATATAGATTGCATTATATTATAATAATATATAACCTTATATCATAGGTTTAATGAATATATTATATTCATTTATCATTATATCAATAGTTCATAGTAATGTATTTAAATGAGATTATTTTATATCATCTATCTATCTCTCTTAGGTGAACACTATAATTAGGGTTCTAAGTGGGGGTCATCACACTGGATGAGATCATTGAGATGCCACAATTTGATCTCGAAAATCTCAACTTGTAGCAAAAAATTTTGCTACAAGAAATTTTGATGAAGAAGAAGATACAAGAAGAGCTAATGAGAGAGAAAAAGTAGTAATAGCCATTAGAAAATGTAAATCATATTTTTATTAATGCTTTTGGTGTACAAAAATTAGATGAGGAAACACCAATCATTGACCAAGTTGTAAATATAATTGGTGAAGTAAGTGTTGAAAATTTTGAATCCAATGAGAAGCTAATGGATTAGTCAGCAAGAAGAATGAAAACCAAGGTTGTGGACAAAGTTTTCATAAATATATCTGAGAAGAAAGTCTTGTTGCAAGAGAAAGTACAAATTATGATGGATCTTATATAGAGTGTAAAACATGTGTACACAATTTTGTCTGATGTGCCAAGGTTCATAGACAATATTCAGGCATTGATAGATAAGACTTAGGCTAAGATGAAGGCATCCAACAATATTATTTTAGAGCTAGTAGGATCTAGCATTGATCACTACAATATTCTACTAAATGCTCAAGGCACATTGGCCAAGATTAAGGTAGCTGACAACACCATGAGATCCAAATTTATCTCAATTCAGGCAATGATGATAACTCACCTGGAGGTCATGCAAAGAGAACTAAAGATAGCTAGGATCTCATCACATATGATCATAACTTATTACTAGCATAGAGTTTAATTGGTTTAGCTACAAAACTAAAACTATAGAATCAAATTTTTGAGATAGTAAGAACCACATGGAATCATGCACTGGCCATGATTACCAAAGTTTAGTAGGAATTCATTGAAGCATATGGATTACTTCAACTCTTTTAACCCCAATAGTAGTAACATAAAATGTTCAAAAACAAGGGGAAAATATATACAAGGGAGAATTTATATAGAAGAGGGAATGTATTGAAGAAGAAAAGAAAATATATAGGTATATTATTTATTCATTATTCATAAGTCATAAGACTTAGGGGGATAACTCAATTTTATCAGATTGTATTGATATGCCAAAGTGATCTAAGTATGATAGAGTATTTTTTTTACTAATATGAAAGGGAGAGATTTCTAGTATCTCTAACCATTGTTGTCTATTAGTGCCAACCACTTAGTCATTTACAAGCTAGAGTCAGACAATCATCACTATGACCAAGCCACTCTACAAAGCCCAAAGACATGTACATTAGAAAGTATGTACCAAGAAAGATCTATAGAAGCCAAGTAAGTGTATGATCATAGAGTAATTTACTATGTGTATTGAGCTCATTAGCGATTGAGCGAGTTAACAACGACTGAGTAGATTCCAAGTATGTGTGTACTGAGTGATATAGTATGTGCCAAGCATGATATATGTCGAGCATCAAAAGGTTAACAAAGGCTGAGCAATAGAAATACTAAGTAATGCATAGTTTACATAAAAATCAAGAATAAAATAGATTTTTAGGCAAAATGATTATCAGACTGACTTGGAAAGTTTATTTAAGTTTTGAAGAGGTTGTTACAGAATATTTAAATGACATGTATCACATATCCATTTGTGTATATTCAATGATTAGGATGAAGAGAAAAAACCTAGAACTATCTACAAAACTCTTTATGGAAATCTTTAAATAGTGATGATCTTAACCTAGATCATATACTTGACGAAGTAAGACAAAGAAGAAGAGTATATGTGTGATCATGAAGCATTGTACTATGATGGACTGAGAAGATCAAAATTCATTCAAGGGTTCTATGTCATCTAATAGAGAAAGTGACCTATTCATAAGCAGTGAAAGTGAAAGGAAAAGACAAATTTTATTAGATCGGAGGAGAGGATCAGTTGGTAAGGAGAAAACTTGAAATCAACTTATAGAGAAAACTAAGAATCAGGTACTAAATCAGTTTTAAAGGACTTGAATATGGGTAACTCTCTTAACAGATTGCTCTTAACAAATCTTTGGAAATCTCCTAACAGATTCCTTACTTAGTTGTAAGTGTTAAATCCTTTAACAAGGTGAAACTTAATAGTTTCTTAAGCTTTTAACAGGGTGGACCCCTCACAAGGTAGATCATATTTTATGGTCAAACATTGTAACCTTAATTGCTTAACTTTATTACTATAGTAGTGAAGATTTGTGGGTATCATCCAGACCCCAATTTTACCTGAACAGTTGGAGGTTTTATGGGTAATAAATATTGTGTTCTATGTTATTACTTTCATGCATGCAATTGAACTGATTTACATGTTACAAGAAAGTTTACATTTATAGTTTTGCATGCACAAGTTATTGATAGATGTGGATGAATCTGTGAAAAGTATAAATTTTTATAGATTCTGATTCAACCCCCCCCCCCCCCCCCCCCCTCGCTGCCGTACTCTCCCAACCCCTTAGCATCTAGTTTACTCCTTCATAAATCAACATAAACAAGTGACTAAAGTTGACAAGGATAAGAAAATTGTTTCTAATAAGAATTTTTTATTAAGAGGTACTTGTTTTAAATGTGGTAAGGATAGACATCATGAATTTGAATGTCCTAGTGTGAAAGTTGACAAAAAAAACTTGGTAATACAACAAGAATAGAAACTAAAATCTTCTAATAATGATTTAGCTTCAGCAAAAGTTAGAGAATCTCTTTTGATGAGAAGAATCATGTTTTCTAATCATGATGTGGAACCAATCTAAAGAAGGAACTTATTAAAAACTATTTTTAAATCTCAAGGTAAATGTATAAAGTTATAATGGATGGAGGGGTAAAAGCATAGATTTGTGTCACCATTTAGGATACCAAAACATGTTTTGGTCAAATCTCATTTCTCTATCAAAACTCTTTTTTTTTTCAAAAACTAAAAATACACTTTTATAGATCACAGATTCAATATCATCATTATACAAAATTTTGAGTGTTTTGATTAGTTATAATATGTTATAATTTTAAAATAGTATAAGTCGATATTTCAACATTTCATATAAAAGAATTTAAAAATATATTTATCTCTAGAGTGAGAGAGTCCTCTTCATGAATATGTAATTTTTTTACAAGAAGGTGTAGATTTGAAAGGGATGTTTTGATAGGAGGAAAAAACTATTGGATTTTGATAAGGTTGAGCTTGAGTACTTATAACAAAGAAAATATACAAAAATAATAATTATTTCTTTTTTTCTTCCCTAGCTATACATGTCATCTATAGGATATTTTATAATCAAAACAAAAAAATAGATTTGGATATACTAGTTTAACGAAAACTATACCCTATATTTTCTTAAGTTAAAAATGGGACTTCAAAATAAAATAAAATGAATAAATTATTACTCAAAAAAATTATACGCATAAAATTCATCCAATTCTACACATTTCATCAGTTTACATCATCTTCAAATTCTAAACACAAATACCATATTTTTTGTCATTAATGTTGAACTATCACATTCTAATATCCTGTTTCTTAATAAAGGTGACACAAGTTTGTTCTTTTACCTGGAGGGAGCACTGATAATCTAGTTTATGAAGAAATGGTTAGGAAACTTGGTTTGTAAAGATTGAAACATCCTACTCCGTATAATATCAATTGGTTTCAATATGATCATTGGGTCTAGGTTAGAAAAAAATCCTTAGTTAACTTCAATATGGACCTTTTAATGATGAAGTTGTATGTGATGTAGTATACATGAGTATTTTCCATGTGCTACTTGGAAGACCTTAGCAATATGATAGATGAGATCTACATGATTGAAGAAAGAATACTATTGTAGTTGAGAAGCGGGGTAAGAATTTCTTTTTAATTCCTTTGAAGGATGATTAAGATATCAAAGAAAAGAACCTAAGTGTTTTCAAGACTATTAGTTTGAGGACATTAGAACCTATGGTTAAGGCTTCTAGATAGTCTTAATTGAGGTTATCTTCTCTTGTTGTTAAGACTAGACATAAAGGAAATGAATCTTCTAAATAGATAATCGGATTTAATGAATATTATTTGTCTAATCCTTGAAGTTACAGTAGTAGTAGTAGTAGTAGATCTCGAATATCTAATAGAATGGTTGATTCCAATAGTGAGTTTAAATAAACTTCTATGTTGATTAATGAAGAGGATTTGTGGATTAAGAAGTAACATGAGCTTTATATTCTGAATTCTCTTGGATGTTCATAAGTCCTTATGGAGCATCTTTTGTCACCTTGGGTGTCTAATGTAAGAGCACCCTTGGGTTGGTGGAAATCTTGCATCTCTCAAAAAGATATTTGTTTTTCTTTTTTGTATTCTAGATATTTATCTAACAATTTGATTCAATGAGCACTTATTTTTTCTTTCTATATTTTGCAAGCTTGGCTTCATGTTGTGGACCTATCATGGAACACTATTCTAAGTGTATGTAATTCAATGTTACAAGTGGTGGAAGTTATCTTCTCAAATGTTGATCTCCTACATGTTTCTCTTCATACAATGTTTGGTGTTTAATTCAACAAGGTTCTATATTTAATAGTTATCGTATACACTCTTGGATCTAGGAAGTTGGAGAACATGTGGATCTATATCTGAGGCTACATTATTTATTGTAATGTATTTTTTGTATCTAGTGATTAATTAATTGAGGGTCAGACCTATATTGTATACTACATTTCCTATTATTGGAGATTATGAACTCTAAGGTGACCTGTGTGTCTTGGTGGCTATATATATAATTTCCTTGAGACTTGGAATGAAAAGGAAATTGAGATTAGTATCACTAAGGAAGTAGATACTTGGAGAAGCTTAAGGTAGCAAGTTTGGTGTATAATCTGGAATGTTTTGTCCATAATCAGGAAGACCATATATTCTACCATATTTCTTAACATTTTGTATGTGATTTGTGTCATCAATAAATATTTAGTGGTGTATATGAAGATCTCTTGCTAATAAAATGTGTTATGTGCAATTGCATTGTGTTATACTTTTGATGTGATATATTTGTTGGGAGCTTGGTCATCTCCTTTGGAGGTACACCTACCTTGTATTGCATAAGAACATTTGAATATTCATAAAAAATGAACATGGGTTGACTATTACATAAATATTCTCTTCATATAAATACATCATGAATAATAATGGTTTTTGTACTATGATATAAACCATAAAAAGTAAGCACATTCATAAGGCTAGAAATGATCATGTCATTAAAAAACCAACCATCTCATCACATGTATAAAAAGGGAAAATCAAATATTATTTTAACTTTTTATTTTTTTACTAGTTGCTACTGAAGTCATTTTTTATGTATTGTCATATTTTGTTTCTTATTTTTAACTAAATATTTTATTTTTGTATATGTCGTTACATTATTAAGCACTTAAATGTTAATTTTAATCAAATACTGACTCATTGAAATAATTTTTTGAGGATTATAGAATCTTAATCATGACAATTATTAGGCTCAAATATAATGCATAGTGAATGCACATTTATTGTTTCTAAATTATGAAAAAAGTAATTTTATACTTAAGTGTATCATATGCCATATTTATAAGACCAAACTTAATATTTTATAATATATCTATATTACATTGCATTAAAGTTACAAAAAAATTGTCAACACATCTAGTGAGTTGTTTATCACAATATATTAAATTTGGTGAATACAAAAATAAATATTCTTGTTCACTTTAAAATTTAATCTAGAAAAAGAAAATTCAAACTTAAAGGATTTCAACTCTTTCAAATGGTTATCTCTAAGGACTTGCTACCAAATCTTGAGAGTTTCAATGGATTTTTTTTTGTTAAGGTAAAAATGGGTTTTAAAAGGGGACCTAAAATATTGAACAAACACTTGTACATAAAGATATTCAACAAAGACTCAAAAATTAAAACTTTACTAGAAATACAAACCAAAAGTAGCAACCCATCTACTAACTACTAGAAAACAAACAAAACTACAACACATAGAATAACTAGATAAAATAGAGGACAAGACCAGATCAAACACTAAACAAGCTCCTTAAAAGATTTAGTAGCTTGGTTCATCATGATACCGACCTCCACTATTGTACTCTTCAATTGATTCATGGCTTTGATTGGAAATCACAATGTTTTGTTCAAGCTTACCCTAGTTCTCTTCCCAGGCCTGTGCTTAGCAGCTAACCTCTTTTGTTTGTCACCCAAGTCCACATTCAACTCAATGCCATCCAAGTCAATCACTATTAAGTTCATCATCTTTTGCAAGGAGGAATTAATCTGACTATCACTTTCCTCTATGAGTTTGTTGAGCTTGTCATCATTAAGATTTATGTGATCTAGGATTCCCATGCACTCAACCTCCAAAATCTCCCTCGCATTCACTTTATCCTTTAGATGGTTTTCAAGGGTAGCAACCATTGATATGAGGACATGGATTTTATTGTAGACCCAATCATCCAAAGCTAGGAAAACATCTTCTTTATTCTTAGCTTTAAGTAGAAACTCCAAATGAGAGGGAGCAAAATCAAGGGCCAAATTAAGAATTTCAATAGATCTTAATTTGAAATAATTCAATTCAAAAACCCTCCATTTCTCATATACAAAGAAATATATTACTCTTAATTTTTATTTCATTTTTTTAAAATACATTTTTAACGTGAATGAATTTTGATTAATAACATTTAAATATTTAACTTCATAAAATCTAATATTACACTTTTAACATTCATTATCATATTTAAACTCAAAATTAAATTAAAAAATAATATAACATTTTGAAATTAATTCTCATATTAATTATAAAAGATCAATGTATAAGTTCATATCTGAATTAATAGAATTTTTTCCAAATTTTCTCATAATATATAACAAAGGAGGAGAAAACCCTTTCATAAACATACAAATAAAGCACGCCATTACATTCATTTAAAAGAGCTAACTCAAACAGCATAAATATTGACTTACAATTCATGTGGATTGATTAGGAGTCAGACGTAAGCTCTTGTAGGAGTGGGTTGCCTCCTTGTTGGTCCAAGTCTAACATGTTTCCTTCAACCACTCTACAACTCTCTCTGCTTAAGACCCCTAACCATCCAAAACTCAAACATAAAATAATCAATTTACTGGTAAACTGCTAGGCCAATTAAACCTATGATCACAAATCAACCAATCAATTGCCAATTCATATGTCACTTATTTCCAAATCCATAACCCTACTAAACAGCTAAGCGCATTATTCTGCTCTCCATTTTGTTTGTAACTATCAATAACACTCATAGAGTGCTATGTTAACTCTGACTTGAAAATAAGCAGTTCCCTAGACTGCATCAGTAGCAAAAGTGGCAATTCCTCTTGCCATCAAGAAATCACCCGTTCCACCAACTACATATATATAGATCTCTGTACTTGTCTAGCAATGGCCCATCGGCTCCATTAATGGTTATGGCGCCCTTATAATCTGTTGAATTCAGCACAAATGTGAAGGCGAACCAAGCATTGTAAATAGTCTTCATGTTGTAGAAATAAAATCACTGAGCTCTTCCCACACGGGGAGAGTGGAAACTGTGGTCAAGAGTAACAGGATCATCAAAGACAACCATGTCTCCAAACCAGAATGGATCAGCAAAAGAAGTAAGATTACCCCACGCAGGGGCTGCAACCAGAGCAGATGTTGCATTTTCTAGGTTTTTCCCGTTGTAAATTATATCATGAAAATAAAGCACCAAATTGTTACATGGCTTTGGAAGCTGCTTCTTCCATCCATATCCATCTACATTACTAAGCATCATGCAAGAAAGGAGAAGGCCCATAAAGCACAAATGAAATACTTTGCTACCACAATACCCAAAAGCCATTTCTATTAAAATCTCTTGTACAAGCGTACTAGATCTCAGTATTGCATGGTACTTCATAGGTTGGAATACATGCTTTATATAGTTTCCATCATAATTGCAATATGATCATGGTGTCATTATCGTTTCTTTGCCTTTTTTCATTGTTACTATATTCAGACATGTTCTTTATAATGGATACTCAACAAAAGCGTTTTTTCACATGTAAGCCATACCTAGGACCACCATTTAGATGTAAGTTTTGGATTGAATGCTTTGGCTTCATATAAGCCATGGATTTGACAAAATACGGACCTTGCTTTTCATTATCATAAATGCAAACATATCTAGCAAATCATACATGAAATAGAGGCCGTTTACACATCACTAGGCCGTTTACGCATCACTAGGAGACGTAACATTCGACCTACCATTACTTAAAAAATAATTTAGACACAAGATGTAACTGCGAGATGACCACTAATTCATTCTGGAGCAATTAGATGGCATCTCATTTGAGATGTCATGTCATTTAAGGAACTAAATGATGAATGCTCAGGCAGAGCGTATTATTTAGATGAGAAACATACACTGTAAAACATGCCACGTGAAGCTGGGATCTATAATTGTATTACTAATTGTAATAGTATTTATTTTATATTCACGTTTTTCCATAAAATATTTTATGGTGGATGTACATGTATTGTTAAAACATTTGGTTTTTGTAAAGTTTGGCTTAGTTTATTTGCCATTTTAACTGTTATTTGATACATGTGCCTACATGTTGATCAATTTATCTAATCATTAAATCTAATTGTCAATAGAATAAATAAATTCAAATGTAGTTTTATTGGTATAGATCAAATTTTATGATATTGTAACTTACTAATATTGACAACCTTTGAAAACTAATTTTCTATAAGAAAAAGAAAAATGTAATGTATGAATATCTTTGAGGTTTTCTCTATGTAAAAAGAGTCTATTAAAAATGAAGATATTCAACTCTTATCTTTAGTTTAGATATTCAACTCCACACAACAACAATATAGTGTTAGAAAATGTATCCACAATCCATTAGCAATTCAAAAAAATACATAGTAAATAAAAATTATACCTATTTCTAAAGTATTAAGCAAAATAACTTATTCATCATATCTACTAAAAATAAAATATAGTTTTTGCATCAAAATTATACATAAATAACATGGCATCATCATTTATAATATAATGTCAAATAGCCATGCACCTTTACTTGTAAAATGCTTATATAACCAATAGAAAATTCTCTCCCTATGTCACCTTGAATCTTTTATGTCCTTCGGGTTGAAAAGAAAATATTGAATAATCACCCATAGTCATTCTTCTTAATAACAATAAATAGTAAAGTACATTACAATTATTTAAATCTCAACTTCAACATGATAAAGGAACAAAAATTTGGAATCTAGAATAGAACATGAAGATAAATAAATCAATGGAACCATGTCCTTCTATTATCATACCCAAATTGTGATGCCCTTGAAATTTCCAAATTAAATAGTCATTAACTTAATAAAATATATCAAGTCAAAAATATCAAATCACATGATCTAATATCAAAGATATCTAGTTTTGTTTAAGGGTTGCTATCTAGGCTAGCATAGATGACTTTTTGGACTTTAATGATGCACCTTTTGTAAAGACTATGCAAGGTTTCAAGTCCCCCAAAAATCTATTTTTACACTTTTATTGAAAATAAGATACATGAGAAACAAAAAAAGCTTTCTATATAAGGTTGGGTCTATATCCTCCTTCTTTGATGCTTTAGTGTTCTTCTAATTGGTTAACATAAGCATACAAGTCTACGTTCCATCATTTTAAACTTCTTCAATATATTTGAAACGTATCTCAAGTGAATAAGAAATATTTCCACATGCATCTACTACATCTCAAGTCCTGGAAAATAGTGTAATAGCTGCAAGTTGTTCATTTCAAATTACATTTATAATTTTCTCTTGCAATATCATATGATCATTTGTGGATTCATCCAAAATAGATCACATAGATCCAAAACAAGAATGAGATATTTTTGTCTAGTCATAGTATAGTATAGATTGCAATCTACTTCACTCTTCACAATGCACATCTTCTCCAAGTTGTTGTCAATATGATTATACTAGGCTTTGGGAGCCTATTTTAGTCTGCATAGGGCACTCTTTAATCAATTTACATGATTTTCCCTCCCATGTAATAGTTATGAAATATATATATATATATATACTTAAATTAAGAAATAAATAATTATATGTATTAAAAACCTAAGATATTTATTTGCACACAAAATAGACTATTTTCAAAATAAAATTATAGAATCACTTATACAAAATTGTGTTCACATGATTAAAATTATATATGTATTACATGGTATTTTTTTGCTTGAAATTTTAAGTTTCTAAAGACTTTTAAGAACTAATAAATCCTTGCCCTATTAAATAATGAGATTATGAAAAGCTTCTTGATTCATTCCTTTAATAGTATAACGTCTACATATTGAAACGAGGAATTAGTGGCTTATTTTTTAGAATTCATGGTTAGTTTATTGGAGAAGGTAAAAAAATATACAAATTTAAATATTTTTGAATAAGGGAAAGAAAATATTTGTAAATTTAATTTTTCTTATACATAATGGAAATTTTTAATAATTTTTACTTTTCCCCACTATAGTGAGAGATGTTGCCAATGAGATTCTTCAATTTTCTTGATCTAATTATGCATGGATTATTTTTTATTCTTACATATTGATTAAAGGAGAATCCTAGTTTCATATGAAATCCATTTAATGATTTTACTCTTGATGTCATTGTAAAAGTCAACCATTTTCTTTTTGTTGTACTTGTATCAATTATTTCTTTGTAGAGTGTCATACCTTAGAATCTATAAATGATGATTACACATGCCATGGATAGTGGTATCCATCTATGATTAATGAGAGATATAGGTGTTCTAGGTGAACCATTTTGGTCATCTTAGTTTTAAGGTGGGATATTTAAAGTATCAAAATAGACCACCTCCTACAAAGATAAATCTAGGATTTAGAGCCAATTGTGCACACAATAACTTGTACCTCCCACAAAAATCCATTGACAAGACTCATCTGAATCTAAGGGTTTTTGTTAACATTGTTTATTGGCCTCTACATACCAAACTTTCTTGGGGAAATTGGTCAACATCATTTCCATTATTTAACTTTATGTGTATTTTTGCAACAATATTAGATGCAAAAGAAACATTTGGCAGTTTATTTTTTCTCTATTATTTATCCAAGCCACATTAATTGTAGAATAAAGGTACATTAAATGGTTGAAATCATTTTATTCAAAAGTAGATATTGATTTTTTTGTTCTCTTTTTTATCCATTACATTAGTAATTCTTAATACTTATACCTTTTTTTATTAGCTAATAGGATTTTCCACTAGGGTTACAAGTTTCTAGAATCATCTTACTTTGTCAATTGGAACCCTGTTTCACATCCCCA
The DNA here is from genome assembly GCA_028749045.1 of Cupressus sempervirens. Taxonomy (NCBI): domain Eukaryota; kingdom Viridiplantae; phylum Streptophyta; class Pinopsida; order Cupressales; family Cupressaceae; genus Cupressus; species Cupressus sempervirens. The sequence continues at coordinate 503,787,444 of CM053791.1, forward strand.
GTCTCCTACCTCTGGCAACTCTAAGATAGTGAGATGCATGCAAGTTACTAAATGTTAGGAAAACGAACTTACCTTCATTCTTAGAATAGTACCCAAATGAAAATTGATTTATTGAAGTATTATTTTCAGGCACACCCTAGAGAAAATATATACATATTAGAGATAGAAAGTATATGGAACAATATTTTTGTCAATATTGTCAAGTATTGCAGTTGCTCAATAACCAAAAAAATAATTTGAATGTAATGAATCAATCACAAGTTTAGAGTTATTTCCCACATCTTCTTTTAATGTGTGCTTATATCTAATTAGGTATGACCAAATTTTAGAATTATATAATATAAACCTTAGTACCAGATCTGATTAATTTAGGTGAAAGTGGAGATCTACTATATATTTTATATAGAAAATACTAGTTCAAAAGAGCTCCTGAGTGAAAGAACTTGAAAGAAAGTTGTTATTTATTGATCATATATAAAAATTGTCTACCAAACCTAGAATCTATATCAAAGATAGTCTAGCAACTCAATTTGACCTTATAATTGCTCTTACAATAGCTCTAAATCATATATGTTGATATAAGAAGAGCCTATCATAATATGACCTTATAAAATATCCTTTGTAACAATGTATGTTCTAGACATTATGCAAGATAGAAACTACCCTAATCTGAATATAATCATATAGTGGACTATAAAAACTATCTAAAACTCAAAAGAAAGTTATAGTATTAAGATGCATGCCTACAACTCAAGCCCAAGACATGCTTTTTGGGAATACAAAATGGGTCCTATCACATTAAACTCATGCAATATATCACATCCTTGCAAAACACCACATTTAATCTTTGTAGTGAATAAAAATGTAGTCCACTTTGAGATCTAAATAGGCACCAAGATAGTGTTTTATCCAATTCCTAATTGCACAAGAAGTCTTCTCCAAAACATCATATTCAATGAATTTTCCTCTAGAAGAATCATACTACAATAGCTGTCAAAAAATAGAAACTAACAATATGTTGACTACAAGCTCCTTAGTGAGTATATCTCTTTCAAATCCTAATTCATTTGCAATATATGTGATTAGTGTGAAAGTTGCTATTGCAAACACTAATTATTAATTTCCTATCTAATACAATTATTTAACTAGCAAAAATTAATTGATGGCTAATATCAAAAAATAATACAACTACAATTTCACCAATAAAAATATGGAAAAAAATAAGCAACACAATGAACACAATGTTTTCAAACAAATCATCCTTGGAAAAACCCCTAAGGGAAAACCATTGAATCTATAGATGAGGAATTAAGTATGGTAAACTTCTCTACATCAAGAGAACCAAAGTTCCTTTCCTCATACTAGTAGAACTTCGACAACCTTTCAATTTCTCCCACTAATATTCCCCCACTGCTATCCCCAACACTGTCACTACACCATTGCTAACACTACAAGACTATTTTCTATCACTACAAATTCATTTTCTAACACTAAAAATGCTTCCCTGACTTGTGTTCTCCAAATTCCCCCTGGCCCCTTTTTATATTATCCTTTGGAAAACCAAAATTTGAGATTAAAACAACCCAACAACCAATAAAAAATTAGTTTTCAGTTGCTTCTAAAAGTGGTTGATTATTTAAAAAATAATTGTTCCTACTCCAAAAAATTAGTTAGTATAAAATTTATTTGCAAACTAATTACATATGGACAAATAGTTGTCCAAGAAAACTCAAATAACACTCCCTCTTAGTGAGGAATTTGTTCTACACAACACCCAAGCTATCTCTGAACAAGATGAATTTTACCTTCCCAAATGCCTTACTCATAATGTTTTCTCCCTAATCCTCTCTAGGTATGTATTATATCTGAACAATTCCACATTGTACACAATCTTTGATGAAGTGATATCTAATTTCTATATTTTTAAACCTATCATGAAACATTGGATCCTTAAACAACTTAACACAACTCTGATTGTCACAATGTATTAGAGTATACCTAACCCTTTAAACAAAAGATTCTAATAACAATTTTTGATGACATATAGCTTCACATGTCTCCATACCAACTTCTAGGTATTTTTATTATATTGAATTCAAATTCATAGACTTAAGCTTCACACTGAACCAAGTTACAACTCCTAATCCAAAACTAAAACAACACCCTTAAATGCTAATTTTTTCCACTATACTTCCTTCCCAATATATGTCAATATATCCTATCAACTTGATATCTTCGCCTACAAAATATCTAATCCCACACTCAAGTATACCATGCAACATAACACATGCTAATTCTTTGTCCAATGCATTCTCTTTGGTTCAACCATGAACTGACTAAGAGAGTTTACAAAAAATATTAAATCTGACCCAATGTTGACCAAATACATGAGAAAACCAATCAAATACCTATATAAGGTGGGATCTAAATCCTTTTTCCCTATATGTATCTACCTTCCTCCAATTCATGATCATAGGTGTCGACATGGATTTTTAATCCTCCATCCTAAATTTCTTCAATATTGTGATTCAATATTTCCCTTGACCAAGGAAATTTTCTCCTTCAATCTATCACACCTCCACCCCTAGAGAGTAATTCCTAAGTCCCAAATCCTTCATCTCAAACTCTTTTGCAATGTCCCTCTTGCAATCCTCTATGAGCCCTTATCTACCTATAAAAAATAGGTCATCCACATAAAGAACAAGAATGGGAACCTCACCCCCAACCACCAAGTATTAGAAGGTAGCATCTATTTCACTCTTCAAAATTCCCATTTCCTACAATTAAATATCAATGCACTCATATCGTTAAGCTTTGGGAGATTTCTTGATTATTTACAAGGCCCTCTTATATATGTGCATGTGGGTCTCTTTGCTATTTTCTACAAAGCCTTCTAGTTTCTCTATGAATACATCCTCCTTCAACTCGCCATTAAGGAATATTGTCTTAGCATCCATTTTATGGATGTGCCATCCCATTGTGCTACAACTAAGATCATAACTCATATAGAAGTATACCTGGCCATAGGAGAAAATTTCTCCTAGTATTCTATTCCCTCCTTTTGAGAGAACCCCTTTTCCACAAACCTTGTCTTGTATTTCTTGATTCTACCATTTGCGCAATGATTTATCTTATAGATCTACCATGATCAAACCACCTCCCACACATCATTTTATATTATTGAAGAATGTTCCTCAACCATAGCATCTTGCCATACCTGATGCTCTATATCCTTTTAATAGATGGAAGTCTCACTATCTACCAATTAACTAACTGTTGGAACAATTGATTAATTATGTATTATCTTTGATGTTACACAAAATGTCATATCATTATCAATTAGTGTATGCCAAGCTCACTCAGGAATTGAAGATAGTTTTCTATATCTATTGAGCATTCCAGACTTTGCCTAGTTCAGAAAGTAGTATCTATTGAGTTCACTTAGGCACCAAAGGAAAGTTTGCAAAAGATGAGTGTTAACCAAGCTCACTTGATTAATGAAAGAGTGGTTGGATAGAACCAGTGTTAATCGAGCTCACTCGGTTACTAAAGGAACTTTGTGTATATGTAGTGTTAACCAAGTTCACGTGGTTACTACGGGAAAATCATTTCTAAGTTAGTTTCTACTGAGAAAAGTCGGCTAATGAAGGATTTTCTTGTTTTGTCATATTGAGTTTAATTGATTTATTTGTTAGTTCTAGCTAACTAAGAAGATGAATCTTAATTATTCTAAGTCATATTTGAGCTGACTTGACAATATGAAAGATATGTATATGTATATGTATGTGTGTGTGTGTGTGTGTGTGTAAGGTCAAGTTGAGGATTAGAAATTGTGGAAGTGCATGGAAAACATTTTGAAGATCTAATGATGCTAAGTGGAAGCGAATTAGAAGGATAAGAAGTATATCGTTGTGAAGCGAAAAAAAATATTTGATCAAGAAGGATCAAGTATACATGCCAAAATTGAGATCTATAATCAGCAATTTAGTTACATCCAAATCAAATCATGTCATTTTTACTCTCTAACCATTGTAGTAGTGATTTAAATCTCTTAACAAAGTTGGGTTAACAACTATTTGTAAATCCTCTAACAAGGTGGCATTTCTATTGAATTATTTAAGGACCTCTAACAAGGCCACTCCTTACAGGGTAATTAAATCTTGCAATAGGGTCACACCTAATAGTGTCTTTTGTAACCTTTACCAGGATTGGTTCCTAACATGGCTCACTTTAGAAGAGTGAAAAATAGTAACTAGTAGCAATTGGTGGTTTTCCCCAAATTGGGTTTCCACGTTAAATCTTTGTGTCAAATGTGTTCATGCTATTTTTTTATGTGTTTGCAACTAAGTTAAAGTAATCAGTAATCACATATATCATCTTAAGATTTTCATGTTAGGTTTTTTCCGAGCATATTTAGTATTTACTGAGTTATCGCATTTTCAGTGTGTTTACCGAGAATCAGCAAAGTTCAATTTTTAGAGATTATTTTTCACTAACATCTAAGGGATATGAGATTTATTTTTGTAATAACTAATTCACCCCTATGTTTCTCCTCTTATATTTCTAGCAATTGGTATCAGAGCTTTTGGTGCTTGCAAAAAAGGTTTCAAGGACCTAAGCTAAAGATCAAGATGTCTTATAGAAGAGAGATTCCCAAGTTGAATGGAGACAACTTTTCAACATGGCAAGGACTTGTAAGGTTACGTCTAGCAACCATTAGCGATTCAAGTTATAATTATCTTGATGCTAAAAATAAGACTCCTAGCAGAACATTATCAGTTGAAGACATTGCTAAAAAGAAGAATCATAACATCATGATGATTGATATTGCATCTGCTCTTAGTTACACTAAATTTAATGAAGTAAAAGACTACAAAATAGCTCATGCATTGTGGACCAAAAATAAAAGACATTTATGGAGGAGATGAAAATGTAAGAAGAGCTAAAGCATAAAGTCTCAAAGGACAATTTGATCAAATGAAAATGAGAGAAGATGAAAACATTACAAAATACATGGAAAGAATCAAAGCATGTTAAGCACAATCAAAGCATTTGGAGGAGAAATTGATGACAAAACAATTGTAAGCAAGATAGTCAGAAATCTTCTTTCTATTTATACAATTAGAGTGTCAACTATTCAAGAAATGAGATGTAATACAAATAGAAAAATAACTTTGGATGCTCTAGTTGGAAGATTGACATCTTTTGAGTTGGATAACTATGATAACTATGTTCCTAGTTCCAAAAATATTGAGTTTGCATTCGAAGCCAAATTCTCAATGAAGGAAAAGGGAAATAAATCATAACCAATCAATCAAGAAGTGAAGGAGAAACTAAAGAAAGTTCTGATAGTGATCTTGAAATTGTTGAAGCCCTACTTGCAAATAAATATTCCAAATGCAGAGGAAAGTACAAAGACACGATTCCTCTAATCTATTTTTCTTGTAAAGAAGTTGGTCATATTTTTGCTAGGTGTCCAAATAGAGAAAACAAGGATGAAAAGAAAAGTAAAAAGTACAAAGGCATGAAAGAATTCAAAAGCTATAAGGACTATAAGGACAAAGGTAAGAAATCTTATTTTATAGCTAAAGATTTTGATAATAGTGAGGATGATATGTTATATGGGTAAAAGCAAGGAGTTGGGTCTCAATTTTGTGGAAGTCCATAGATTGAGATTGTGCTCCTTTAGAAACTGGTACACATTTTTCAAAAATGGGTACCTATTTTAGGCTCGGGCACCTGATCCTAAATTTAAAAAATGGACACCCATTTTTTTAAAATTGGGTACCCATTTTTGAAAACATAAAAAGTTTGTATTTTTTAGAAATGGGTACCCATTTTTTACTTTTAAAAAATGGGTACCCATTTCTAAAAATTTAAAATTTTGTTTTTTGGGGGGATTTTGTATATGCTGATTTGACATTTTCAAAATGGGTACTCATTTTTTGAATTTAAAATAATGGGTGCCCATTTCTTACAACATTGGGCGGGATTTTTCTTCTCCCACCTCAAATTTTGGTTTGTGATAAGCTTGTTGAGACGAGGCCTATGCCTTGACCTCTAAAGATTTGGCTAAGGTATTGAACTAACAAATTCATGCCTTGCCATAATTTTTTAGAGGGTCTTCCCAATCGAATTTTTTTATGAAACAAAAACCCATTAGATCTTTCACTGTCTTGATTTCAAAAATATAAATTTTATAGTGTTATGATTTTATTTACTATTTTTGGATTATTTTTTAATGAAAGGTGGTACCTAAATGTAAAATAGTGAAGATAACTAAAATTTTAATATCTTTTTAATTTTATAATTTTTCCTAAATTAATTTATATGTCATCAATCCACATACAATTCTTTTGAGGCTAAAAATAATAATTTTTGAAAAAAGTGAAATTTTGATCAAATTATGGTGTCCGTGTATGAGAGGTTTTAAAATTTACCTTTATAGCCACTTAATAATTAATTTTAAAAAATTTATTTAATAAAAAATTTTTAAAATTACCATTATCAATCTTAGGTGTATTAGGTAACTCCCTTTAAAAAGATTTACGAAAATTCATTTATTTGTGTCAAATTATGGTATTTGTACATGAGTGTGGTATGGTCTTGAAACAAGCATTTTGAAAAAGTAGTTTTTAAAAATCCATCCAAAAAATTGAATCTATCATATGGGTACACCAATAAATTACATATTTAAAAACTAAATTCCGAAACTAAAATTTATATATCTAATTTTTTTTTATATTCAATATCTAAATGCCTCAAATTTTGACATCAATTGACAAAAAAATTCAAAAATAGGAAAAACATTTTCACTTTTTGGCCAAAAGTGAGACCCAACTTCTTGTACTTACCCATATATTATTGTAAAAGATGAATCTGATGATGAAGGAGATAAGATGGCACTTATCTCTCTCATATTAGAAAAAATGATACATGGATTATTGACAGTGGCTTCTCACATCATATGACTAGAGATAAAATAAAGTTTGAACATGTTGAATAATATGATGGTGGAAGTGTGAAATTTGGAAATAATGAACATAGTTGCATGAAAGGAAAAAGTCATATCTCATTAACCAATAAACTTATATGTGATAATACTTATTGGGTTGAAGTAATAAAACATAATCTACAAAGTGTGGCACAGTTGAATAATATTAGATTCAAGGTAGAATTTATGAATGGGAAGGCCAAACTACTGGATGGAAAAGGAAATCTAGTTGAATCTAGCAAACAAACAAAAGGTAATCTATTTTATCTTGATCTCAGTGAAAGTTCATGTTTTATTGCTCAAGTACAAGAAAGCTGGTTATGGCACAAAAGATTATGTCATGTAAACATTGATAATCAAGTTAAGATAATTAAACATAAAAGAGTAAGAGGTGTTCCTAGCTTGAGGAAACTTGATATGGGTCTATGCAAGAATTATCAAATTGGTAAGATGGGAAAGACTAGTTTGAAAAGAAAAAACTATCATTTAGAAGAAATATTAGAGTTTGTGCATACAAATTTATGTAGACCTATTGGAATAGAGAGTTATAGTGGAGAAAAGTGTTTCATTCTTTTCGTTGACAACTATTCTAGAATGATGGCTATAATGTATCTAAAAGAAAAATCATAAGCTTTTTGAAAATTCAAGTGGTATCTAGCAAGAGTAGAAAAAAAAATTGGAAAGAAGTTAAAATGTTTGAGATTAGACATAGGTGGTGAATTCATATCCAATGAATTCTATGAATTCTACATTGAGAAAGGAATTAAAAGACAAGCATCAGCTCCTGATACACCTTAGCAGAATAGTATAGCTGAAAGAAGAAATAGATCCATCATGGATTGTGCAAGAACATTAATGATAGAAAATAATGTTGCAATCAAATACTAGAAGGAAGCTATTAGTACTGCAGTTCATACCTTAAATAGAGTATAGCTAAAGAAAGACTCAAATCAAACTCCTTATGATCTATGGTATGGCTACAAATCTAATGTAAGTTAGTTGAAAGTATTTGGCAGCAAATGTTATATCTTGAAAGAATCTAGGAAAGGTGAATTTGATGTCAAAGGTGATGAAGGCATATTCCTAGGATTCTCCTACAAAAGTGAAACATACAAATTTTTGAACTTGAATACTCATAAAATCATAGAAACTACACATGCAAATAGTGCAACCTAAGTTACAGTCTGAAGGACCCGAGTCATAGTCAAAAGCTATCGAGCTACTCCAAGAGAAAACTGAGTCTAATGGACCTGAGTCACAGATAGTGGGACCCAAGCTTGATACTAAAGTTCATGATGAAATCATTAAAACTCATTCCAAATCCAAAGAACCTTTGTTAGCAAGATATGTCAGAAGGCATCATGCACCTGATTAGATCATTGGAGACAAATCAGATGGAACAATGATAAGAAAAGAATTTAAAGGTACATATTTACTTGTTGAATTTGAACATAGAAATATTAACAATGCTTTGGATAATGAAATTTAGATTGAAGAAATGAATGATGAAATAGAATAGATAGAGAAGAACAAATTTTGGACTCTTATTCCTAGACCCAAGGATAAAAATGTAATTGCCACAAAGTGGGTATTTAGAATTAAGTTGAATGAAGATGGAGAAGTATCTAGAAACAAAGCAAGGTTAGTATGTAAAGCCTATTCTAAAAAAGAAGGTATTGATTATGGTGAAATGTTTTGCCCTATTGCAAATTTAGAAGGTATTAGAACTTTACTAGCATATGCAAGACACAGAGGATTTAAAGTTTATCAAATAGATGTAAAATTTTCATTCTTGAATGGAATGCTTGATGAGGAAGTCTACATTGAACAACTAGAAGGTTTTCTAGATCGTAGCAAAAAGGACATGGTCTGCAAATTACACAAGGAATTATATGGTCTCAAGCAAACTCCAAAAGCTTGGTATGAAAGACATCATAACTATTTTGTACAAATTGGTTTTCAAAAAACTAATGATAATAATAGTCTATACATCAAAAAAGGACTAGACAAAAGGATTGTGTTAGCAGAATTTTTTTTTTATGATACTTTATTCACAGGAAATGATGACTTGTGCAAGGCATTTTCAGAAGAAATGAGTAAAGAATTTGAGATGTCTATGTTTGGTGAGATAAAATTCTTTTTTGGATTGCAAATTCAGTAGAAGAAAGATGGTATCTATATTACTCAATCTAAATATATTAAGGGGATACTAAAGAAATTTGGAATGGAAGACTCAATATTAGTTGGAACCCCTATGTCCACATGACATAAGCTTTCCAAAAATGATGATTCCAAAGAGGTAGATTAGACCACATATAGATCAATGACTGGAAAAATGCAGTATGTAGTGCATACAAGGGCTAAAATTGCATTAGTAGTCAGTATGGTGGCAAGATTCTTAGCAAATCCAAAATAAAATCACATGATGGTAGTTAAAATAATCATGAAATATCTAAAAGGTACTAAAGAATATGGTTCATGTTATAAAATAGGAGGCAATTTAGACTTAAAATTATTTATAGATGCTGATTGGGCGGGAAGTATCGATGACAAAAAAAGCACTAGTGGTGGAGCATTCTTTCTTGGTAAAAGACTAGAGTCTTGGACAAGCAAGAAATAAAATTGTATCTCTTACTCTATAACAGACGTAGAATATGTGAGAGCATTAGTTAATTGTTATAATATTGTTTGGTTCAAAAAACTAATGGTAGGTATGAAGATAGAAATCAAGGATCCAGTAGTTGCATATTGTGATAACACTAGTGCAATCAATATATCAAAGAATTCAGTGATGCATACCAAAACAAAGCACATTGTCCTAAAATATCATTTCTTGATAGAATTAGTACAAGATAAAGAAGTCAAATTGGAATATGTAAATAAAAAAGAACAAATTGTAGAGATATTCACCAAGCCATTAACTAAGGATGCATTTTTGTTTCTAAGAGGTAAGCTAGGGGTTATTATTTATCTGAAGATCACTAAATGAAGTTTAGTGATGTATCAACTAGAGCATGTTAAAGATCAATTAGTTGATGTAGAATTGGGAAGGGAATATTATAGATGAATCAATACTTTAGGTACATTGATATTCACTGAATATTGTCTTTGACATAAGATGTCAAAGAGGGAGAAGGTTGTTGTCATAGAAATTTTGTAAAGAGAAGAGATGTCAAAAAGGGAGATTGAACTAAGTTTTGCTAGAAGCTTTTTGATAGATGGAGAAACTAAAGGTAGAAAGAGTTCACACTGATAGAGGGAGTTCTCATGGATGAGATTCAAAATGAAACTAAGGATATGTTCCTTATTTTATTCTTTCTCTAAAAATTTCATTGTACTATGACATGTTGTGTTGCCATCAATGCCGAAGAGGGGAATTTTTGGAACAATTGATTAATTGTGTATTGTCCTTGATGTTACAAAAAATGTCATATCATTACCAATCAATGTATGTCAATCTCAATTAGGAATTGAAGATAGTTTTTTGTGTCTACCGAGCATTCCAGAGTTTGCCTAGTTTAGAAGGCAATATCTACCAAGTTCACTTGGACACAAAAGGAAACTTTTTAGAAGATGAGTGTTAACTGAGCTCACTTAGTTAATGAATGAAATGTTGGATGGAACTAGTGTTAATTGAGCTTACTCAATTACTAAAGGAACTTTTCATATATGCGGTGTTAACCTAGTTCAATTGGTTAACACAGGAAAATCATTTCTAAGTTAGTGTCTACTAAGTAGGGTCATCTAATGAAGGATTTTCTTATTTTGACATATTGAGTTCAATTGATTTATTTGTTGGTTCTAGCCAACTGAAAAGAAGAATAATAATTATTCTAAGTTGTATTTGAGCCAACTTTAAAAAATGAAAGATATATATAAAAGGTCAAGTTGAGGATTAGAAAGTGTGGAAGTGCATGGAAGACATTTTGAAGATCTAAAGATGCTAAGAGGAAGCAAATTAGAAGGATAAGCAATATATCCTTGTGAAGCTAAAAAAGATATATTTGATCAAGAAGGATCAAGTATACAAGCCAAAATTGAGATCTTTAATCAACAATTCAATTGCATCCAAATCAGATCATGTTATTTTAACTCTCTAACTATTGTAGCAGTGATCTAAATCTCTTAATAGTGTTGGCTTAGCAGTTATTTATAAATCCTCTAACAAGGTGGAATTTCTATTGAATTATCTAAAGACCTATAACAAGGCCACTTCTAATAGGGTGATTAAATCCTCTAACAGCTTCACACCTAACAGTGTGTTTTGTAACCTTTAACAGGGTTGGCTCCTAATAGGGTTCACTTCAGAAGAATACAAAATAGTAACTAGTTGCAATTGGTGTCTCTTGAACCTTCACCACCTAAGTCTACCCTTGTACTAGTAGTTATAATTGACATTAACTTCTCTTGACTTGGCCTTGGATCTTCTATTGGATACTCACTCTAATCATCTATTAGAAAATCTTTGGACCTTCTAAATGTCTTCTCCTCCATTAACTTGACTTTACACATGATAATAATTCTTCTAGCCAACAGAATAAAATCCTATATGCCTTTGAGAATTCATTGTACCCAACAATGTACCCTCTCTCTACAGTCTGATCTAACTTTGTAAGTGTATTATTTTGAATATAACAATATGCCAAACTCCCAAATATCCTAAAGTGAGTAACATCTTGCTTTCTCTAGTATCATCTTCCTTAATACCTTGTATGGAACCCAATTTTGAATTTAAAATATTATACTACATGCTTCTTCCCATAAGTAGCGGGGCATGTCCTAGTCATGTAGCATAGCCCTTGTTGCCTCTAATATACAACAATTCTTCCTCATACCAACTACATTCTATTATGGATTATAAATAATGGTCAACTCTCTCTTCCATCTCTGGTACACAACTCTTAGAAGTCATTTCCTTTCTACTTGCCTCTATTATCTTATTGAGTAACCTTTATCTTTCTTCCTATCAAGTTCTCCACAAGAGCCTTGAACTATTGTAATCAATTGAAAACCTCATCCTTGGTCTTCAAGAAGTATATCTAAGTCTTCCTAGAGAAATCATCAATAAAAGTAACATAGTACTCATATCCTTAGAGAGATTTTATTGACATTGGTCCACATACATTTGAATATACTAGATCAAAAACACTCTCAAATCTGGCGTCACTACTTGGAAAGATGTTCTCAAAAACTTCCCCAACACATATCCCTTACATACATCACCATGCTTTGTGCTCACCTTTGGAACACCAATCATTGTCTCACAAAGTAACTTAAGTTCTCTATGATGAATATGGCCCATCCTCCTATACCATAGCTCTCCAAGATCTCTAGGATTACTACTTCTCATTAGTGCCTAACTCCAATAGTTACTTGTGATTTGTAATCCTTATGCTTGATCAACACACGTGACCCTCTAAAGAGTACATTATACCCCTTATCTTGAAGGGCTAATATAGAAAAAAATTATCATACCTAATCCTCGTACATGCAACACATCATGAAATGAAATTATCTTTTCATTCTCCCTCTAAAACTAAACAGTCTATTTGCCAATTGAATTGATTTTGGTAAAGTTCCCCATAAAGATCTAGATATTAGTGTTCTCCTCCTTATAACTAGAGAAGTTCTTTGTAACTCCTATCATATGAAATGATACCCCACTATCTATATACAAAACACACTATGAGGTTGACCTAACCATACAAGCTCTAAGTGCAAACTCATCTTCCATTCTACTAGAGTGTTCTTGTATACTTGTTGAAGCTGCCACCTACTTCTTTCCCTTCTTTCTTTGCAAGAAATCATTGATATAGTGACCATACTCATGACAACCAAAGCACTTGATCTTAGAAAGGTCCTTCTTCTTCTCACTTTGTGAATTTGATCATCTAGTAGACTCCTTTTCTTTGTCTTTTCTTGCTAGGGAAGCATCTCCTATTCCACCTCATTTTTCTAACTCTTGTTGGCCCTATTGACAATACATGGTCTAAACTCCTCCTGAGTGAAATCACTCCATAGTTGATCCCAACTCGAAAAGATGTCTCATCCACTAACGACGTGAACAAAGATACTAGACACTACTTAGTAAACCCATTTAGGGATATTTGTACTATCTCTTCATCACTAGGGTTATCTCCAGTAGTTGTTAACGTGTCCTTGAGGTAACTTGTGATATCTTCCCATTGGTTCATCTAAGTATTCTTCAACTTCTCTTTGAGAATCATCTTCCTATTAGCAGTAGCATTCTATTACAAATTCAAAATGGCATCCCACATCTTGTTCATTTTATCTAGCTCCAAGATATGTGGAACAATATGGTCCTTGACACCATCAAGAATTATCCTCCTCGCCTTGGCATCATCCTTCTTGTATGACACAAGTTGTTTCACATCTATAGGTACAATTACAATACTAGTAACATAAAAATTAACACCATTCTCTTCCAACAATAAAGAGATTCTAGCCTTCTAGAAACCAAAAATTGAGGCACCATCTTATATGTCCAAATATCTCAAATTGGTTAAAGCCATCTATAGAGATTAACTAGAATTTATAAACCTCTGATTTCTTTCCTATGACAAAAATTAATTGCCTTGAATAATACTCTAATACCATGTAAAAATTACTATTGTAGTCACTAATTATTAATCTCCTATCTTAAATTATTATTTAACTATCAAACATTAATTTATAGCTAATATAAAAAAATAACATAGCTGCAACTTCACCAACAAAAATACAAAAAGAAATAAGCAACTTAATGAATATAATATTTGTAGATTAACTATCCCTAAAAAAACCCTAAGGGAAAACCAGTTCTATAGATGAGGAATTATATTAAATTTTAGTACGTCAAGATATACAAAATTCCTTGCCTCTTAATGGCAGAAATCAGACAACGTCCCAATTTCTCTCACTAATATTCCCCCAATTCTATCCCCAATGCTATCATTACACCCTGTTAGAATTCTTTAGAATGACTGAGAGGGGGGGTGAATCAGTTATTCAAGGTCCAATAATATCCAATCCAAATTTTCTAATAAAATGAGAGTGAATCAAAAGTACTATCCTTTTTACTTTCTTATCATGCATGCAATTAAACATTAAACAATCATGAAAAGTAAACATGCATCACACCATAAAACAAAGGATTTTGGTGACCTAGAAACCCTCCAAGAATAAGAAGATAAAACTGGGGTGGGGATGACACCCACAAAATAATTGCACAATTGATTTCAACCACTTTTGATGGTTTTTCCTATTAAAGGCTTTACACACTATTAAATGTGACCCTGTTAAAGGATTTCTACACCTTGTTAGGAGTGTGCCCTATTAGAGGACTTAAAAACATTCAACTTAGAGTGCCACCCTATTAAGGGATTTACATAGAGCTATTAAGCTCACCCAAGTCCATGGGATTTATAGTCACCTTCTCAAAAGAATCTTTTATCCCTCTATAAGGATCTCCTATCCTTCTCCTAAGGATCTCTTATCCTTCTCCTGAGAATCTCTTATCCTTCTCCTAGGGATCTTCTATTCTTTTCTAGAGGCTTATCCACCTAGCTGTTAAGCTAAACTAGCAATGTAGGATTTCAATGTCTAATACAATGGTAAGAGAGTATTAGAAAGGTTTTGACCTAATAAAGATTACAACTTTAACCTTGCATATTTCAAATCACTCTTCAGTTCTTTTCTTTTCTTGGCTTTTCTCCCTTCCAGTGCTGACAGCTTGTTCACCCTTCAAGATTTGTCTTCTTGAGTTCTTCCACTCATTATGCCAATGTACTCTATGGCCACTTGATCAACTCAGAGTCTTGATGCTCTGTGCATACTCCTCACTATGTCTTCTTCTTGACACTTCACACTAGCCTTCTCTTGGCTTCTTCACATGACCACTCTTATGACCAACTCCCTCTCACACACATTCTTGATCTCTGACCTGTAACTCCTTATAAAAAATTTATGTTCTTCATTTACCACTCATCCATTTGATTTAATCTTGAGAAAATGATATTGTTTTCCCTCCAAATTTCTTCTTCTAGAAACTTCATGATAAATCCATCAACATTCGCCTTAAATTGGTTTGCATGGTTTACATAAAATTTTGTGACATCTACTCATCATCCTTATCATCAAACTAATTCACAAAATTCAATGCAACAAACTTATCGTTACTGATCTGGAAAATCTTTTGACTTAACAAATAATGTAGCAACTTCGCATCATTGGTTTACTAATGCTCGGCACCTAAAAAAAATTTCTTGGCATCCATTACTTTTTTCTGATGCTCGGCACTTGAACTCTTTTCCTGAGTTACTCGACACTTGAACAATTACTATGTTACTCGGCACCTGAAGAATTGCTCGGCACACACTGAAGTTGAACTTGCTTGGCTTCAACTAAGAATTTTCTCGGCTCACTCAAATGAACTTAGTTAGGATTTACAAATGACTTAGTTAAACCTTGCATCTTTGATGTGTCTCAGTGTGTCCATCCTCTTACAGTATGTCACCAATACACTATTTCATCAATGGCGTAGCTGATCCTTATAATTCATTACAACGTCATAACTTCAACCTTTCTCTAGGTGCTCTAGTTACATCTTATTGATTGCCTCCTCCTTGTCAATCAACCAATTGATAGTATTTGGATCACTTAACCAATTGTCATTCCTGCAAGTAGCAAGTTTGACATCAATGACAAAACAATGATTGAAAACATTCTTTACCAGTTCCATCATTCTTCATTCATGATCTTTTCAATCATTTCCAACATTTTTAACACTACAAGACTATTTTCTCTCACTATAAATTTATTTGCTAACACTTCAAATGATTCTCTAAATTTTGTTCTCCAAATTCCCCCTAACCCCCTTCTATACTACTCCTGTTGGAAAACCAATGGCTGAGATTAATTCCCAATCAATGGTTGAGATTAAAATAACACAACAACCAATAAAAATTGGTTTCTATTTTCTTCTAAAATAAATCAATTGTTTAAAAAATAATTTTCTCTACTCTAACAAATTAGTTAGTAAAACAATTATTTAGTAAATAATTACATATGGACAAACAATTGTCCAAGCTGACTCAACTAATAATCTGGTCATTCATTCCCCCGATATGGTATTAGAAGAAAGTATTGTAAATGGATGCCATGATTATATGTGGAAATGTTGAAATCCATTCCTAATCAAAGCTAAATATTATTTCAAGACAAAAAATATATATATAGTAGGCCCATTACATTTTATAGGAGCAACTCACGAGGGCCGAATTTTCAATCATCATAATATATTGGAGTATACATGTTCTCCCAGACATAGCTTCCTAACCAATGTGAGGTAAGAGTTATATTATGATTCATAAAATCTCCTTTGTTCTATTTTTAACACATCAATTATTTTTACCCTCTATGGATTTGAGATTTGCATGATTGCTAAATTGAAGTTAATTTATGCCCAGTATAACCTAATTCTATCAACATATAAACTTAGAGGAATGCATTATGAAATTAAAAAAACCAAATTGAAACTTGATGCATCTGTTTGATAGTGTAATAATTTGTGTTAGAGAAAAATCACCCAATACCAAGAAGCTCAACAACTAGCACATAATAGACCAATAGAGTATGATCAGAATAACAATATGATATTCAATTGATGTACAAGTACACTAGAAGTGCCTAAATATAAAGGCCTCTAGAATGCTTCTAGAATGTCTAGGAGTTAGCAATATGATAAGCCTCGCAACTAAGCACATGTCCACCAAGAGTGGATTGTCATCCATTAAGCATAGAAGTTAGTGCGATGATGAGAGGATAAGCATACAAAGGTGTGTCACATAAAATTATGTTGTAGACACCATGTGGTTAATTAATAATGCAAAAAACTGTGTTGTCTACATGACAACTTAGTTAATTATGCAAACTCTAGTGATGTAGACAACATGTGCTAGAATAGAGTTGTTGACTCTTGTGTTGTCAACATGACAACTCATATGAGTATGCATACTCCTAGGTGTCTAACCTAATAAATAATAAAATAATGCATTTATCCTAAGTAAACTTAAGTAAAGTGTAAATAATAATTATTTACACTAACTTCCCCCTTTAAGTGCAACTTAGGGGAATGCACTTAAGCTCACAAAAGCTATGATGAAATGCATAATGGGTCCCAGCTACTAGGCCATGTTAGGTACCCAAGTACAAAAGTAATGCTCTACTTACAAAGATGCAATGCAATCTCTCATAAAGTGAAAAAAGAGGGAAAACCTCATGGGAAAAACCCTCCCCCAAAAAGAGAGATAAGTATAATAATGAAGATGAGAGAGAAGAAGACCTCAGATGAGGAAAAAATTCCTCCTAGAAGAAAGAGAAGAGAAGTCAATGGATTCCCCTTTCTGAAACATCCCACACCCTCAAAAGATCTTACAAATGGATATACTTAACCTCAGTGAAGGGTTTGGTGAAGATATTTGTGACCTACTCTACTATAGGACAATACTGTAATGCAATGACCTACTCATGTATCAACTTTCTGATGTAGTGCATATGAATCTTAATGTGTTTCGTCTGTTGATACTGAACTGGATGTTTTGAGATCTCAATAGCACTTTGATTATCACAATGTATGACTGTGGGTTTAGGTATGTGAAATCCAAACTCCTCCAAGATATGATGTAACCAAACAAATTTTTTAGCTATAGTGACATCACCTTGATACTCAGCCTCAATTGAAGAAAGAGCAATACTATTTTTCTTCTTACTCTACCAACAAATGGGGTCAGAACCAAGGTGAAACATGTAACCTAAAGTATACTTGCAAAAATCAAGATCACCTGCATAGTCTGAGTCTATATATCCAACTAGCTAGAGTCTAGTACCTACTATATAGTGTATCCCATGTGTATGTGTACCCTGTATGTAGTGCAAGATGTGTTTGGCAGCCTTCCAATGAAGCTCATGTGGCTCTTGCATGAAGAGAGAAACCATGCCAATTGTAAAAGCTATGTTAGGGTATATATGTTTCAAGTAGATGAGACTCCCAACCAACTATCTATATAATGTAGCATCAACAAGTGGAGTGATACTCTTTGCCTCTAACTTAACACCTAAAAGAAAGGGAGTAGGAGTAGGCTTGCAATCACTATTGTGAAATCAAGAAAGAAAATCAAGAGCATACTTGGGTTGAGATAGTGTAATCCTTGCTGAAGACTATGTGATCTCAATACAAAGGAAATATTGTAGTAAAACCAAGTCTATCATCGAAAATCTATCTTGTAGAGAAATCTTGACACTAGAAATGATGGATGAAGTACTTCCTGTAATAATCAAGTCACCTACATAAAGCACGAGTATCAAGTGTGAGTCATCCCTTTGAAGAATGTAGACATTTGAGTCTAAATGACACTTGGTGAATCTTGCTGAGAGTAGGAAGGAACCTATCTTGGCATACCAAGCATAAGGAGCCTACTTAAGACCATAGATAGACTTCTTCAATCTACAAACCATATTAGAATCCTATATGAACCCCTATGGCTACTCCATATAAATCTCCTCATGAAGATCACCATTCAAAAATTCACTCTTCATATCCATTTGATGTACAACCCAACCATGAGCTGCAAAAATAGCTAGTGCCAAATGAATGGAGTTCATCTTAGTGGCTAGTGCAAAGGTCTCAATATAGTCAATACCAAGAACCTGTGAGAAACCTTTGGCAACAATTCTAGCCTTATGCTTATCCATACTTCCATACACTGCAAATTTGGTTTGATAGATCCACTTACATCAAACCAAATTTCTTCCTTTAGGAATAAGAACTAAGTCCCAAGTGTTATTTTTCATCAAAGAGTTATATTCTTTTGCCATGGCCTTGTCCCATTCAAGAATCCTTGATGCTTCCTTAAATGACTATGGATCTGAAACAATGGCAACACAAGCATGTGGAAATGATTTGCGTTGTGACCTATCCTCCTTGTATTTGAAGGATTCCCCACCAATGAACCTACTGAATCAAGTGTTTGTTGTGCCCAAAAAGGTCTAGTGGAAGAAGAAGAAGAAGAAGAAGAAGGAATATCCTCAACTATTTGTGAACCCTATGAAGGTGATATCTTGCGAGTCAAAGTTGAAGGGATCTCATCTTCCGAGTCACTATCATCACTTTACATGAAGGAGGAAGAAGGAGGAGTTGAAGAAGCCAAACTTGGACAAGTTTCTTCAAAATGAACACTCCTCTCAAAGAATATTTCATGTCTCTGGATCCATAAATTTGTATGCCTTAAGATGGTTAGGATATCCAACAAATATACAAGGTTTTCTTTGAGGTTCTAATGCCTTTCATTTTTGGTGAGGTATCCTTGCCCGTGCTAGACAACCAAAAACTTTAAAGTTCTTTACACTTGGTTTTCTACCACATTAAGCCTCAAAAGGTGTAATTCCATCCAAGGCCTTATGGGGACTTATGTTTCAGATCTAATTGGTACAACACATGGCATTTTCCCAAAACACTTGATCTAAAGACTTATGTTGAAGCATACAAGTGGTCATCTCCTTAAGGGTTCTATTCTTCCATTCAGTAATACCATTCTATTGTGGAGTGTATGCAACTAAATGTTGAAGATTAATATCTTCATGAGTGAAAATGTCTATAAGGCTAGAGTTCGCATGTTCCTTTCATTATCTATACATAGAATCTTGATAGCTTTCCCTAATTGCTTCTCAACTTGAACTTTGAAGGTGATAAACTTATCAAACACTTCACTCTTATGAGCTACAAATAAGACCCAAGTGTAGCATTCAAATACATCAATGAAGGTGAGAGCATAGCAAGCCTTTCCAAATGATGGTACTAGAAATGGGCTAGCTACATCACTATGAACCAATTCAAGAACAAAAATAGCTCTCCAAGACTTTGCCTTATCATATTTCTCTTCAAGATGCTTGCATGCTTCACAACCTAGATATACACCCTATAAATACTTGACTTGAGCTAGACCAATGACCATATCCTTGTTGCTAAGTTGTTGAAGATAG
The DNA here is from genome assembly GCA_028749045.1 of Cupressus sempervirens. Lineage (NCBI taxonomy): Eukaryota > Viridiplantae > Streptophyta > Pinopsida > Cupressales > Cupressaceae > Cupressus > Cupressus sempervirens. The sequence goes on from CM053791.1 coordinate 503,807,476, forward strand.
TAGTAATTGAGATGTCCAAACCTCTCATGCCATAGTTTACTTTGTGAATTTGAGTGGGTCAACAAGGCAAGGAAAGTGGACTTAAACACAAAATAAGAAAAAGAATAAGGTCTTGTCTCATGATTATCTTTTCCAATTGCCACCATAGAATCATCCTTAAGATTTTTCACCACAACAAAATTAGAAAGGAACTCCACTTTGTTGCCACAACCATAGTGAGTTATTTGGTAGATTAAGATTGGGAACATGAAGAACATCCTTTAAGATGCCATTGTCCAACTCAACATTCCCTTTTCCTTCAACTTCCACTTGAGTGTCATTTCCCACATAGATGTAAAGTACATTTGATGGTTTCAAAGAGGAAAAATGCTCCCTTGAAGCACCCATATCATGTGTAGCTCATGAATCAAGAACCCATTCCTTAGAATTATTTGTACTCGCTATCAAAGCTTGTCCCTTACCTTTTGAAGTGGTTGAAGATCCCTAGTCCTTGTAGCCATTTGGTATATCAATTTTGTGTTTCCCCATTATGTTTAGCAAATCATCAATTTTCTTTTCCTTACACTCATGTTCATCATGAACATATTCTTCTTACAATAGGCACAATTTTTCTTCTCCCTTTTGTTGGAGTTGTTTCCTTTCTTATTGTTTTTGGAAAAAGACTTGCCTTGTTTCCAAGAAGATTGTTGTGTGGAGGAAGATTGATTTGGGGGAGATTATTTTTTAGAGGAGCATTGTTGAGTGTCATCTTATGGCTTAGCCTTCCACTGCTTTTGCTTCTTGTTGGAATTTTTACCACTTGAATTCCCTTCATTAGCTACCAAGGCTTTGGTCTTGGAAGACTAGATAATTTCCATACTCACTAACTTTTCATGTTCTAAGAATAACATTCCTAAAAATGACTTGAATGAAGGCTTAGTGAAGGCACTACCCATTGTTAACTTGCGAGTATTATAACTAAAAACAAAAGCTACATATTCAGGAGGAAGATGAGTCATCACATGTTTGATCAACTTTCCATCCTTGATGGGTTCACCACAATCCTTAAGTTGTGCACTATACATGTTTGCTTGGGTAAGATAATCTTTGATGGTGTCAATTTTCCTAGGATCCAATTTGAGAAGATTGTTCTCAATGGTGTCGGTCATATCTTCATCTATTGTTCCTTACAATGCTTTAAGTTTACCCCAGACTTCTATTGGATTGGTAAGGTTCCTAATGTGATATTTGACAAGATTTGAGATATCCCTTAACAAGGTTCCTAGGGCCATTTCTTGTTTGGATTCCTAGTCTTCTTTATGAGACTCATCACCATCATCACCAAGTTTTTCTGTTGCATGAATTACATAATGTAGTAAACCTTTTTCAACCAATGGTTCCTTTATGTTTTCTTTCCAAGTAACATAATTGTGTGGAGTTAACTTTGAAAAAGAACCCATAATGCAAAAGAAAGAGCACAATATCAAGGTGACACAAGAACATAATACACACCCTCCTTTTTCACTAAATTAGAAACACACCCCCACCCCACCAAATGATTTTTTTTTAAATACTTAGTGCATTTACAATAGGCCAATTGTCAAAATGGATAAAGTGGGCTTCTAATTTTTTTGTTTACAACCTCCCCTTGGAGTTCAAATCTAGAACTTTACAATGTAGCTAAAAAATACAACAATTTTGAAGCAATACAATGCAAATTAGGACCTATTTCTAAAATTGATATTTCTATCCATAGGAGCCTATAATCTAATTGCAAATCTGGAACTTAGATGAAAAATTAAGAACTTTAAAAAAAAAAAGGAACCTAAAAATGTGTCCAGATGAGCCCGTACGGAGTGTTTGAAGTTGCAAAATGTAGGATTAGACAAGTACAGCTAATAAAAGATACAATTTCAAAATATCCATGCACCACAACTGGAAAATAATAGCACCATTGAAAAATTTAGGAAATTCTACCCAAAATCAAAAAAATTGTGCCTAATTTGGTGTCCAAATGACTAAGATATGGCCTCTCAATGTCAGACTGTCAAATCAAAATTGAATCTAGAGAGGGGTTTGAGTAGAAAATTGTGAGGTTAAATTTGATGTCTAAATGATCATTGTGGTAGTGCAATTTGGCTTGATAATGATGGTCAAACGACTATCAATTTTAACATAATGATTGGCTAATGTCAGCAAAAAAAGTACCCTCAAATGATGTGGCAGTGATGTCACTACTAATGTCATCTGTATGGAATCATACAAAAAGCCTGCATTTTTATTGAGTTGGCAAGTGAGTCAAAGCTGACGTGGATGGTACAAATATATAGCTGCTGATAGGTCACCTAATGTGGAATATTGTGTCAGATTCGGCATGGCAGGTCCAAGCTGGAGCTTAGGTGGCCCAACATGTCCAGTTGTATGCATGTTGGAAGTTGAGGTGGCTGATTGGGGCAATGACCTAACATGTGATGACTGCAAAAAGTACTGTGTGGTGGGTGCTGAATGTTGGGAGGACGGTTGAAAGTGGAGGATTAGCTACCAGAGTTTTGCAATCACTGACGGGGGTTTTAATGCACTACGTCAAGAGGAACTTTTATCACTAGCAATAGGGAAAATTTCAGCACTAGGAGTTTAGTTGATTGTGCCAATAGGTTGTGGGATTAATCCCACATTCACCCAGTTGCAAAATGTAATGCGATTAAAAAGGAATCACCTTCACATGTAAAGTGGCTAAGAAGCCAAGGTGAGTTGTGAAGTTGCCATTGGTATAAAATGGTTTGGCCAGATTTGTAAAGTGTCCTGCCATGGAATATAATATGAAGTTTGCCAAAAAATTTAAAGATTTTAGTTAGGCATGTAAGGAATATGTCAGAACTCATAGAGAATATTCCACCTATGGGGGTCACGATTTCACCACCCGGTTCTTCTAAAAAAAAACTCTCTGCAAGCCTAATGGCTAATTTTTTTTTTTTAATCTCTAAAAAATTGTAGAATAATGCAAAGAATAGATCCAAAAAAATAATTAAATAGATCTAAAAATGATCATACCAAATTTGTAAATAAGGCCTTTAGGTGCTGATTTGCAAAAAAAAATTTGCATCAAATTTGACTATGGCCTAGGGTAGGCAAATTTATAGTCAAATTTCACTGAATCAATGCTCTGGACATAATGGCAAGGTCTGTTTTGGCTTTAGACACTCCCAATGATTGTGATACTCTAGATCTAAGCTAAGGTCCTTCCAGAGGTGAAGCAAAAAAAAGGTCTCCAATGGCTATGTGAAGAGAAATTCCCTCAGCTCTGATACCATGTAAGAATTTTCCTTAGGAAAAAATCACCCAAGACCAAGAAGCTCAACAACTAGCACAAAATAGACCAATAGAGTATCATCAAAATAACAATATGATATTCAATTAATGTACAAGTACACTAGAAGTGCCTGAATATAAAGGTCTCTAGAATGCTTCTAGAATGTCTAGGAGTTAGCAATATGATAAGCCTAACAACTAAGCACACATCCACCAAGAGTGGATTATCCTCCATTAAGCATAGGATTTAGTTCAATTATAAGAGGATAAGCCTACAAAGGTGTGTCACATAAAATTATGTCGTAGACACCATGTGCTAAAATAGAATTGCTAACTCTTGTGTTGTCAACATGACAACTTATATGAATATGCATACTCCTAGGTGTCTAACCTAATAAATGATAAAATAATGCATTTATCCTAAGTAAACTTAAGTAAAGTGTAAACAAATAATTATTTATACTAATAGATAGTGTTTTTTATTTCTCATTATTTTTATAATATTAAACTACCCTTATTTTTATTGCACTCCAATAAAATTCTTCCATCCTAATGGAAACATGAAGAACAAGAGGGTTTTTGTTATCATATAAGGATAAACACCATCATTGATACACACCCTCTCCATGTCCATCTCATTTTCCCCTCTTCTATAAAATTGTGAATAAAATGTATTCTCCTTGTATGTAATTATTGGTGGACATGGACACAAAAATAGATTTATTGAAGAGGCTTTAGAAACTCTTTAGAAAAATTATATTGACATTTTTTTTTTGTACATAGAGGAGGTGTATTAAGATAGATTGATACTTTTTGTTACAAAAAGTAGCCAATAATGACCCTATTATTACATAAAATCTTAAATAACTTGAAATAGAATCATTGTTGAATCAATTTTGAGCAATTGCAACACAAGCTAAGAACAAGATACCCACTTATGAGTACATAGACAATGAGATCATGATATAAGTGACTTGACTTGTTACAAGACCTAAGAAAAAAAATGCAAATGTAATTGATTTGAATACTTCAACTTTAGCCAATTTGTAAAAATGAAAGTAAAAAGAAAGTTAATACTAAACTGTAATGTCATTAAATAAAATTGGATGACAAGCCTATGAAAATGCATCCAAATCAATTGTTCTTGTTAGGAAAAAATTAGAAGACTAATACCATTGACTTTCAACTACAATCCCATCTATACTTATCAAAGAATGAGAGGTTCAACAATGAGCTGCTTCAGGGGCTAATTGCATGTACATTTCTCTTCTCTAATCTCTTGATTTGATGTATTGCTCATATTTAAAACATAAGAATAAAAGAACCTCATTACATCTAAAAATCCTATAGTTTAATTAATATAACTAAAAAAATGAGAAAATAAAAAATACCATTAAATATATTCTATTAAAAAAGAAAGAATAAAAAAGAGCATGAATAAATAAAAACTAGAATGATTTATTGATGTCTCACAACATGGTAGACATAGCATTGTGTCCCTTGGAATAGTCCATTGATGATGCTTCACATTTCATATGTATATGCTCAAACTAAAGTTAATTGAAAAAAAATTAAAAAAAATCTATTAAGTAAAGTTGGCTTTCAACTCTTTGATGCAGGATACAAGTAGATCTTTATAATAATTAATTAATTAAGAATAGGACTAGAAAAAACTTAGATTTTTAAAACTCACTAAGTTTTCTATTCATCAAAAGCTACCTCTACAATCCTCAACAAATCCTTAAATAACTCTACAAACTAAAAATTCATTTTTTTGGCTGATTGCAATTTTCAAATTTTTCCATTTCGAGTAATTTTTGAAAAAAATCCTATGAAGCTAGATTTTTTTTTCTAACACTACTCTAGACTAAGATAAAAAGAATTGTCAACTAGTCTTCAAAATTAGAAACATAATTTTGAACTTATTGCAAAATACACGTTTCTACTAAATAAAACAAAAGGGTGTTGAAAGATGGTGAAATCATTTGTAACTGGACTGGCATCGTCAAATTCTCTATGTCACTTTATTTTTTATTTGATTTTCCATTCACCTCTTAAAGCAAAAATATCTTGTTCTAGATGGCTTCTCTTGTTAAAAAAAATAGAGTTGGTAATGTTCTATCCTTCATGAATATTAACTTTGTATTTTGTTCCTTATGTGTGTGTTGTGAAACCTTTGAACACTTATTTTATGAATATAATTTTGCTTGTATCGTTTGGTCTCTTTTTCTTGGCAATAAGTTTAAGCGAAATAACTTGAATTGTGTTTCCCCACATGATTTCCTTATTGTTTATTTTTATAATTTTAATTCCAAATTGGGTAAATGATGTCTTGTTCTTTCTACTAAAGTCCTATGGTGTCTTTGGGGGAGAAGGAATGAGAGAGAGAGAGATCATATTGAGTTTAATTTTAAACTCACCCATTTTATATCATGTCACAGGTCTCTCCTATCATTAAAGTATCCAAAGATAGATTCCTGATTCTTTTTGGGAGGTTGTGATGATGTTATATAAAGAGGATATTCAATATGCTTACTATGTTGGTACATACACTGACATGCTTAATCAAGATCAAAAGCCTAAAGCAATTTGCAAAGGAGAACAATATTGATATCAAAAAAGAGAATATAAAGATTAAGGGAATGAATGATAAACTTCAATCCGACTAGGACAAACAAATAGCTCATTTTGACATTGATCCACCCATGGGAACATTCGATGGTGACAAAGTTGAGTGTAATAATGGTGTTCTTGGTCCTTAGGACTAGTTGATTTTAGTTATCTTCTTGTTATTAGCATCTAGTTATATTGCTTTGATATTTTGAAAATATGCAGTATTTCATATACCTTACTCTCTTAGTTTTATCAATCATAGTGATATGACTAGGCTAATTTTCTTTATGATGGTTTATCTGCTCCTTCAAACAGTATGATGATACAATCTCTTCTTCTATACTTGATTACTAGCTATCTTAATAGGAAAAAAGATGTAGACAAAAAATTGAAAGCAATTTTTGAAGGTCTAAATGAAGTGTCTAGCTCTCACAGAATGTTAAAATGACCACCTACCAAGTTGGTTTAGTTGGAAATCCACACAACTCCTCATGAAGCCATTTATAAAATTTTAAGAAAAATCCAAATCTGAGTCAAAATTTATGACCCTTGGGAATCCCTTGATCACTCTTCCCTTTCTGTTTGTCATTATTCATGGAAATAGGAATTTATAAAATGTTCATTTCTAAAAATTGTTTTGAGAACCTACAAATTACTTATACATTTGGCAAAAGTTGTCCACGGCAAATGAATTAACTATTTGTTTATCTTTTTAGATTCAGCAAAAAATTGCACTAAACATTTAGCCCAAATCATTAATGTGCTCTAAAATTAGTATTAAACCGCACGATATGAGACTGACTCTATCTCTACTGTCGTATTGAAGCAACCCCTCCATTAAATCTGAACTGTGTTCTGGTTAACAAGGACTCACTTATTATAAATAAAATGCATATATTCTAAATCATTCACCCACCGCGTACCTATCAGCTATAATCTTGCACTCATACTCAATACATGTACTAATTTATTATTCTTTATATTATGCGGTTGCTAACAACTTCCTCTTAAAAAACTCCCTAATAATTTATTGTAGAAATTCGTGTGGCATGTGAGAAAGACCTCACTAAAGACATTATTATTTTCCCATGTGAAAGAATTAAACCAACAAGCATCCAATTCCACTTGGGAACGAGTACTAACTATTTAATTGCAATGAGGTCAACAATTCTACACTTTGACCACATTAAACAACTACTCTTCCCCTCAAATTTCAACATGCTCGTGTTCTTCCACATTGAAATCTGTGAACAAGTGCACAAACGCCATTTCATATATACAAATCTCGTTTAATACTCGCTGGCACTCCTAGACGACAATCCCTCAAATTTGACACCATATTTTTGTGTTCACACCTACACCAACTTTCCATTGACTGAAGAATTCAACATTCAAATCCATTCCCTCTATATAATCGATTGCTGCACTTTGGCTTTCTAATTAGACAGCTTATAACTCTCTTTCTTCTTTGTTAGTCTAACCTTCTGTACAACTTCGCTTTCTTCATCGAATCCTGTTTTGAGTGCGATGATGAGAGGAGATCATTGTATGGCTAACACATTTATGACGACGGTCATGTTACTCCTCGTCATAATAACTTACAATATTGAAAGTGCAGATGCGCGTAGAATGATGAGGCACAAAAACTCATCTGAAACCGTTCATTCCAGAGAAGAAGAAAACCCTAAAATTAAGAGACTTGTGCATGAATCAGCGCTAGAGCTGAATCAGCGCCTGTCGAGATTAAAGCACAGCCCAGCAGTTGGTCATATGCAGCTAGTCATGCGACCTCACCACCAAATGTTGAATACGCTACAAACTAAACTGCCATCAGGGCCAAATCCAGGAGTGGGCAATGCATATATCAACGACGGTGGTGTGAAGAGTAGTTTATTGAAGAATAAATTGCCGTCTGGTCCAAGACCTGGCACAGGACACTAAGAAATAACAATGTTCATATAGTCATAATACTGCAGTATAAACTTATTTCACCCGCCGAAATATATATTGATGATTTTCCTCAGCCAATTGCCCTGGGATTAGAATTGTCCCTTCTAAAATGTATTAGGAGTCAGGGGCACATACAATGGAGGAAGAGCATGCAGATGAAAGATTGTGTAAACTCGGAAAATATTGTGGGGTGCTTGTTTGTGTGTTCAGATGAAATTGATTTTGTGTGGCAATTCAGGGCACTATTACGAAATTTTAATGCTAAAAAAGGGTCTCCTGTCCATAGGCTGAAAATTCAATCATGGATAGATACGGAGACTGTTTGTTGGGTTGTTATATAGATGAAAAAAATTAAAATTTGCATTTTTAATTTTGTCTAAACATTTTCTCATATACTGATTTCAAATAAGTTATATCGATATTAATGGAAGACTTAATTAGATAGCAAAAGTATTTTCATTATGTGATTTGCAAAAAAAAAAATTCAAAAATAACTGGTCCAACTCTAATAATTAATTCATTAGAGGGAAAAAAAATCATATATTTAATTACCTTCCTTTATTGTGCATATTTTCTCTCCCTCCATGAAGCTGCTAATTTTTGTTTTTCCATTGTGCATCTTGGATCTTTTAATTAAATGCATTAAAATATTCTTTAAAATAATATACCCACAACTTTTGATTAGGATTTTTTTCAAATAACATTTTTGTTTATTTAAAATGTGTATTTGAATTAAAGATAAGTATTTGTATGTTGAAAATAAACATATAATATTTATCAATAGATCACCCTAGGGAATCATTTTTAGAAGACTATGAATATCCAACTACATTAAATCGCTAGCTATGGACATAGAACCACATATATCATCAAATGCAACAATAGAAGAGAGATATTAAACCTTATTGCATGTCATTTGGTTGTGCTTAATCTCTCTAAAGTTGTCCACACTAGATGTCATAGTGTGCATATCAAATGAGTCCATGAATGTTAACTCATAGATGAAGAAAATGAATCCTCTAAACCATAATCTTGATTCATAACATCTAAAGTATATTAAAATATATCTATAGTTGAAGTATGATTTATTGAATTCTCTTTGTCATCAAGACAACCAAATTATTCTCATTCAAGAAGCATAACAATTTCTTTATCATCAATTGGTTGAAACTTCTCAATTGAAAAGAGATAATTTAGAATAAGATCCTAAGAAATGGAGGTCCAGAGTCTTCACACATCTTCCAGAGTTTAGTCATAAGGTCACAAGGGCACTCAATATCATCATTTACCATTTCTCTCAGTGTCACAATTACAACCAATTATGCATAAGATGTATGTTCAACTTTTATCTTTCATGACAATGTTTCTAGAAAAACCTTTTAGATTCTACAAAATATATTCCATATTGACCCATACAAGTGAGGGAATAATTTTCTTTCATGTGCTAAAGGAAAGCACACTTATTTTGATAAATAATCAATCTTAAAGTTCTTAAGTCTCGTATAGACATGATGGAAAGGTATGTTTCAGTCCAAAATGCTATAAGTTTGCAACTACCTTTTGGATTACACAACCACCTCTAAAATTCAAGTTCTTGTATATGTGGTCTCAGATATTTGGTACAAACAAAATAAATGGTAAATATTAATTCTACTAGTCACATTGAGCTCAAAATATCATCACGAAACTTTAGAATAAGCCCACATTCAAAAACCACAAGAAGTGGCATTTCAATCAAGCTTTGAAATTTAGATACCTTAAAGAAGAAGAACAAGAAGCAACCTAACAAGCTATCATACCATAGAGGAGTTGATATAGAATGCATATACCAAGCTATCATACCATATAAGAGTTGATATAGAATGCTTTATGCAATGAAAGATTCAATTAGATATTTTATACATTTATGCTAAACCCACCCAAAAAAATGTATCTATTTTTTTATGAGGCTAAGAAATTTTATTTCTATTATGTATGTTTTAAATTACTTCTAATGCCTTATCTAATCTTAAAATTAGTATATCTATCTTAGATATATTTGTAAAAGGTAAGGAGTTTACAAGTGAAATAAGTGAGTGCTTGACAACAGTATTTATTGATTTAGTTTAAAAATTTTCTATTTAAAAAGATATAAACATAAGATTTCTAAAAATTAAAAAACATTAGATACTTCCCCTCTTCATGTTCTTTATTTGATTAAAATATTATAAATTTAAAGAATTTATTTTTTAAAACCCTTTCAAATTATGCAACAATATCAATAATCAATATTTATTAAGCTGGTAGGCTTATTAGTATGAGAGTTGCCCCTGGATTGTTATGACAATCTGATGATGTCAGATGCTATGAATTGCTGAAAATTTCATAAAAATAGATGGCTTTAAACATTTACATGTGGTATATACCCTCTAAAATTTAGATATCGTGGGCTAAAGTTTGATTATTCCAACACTAAACAAATTATTTTTCCAATGATCAAATCAATACTACTAACATGTTGCACATCTTTTAGGAACAATTTAGTTTTCTCAATTTTAGAAATCATTATTTATTTTAATAATTTTAATCTTTTTTGGTTTTATAAAGATAGTTTTATTTAAATTTGTAATGATGATTTTGTATTTATAATAAATATAGACATATAATTTAATCGTATTTTTAATAAATAGAAAATAATTTCATTTTAATATTATAAAAAAACCAATTTAATTTTGATATTATGGATTGTTTTAAAAAAATATTAGATTTTCTTTTTTTAAAATGAATGAAAAATATATTCAAATTGTTTTAATCTAAAATAAAAGTAAATAGAAAATATCGAAAAATATATATAGAATACAATAAAAGTATATTTAAAAAAATTTAATGTAATATTAAACTATTAAATTTTGTTAGAAACTTTCCAACACATAATGAATATTTGTATTTATTGTATGATAAAAGATTATTATTTCATAACTCATTTATTTTATTCTTTATTATTTCCTTTTAGTTATTTATTTTTTATGTTTTTATATAAGAACTTAATCCTTCTTTTAATATGATTTAAATATCCATTTTTATTAGATCTAAAACTAATTAAGCTTAACCCTAAGCTAAAAGAAGAGTTTATGAACAAGAGACACAAAGAGGAAGGGATGAAAGAAAGAAATAGAGTGTAAGAGGCATATCGAGAGAAAAAGATAGAGAGAAAATAAAAAGGAATAATAGGAATTGAAGACGGGAGATCATAGTAAAGAAAAATATATAATAAATAAAATAATTTAAGTAACCAAAATATTTATATAATTTTTTAAAAATATTATTAAAATTATAGCTAATTATTTTTAAAACAATTATTTAATTTTTTGAAAGATAGATTTTATTTAAAATATTTTATGTATATTGAATTCCAAAATCAAACAGATATAATTGTAAATCTTATATGATTATGAAGTAATAATATTTAGTTTTAAATCTAATTATTTGCAATATATATTTTGATGACATTACATGATTTTTTAAATAAATATTAAAAATGTTAATCTTGAAATTTTAATACTTATAAAAGTTATAAAAGATTTATAATTTTAAAAAAATATAATAAACATTGACAATGCAAACAATTACATTTTATTTAATAAATAATTTGAATCATTCAAATATTTTACTAAGAATATTTCTAATATTAATTATATTTCACCATAATTAATATGAAGAATTTCACCATAATTAATATTTTACTAAGAATATTTCTAATATTAATTATATTTCACCATAATTAATATGAAGACATTTGAGTCAGTCACATCATCTAATGAGTAAGCCACCTACTATATTATTTTCCCTAGAATTGTAATATTTGTACAATGAGGGAGAGCCACAATTTCGGCTAAAATATTGCTAAACAAGGGATTTTAAGGACAAATGTTAATGCGCATCAAATAAATAACTTTCAAATATTGTGATGTTCGGTAGAATCACTAAATAATTATGTATTTTTGTAAAAGAAAATGTTGATTTATTCATTGCCTTTTATACTTATAGTCAATCAATTTTAAGATTAATTGATTTTTTTATTTTAGTAAATCTAAAAAAATCAAACCTCATAAAAAAAATGATGTTCTCAAAAACTTTTAAAATATGATTGACCAAATTAATTAGCTTTTAAAACTTAAGAATTCCGATGGTTTACCTAACTAATAACTAGTCAAGAATATAACATCAACAAGACTATCGGCTTAACCTTAAAAAGTGTAAGTGCTAGTCATAAAACTTCAAATCTCACCCTGTCGTATCTAAATTTTCAAATGAGAGATGCGTGGCAATCGAATTCCACATTCAAAGATATTTATTGCTGTGAGGTACACATCATATCATAGCCGTCGTTCTTCTTTGACATTGTGCTTGGGAAAGAAAAAGTCTGCACGGACCAAAATTGTCACCAACTCAGATAACGACACTGAATTTGTGAATTTGAATTTACCAGAGAGAAAGTCTGGTTAAACGCCGGAGCTTGCGCATCGCTCCTGCAGACAAAGACTTGGTCAACATTGACTTTTCCTTTCACGCGGTTACACTTTTCAACATTTGATCGCAAACGTAACTGCAGACGCATGCAAAACCAGTCGGTCAACATATTTTTCGCCACTCTCTCCGCTCAGTATATATCGGATCGCTGCCTTCGTTTCCTTGTACAAAACTTCACTGCTCAGATTGGAATTTATTTCTCATCTGGTCTCTTAAATTGCATATTATTTAGACGCAATAAAAACATTCAACATTATCTTTACCAGATTCATTGAATTCTACTTTGGCTGCGATCTCTTTCAATGGCAGTGTGTAGGGGAAATTATATGGCCTTGAAAACATTGTTGACGCTCTTCCTCCTCATCACAATACTTTGTAATATTGAGATTGCAGATGGGCGTAGAATGGTAAAGCACAAGCGCAGGCATTCCCTCCATTCCCACCACGAACAACCTCTAATGAAGAGATCTGCAAACACGTTGAAGAACAAACTGCCTTCGGGGCCAAGCCCAGGAGTTGGTCATGCTTTTATTAATGATGGCGGTGTTAAGAGCAGCTGGAGATCATCAGGAAGCATATTGAGAAATAAACTGCCGTCTGGTCCAAGTCCGGGTACAGGACACTAATAAGAAATAACAGTGGTGATATAATTAACCTCCTTTGCCTCCCAAGACCTTAACATATATCTTATTCCATTGCGCTCTACCAATTGATTTTGGGTTAAAGTAGCATGTAAATAGTATACCTTATTCAGTAATGTAAGCATTTCCTCAACACGGGGGGCTTTCTATGAACTATGCATAGCATGTTTCGTACATATAATGTAAATGGGATACTACTCATGAAGAGGTTCTTGTAAGAAATAAATAGAGCCATCCGAAATAGATACATCTAAGAAATAGATACATCCGAAACGTGGTGAAAGCTGACAATAACTATAACCATCCATTCGAGGGAATATTAACAATCGTTATCAAATTTCTTCATGCCGATCTTATATTCTATATTTTTTCTTCATGCTTATGCATGGCCATTTTCTATTTAAGATAAGGAGTATAGAATGGTCAATCCTTGGGATCGGCAACGTCTTTTGGTGCTGAAATATCTATTGCAGACACATTTTCTGGCCTAAAAGTGTCGAGTACTTTTTTCTCAGAAGTCTTTTGACTGTGAGATTAATTTGAAGGGGACTCTTGAAGGGTAAGACCATAGATAATTTCAGTGAAAGTTGCATATGGAATTGGAAACTATAGATTATTACTTTCTTAAAGTAATAATTTTTTAAATTTATTTTCTATTTAATATAAAGATATATATTAGTAATGATAATAGACCTTCAATATTTGTCAAGAGATCTGCCTAACAAGTCATGTGTAAAAGACTATGAATATCTTGCAATGTTGAATGATAAGAAATCATGGATATGGAAATATCTATCTTATAAAATGTAATAATAGAAAGAAAAAAGATATATCATTGCTTATGATTTGGTTTTTCTTATCATTCCCAAAGTTGTCCACACTATAGATGTTAGTGTACATCAAATTATTCTATCAATGTTAACTCATACAACTAGAAGATGAACCCTCTAAATCTTAATTAAGATTCATAGAAATTGAACTATGAATAGAATTATCTATACCAGGATGAGAAATAGGATTTGTATAAGTCTAGTTGTCATTAACAAATTAAATTATTCCAAAATAGTTGTTGTATAATCTCGCTAGAACTGCTACTTAATGTGTTAGTTGGCTATTTCTAGCTGATTGTTGGACTTTGATCTAGGTGGTTGAGGCTTGCCTCCTCCCCTCTTTTGATACTGTACCTCTTTTTTGTTCTCTCGATTATTTAATTTTATAAAAAAAAAAAAAAAAAATTAGTTGTTGTATAATCATTTTGTTGAAACTCGTCAAGTGGAAGAACATAATAGTTGTTTTAAATAAATTGGTTGAGACTCATCAAGGGCAAGAAAATAATTTGCAATAGCATCAAGGAATGGAGGTTCATTTAAGTCTCCATGCATCTAACAAAGTTTAGTCATAAGAGAACAAACTACCATTAATTATTATATTTGTGTTAATGCTAGAATTGCAACCAATTACTTGTAATATTTATTCAATCTTTAAGCCTCACAATGATGCTAGCAAAAAAAATTATATTCTATAAAATATTTTGTATGACAATTTGTACAATTGGGGGCATAATTTATTTTTTGTGGTTTCTTAGTTTTGAATTTGGTAGATTTTGCTACGAGAATTATTGGGTGCTAGTTATTTGCCTTTTCTCTATGCTTTGGGTAAGTAGTATTGTTTGAGCATAGGGAGGTCACAAAACAAGAAAGGAACATTTGTCATGTGAGAAATAGAAGAAATACATTAGGGTTTGGGATATCTTTTACTCCCTTCATGGAGCACCTGCATGGCAAAAACTCTACTATTATTAAGTTGTTTAAGAATGAATGGAAAGATGGTAATAAAATGTAATAATACAAAGAAAAAAGATATATCATTGCTTATGATTTGGTTTTTCTTATCATTCCCAAAGTTTTCCACACTATAGATGTTAGTGTACATCAAATTATTCTATCAATGTTAACTCATACAACTAGAAGATGAACCCTCTAAATCTTAATTAAGATTCATAGAAATTGAACTATGAATAGAATTATCTATACCAGGATGAGAAATAGGATTTGTATAAGTCTATTTGTCATTAACAAACTAAATTATTCCAAAATAGTTGTTGTATAATCTCACTAGAACTGCTACTTAATGTGTTAGTTGGCTATTTTTAGCTGATTGTTGGACTTTGATCTGGGTGGTTGAGGCTTGCCTCCTCCCCTCTTTTGATATTGTACCTCTTTTTTGTTCTCTCAATTATTTAATTTTATAAAAAAATAAAAAAATTAGTTGTTGCATAATCATTTTATTGAAACTCGTCAAGTGGAATAGCATAGTAGTTGTTTTAAATAAATTGGTTCAGACTCATCAAGTGCAACAAAATAATTTGCAATAGCATCAAGGAATGGAGGTTCATTTAAGTCTCCATGCATCTAACAAAGTTTAGTCATAAGAGAACAAACTACCATTAATTATCATATTTTTGTTAATGCTAGAATTGCAACCAATTACTTGTAATATTTATTCAATCTTTAAGCCTCACAATGATGCTAGCAAAAAAATTTATATTCTATAAAATATTTCGTATGACAATTTGTACAATTGGGGGCATAATTTGTTTTTTGTGGTTTCTTAGTTTTGAATTTGGTAGATTTTGTTATGAGAATTATTGGGTGCTAGTTATTTGCCTTTTCTCTATGCTTTGGGTAAGTAGTATTGTTTGAGCATAGGGAGTTCACAAAACAGGAAAGGAACATTTGTCATTTGAGAAATAGAAGAAATACATTAGGGTTTGGGAGATATTTTACTCCCTTCATGGAGCACCTACATGGAAAAAACTCTACTATTATTAAGTTGTTTAAGAATGAATGGAAAGATGGTAATATTGTGGTTACTTCGAGGAAAATTAAAACTGAATAGGGGATTATTGTTGAAGTTACTTATATGTCATGTGAAGGGAAGAAATTCTATAGAGATAACAAGTTGATGGACCAGAACATTAAGAAATTCCTCAAGAAGTAGGAGGAAACAGATAAAATTGATAAAATTTACAACGCCTTCTACTTCCTATCATCCATAAAAAATGAGGAGGAAGGTGATAAGAGGCATAATAAAGTTAATCACTTTGGAAGGTAGATATTTAGGGGCTTGTAAATAAAAGTTTTCTCTTCTAAGCCATTTTCATCACAATCATAAGGTACCTCTTCAATATTGTCTCTATTGTTCCTTAAATGCAAGCATACATATTATTAAGGAGCTAAGAAGGATAGTAATCTTAATCTATGGAAAGATACAAACTATAGACTTCATGAACTTTAAGGAATCATGGATCAAGGTCATAAAGTAAATCCCATTAAAGATATTGGCATGGTAAGGGAAGAGAAAAAAGTAATTCAACAGAATGATCTTTGAGTTGGAATCTCCAACATAGAATAATCCACTAAAGAGCTTTTAGAGTAAAACCATTTGCATATTTAGTGAGAGAAAAATGTTTCTACCTTTTATTGATATTGTACTCATTTCTAGCCAATATTATCCTTGGATTACCTTTTACTATTAATTACAAGATTTCTTGATTTCTATCAATGTTTCATTTTGGCTAATCTTTGCTTCTTTGATATTTTCTATCTAAAACTATTTTAATACCATATGAAGTCTATTTTTTGGTTCAATTTTTTCTTTCTTGAAAGGATATCTTTAGTAGTACTGACAAAAATGGGTTGCTAAAGTTAAGAATATCAACAATATTTATTTACTTTGAACTAATTTGAGACCTTTCTATAAGAAGTGTATATTTATTTTAAACATTTCTCTAGGGAAGGGTAGGGTAGAGATGACTATTTGATGACAAGTGGTTTTCTTTGGATTAAAATCTACTCTATTCATCTTTGTATGTACAAATAAATCTATGAGTGCCTAAAGAGATTTTGTTCATTATTTTCATTCATATTGCAACTAATAAGCCTAGAATATTTTTCTCAAATTTTTTCTAAATTTTCTTTTATATCGAAGAGAAGGTTGAGATAACTAGAAACAATGAAATCCATGATGACAATCCTAAACATCGATGTTAAGATAACATTGTTAGAATAATAAATAGTTGTTCTCTCTTAAATTTTAAACCCCTAGTTTAATTGAATACAACAAGTTGTAATCAATCGATGTTTGTAATAGATGCATGGGATGGGTTACAATGTTGAAGAATACAAAAATGATAGTATGCAAAGTTGTTGATTATAACCATTGACCATGAATATTAATTTGACATAAGTCACCCATATCAATTATAATAGGAGTGATGTGTCATTCAATAACCTTAGTTGTTTTTCATATGAAAGATGTTAGCGGTATCTCTTTAGACAATTAAAAGTTATAGTCACTTATATTTTTTCATTCCTTTTTAGTTAACTTGAAATATTAAATTTAAGTACAAGTTTGTTTTCAATTATTCATATATCCAAAGGCCACACTCATCTACTCTCATAGTTAGCTCGATGAAATTTTCTCTGTGTCCATGCTTCAAAATGGATTACTAGGTTTGTATTCTTTGAAGATGTTTAGTTTCTTTATGTAGTTGTTTGTCTCACATATCACATATCTGTGTTCAAATGTCTAGATTTTATCACCTCAACAAGTTTGGTTTTTACTTTATCCATTACAGGTTGCTAGCAAAAGGCTAATATACATTCACTCTTGAAGTTAATCAGGTGGAGTGTGTTTCACTATCTAGTTTGCATAAGTAACACACATCTAGAGGGTTTTTTGGTCCTTTGGGAGGTTCTATGTGTTGCATAACATGTCATGAACTCCAATTAAAAAAATATGAACTATGGAGCATTATATTTCCCACAAAGATACATGTTGTCTCTTCCATTTACTTGAACAAGGCCTTGCCAGGGACCTTTGTTGGTCTTCCACTACCTTCCCACACTGACTTTACTTTATGTAGTAGGCATTAGCTTTAAGCCCAATCATCTCATGGATATCAAGTTAAATTCGCTAGCATGTTAACTCCTCTTTCCAATGTATGGGTTTTACATTTTATCATAATCTCTCCTAAATAATTCACTTTTGTAGAAACATTGATTTTTGCCAATTTCACTTATTCACTATTAAAGCCATTGCTAGATGTTGAGAAATAAAATTTTGTGGCAAAATGGAGTGACCATATGGTATATTTTTACTCTAACCAAAAATAGAAACTAGTAACTTTTAAAGCCATATGACCTCACATGTAGTTGTTTTCTTTTGGCAAGTACTTCTCTTCTGTAGAGCTTAATGAAACCAATTTCTACTTCAAGTTGAACCAACTAGACAAAACTCATTATCTAATATTGAAGCAACATCTTAAAGCGGCATAGTCATCTTTCACATTACCATCCCAATCTACATTAGTGTAGCCAATCAACCTTGATACCATCATTTTGAATATATTTCAACCATACTCAATTGTATTTCATAGATATTAGGCTCCACCATGTACTAAGGCTACTAAATGAAAAACATGTGTCAAGCCTCATGTTAGCAAGATGCATGGGAAATAATTAAGCTAGCTATATAAGGTGTGTTCTACATCATCCTTCTTTGATGCTTATATCTTATTCCAATCAGTTATCATAGGTATACACATAAGTCTACTTCACATAATCTTCCCATCATCTTGAACTTCTTCAAGATCTCAAAATATGTCTCCTGTGATTAAGGATCATTTCCCCACCTATCTAAAACACCTCAAGTCCTAGAAGATAGTGTTTCAACCCCAGGTCTTTCATTTCAATTTCTATTTATAAATTTCTATAATGATATCCTATGATCCTTTATAGATTCATCAAAAATAGATCATCCAATACATAATAGGAATGAGTTATTTTCCTCCAACCATATTATAGTATAGATTCTAATCTAGTTCACTCTTCTTAAGACCCATCTTCTCCATGATGTTGTCAATATGACTATACTAATGTAGTGCCCACCTATAGTTTGCTTTTCCATTAAATTTAACAAACTCTTTTATACCTATTTCATGGATGTGTTAGTTTCAAGGATATTATTTCATAACTTGGACTAGAGTTATTTCAATGATGAATTACTTAGTTGATTATATTTCACATGTCGATTGTTGATGGTGATTACTAGTGCATTAGTAATACTTTAATGGTTCTTATTTAATAAATGTTGTTGCTTTTAGGATGATGTCAAATGATGAGTTTTCATGTTTGAATATGTGATGATTTATACCCAAGATTTATTATAATACTTAACCCATACTTGAATGTGTATGGTGTGCATATTTATTTTACTTTTCTATTTGTCATATTTGATGCGGTTAAAGGAGGGAGTCATAGTCACCTGCTAGTCAAGATCTACATGATGTGCCACTCCCTACCATTGCCTACTTAGTTTAGATATATATGTATATGTATATGCTTGTCTTTAATGCAGAATGTAGGTACTAGGCATTGACTTCCCTAAATTGTCAAGATGAGCATGCCCTATCATAATAACTCAATAGTAAGAATGGAGAGATAATGTTCAGGTCCAATCCTAGCCAAAGCATCAATACCTGTCTTGCAAGGAGGACTCATAACTGACTTTCCACCATTTTTAAAACTTGTGAGTTTATCTTTGGCTATGTTGTTTGATTTTGAGTTTTGCTATGTTTTGGTAATGTTGCTTTTAAGGGGATTTCGCTATATGATTTATTTGGTAAAGGATTTAATTATAATAATTCAATTCATCATATAATATTGAGAGTTGTTAAATATTATTTGATTAAAAAGAAAATATTAAAGCATAAGAATATTTAATTAATTAAAAAACTAAGTAAATATGTGCTTTAATTTAAAGTCTAAATTTATAAAATTGGTTAAGGAGAAATTAGAATATTATGATATTTAATTAATTAAATATGTACTTAAATTTGAAAGATTTAATTTAAAAAAATTATTTAAGAAGTTGGACAAAAAGAGATAATTAAAATATTAAAATATTAAAGATTTAATATTGTTTTATTATAATTATTTATTTAATAATAAATAAATTAGAGCTACATTTAAACAATGAGCTTTGATTATTATGATTAATTTAAACAATAAACTATGCTTTAATTAGTGCTTGCACTAATTAATAAGTGGGGAAAAAGAAAATATAAGAGAATATTTTAATTAAAAAGTTCTTTAAATGTGCATTAAAGAATTAAATTTAAAAGATTTGATTAAAGTTATAATTTAGGTGTATTTATATTTATTTAATTTGATAATAATTTATTTAAGTGTTTTATTTTTAATAAACTCTAAATAATATTATTAGTTAAATTAATAAATATTACATCAAAAATGTCACATGATTTAATAAGGGAGAGAAAGCTTTAATTTAGTAAAGTTTAATTAAATTAAATTGCATAAAGTGTGTGCATTTAAATTAAAATATAGTAATTAAAGACAAAGGGTTTTTGCATGATTGCATGATCAAAGCCTTGATTTAGGGGAAACACTTTTTATTAAAAAAATTAGAGCTCATTTCTAAACACACAAGTTTTGGGGAGTAAAATTCGAAATTGGATCAAAAGAATTGTTGAAAGTTTCAGAGGATTTAGATTTGCATGCATTCACAGATTGTCTCAGATTTTACTTGTGATTATGAGGTAGGGTTTGAAAATCAATTGTAGAATTTTTATTAAAAGATCTATCTACTTCATGTCTTCCTGGCATTTGCTTATATCTAATTAATTTTCTATAGTGATTGTTGAATAAGGAATTACACTATAGATTTTGAAAAAAGAAAAAAGAAAAATTTATTAATCAAGAAAACTTGATTAAGGAAAATTATAAAAAAACTGTAGAAAATTATTGTGACTGTATTCTTATAAAACCCTTTCTAGTATATCAAAAGTTTTGATTATTAAAACTTAGAAGAAAAATAATAAATTGAATAGTTAGAGTTTCAACTTTGAATTTGTCATTACAACCATGGGATTATCATGAATTTTCTATATATGGATAAATATTATTCTTATATCTCAAATAATTTAATTGCAAAATTTATTGAAAAAAGGAAAAATATTAATTGAAAAGAAAACATGTTGTAACTAAACTTATGCATGCATGCCAAAAAAAAAATGCTAAAAATAGAAACTAAGTATAGTAAGGTTACATGCATGTGAAAATAAACATGGTAAAAATAGAAACTAAGTATAATAAGGTTATATGCATGTGAAAATAAATATGCTAAAAATAGACAGTTAAGTATAGTATAGTTACATGCATATGAAAATAAACATGCTAAAAATAGAAAGCTAAGTATAATATGGTTACATGCATGTGAAAATAAATATGCTAAAAATAAAAAGTTAAGTATATTAGGGTCACATGTGAAAAAAATATGTCAAAAATAGAAAAATAAGTATAGTATGGTTGCATGATTTGAGAGATTAAAGACATGTAAAAATACTAATTGTATGTATATTTTTATTTAATATAATTTAATTTTCAAATTTATTTATTTTAAAAATTCTAATTAATTAATTAAAAATAAATTAGTTAATCAAAAATAAAAAATTTAAATTATTTATTGAAAAAATTAAATAAATATTATTCATTTAGTTAAAGTGAATGTTAGTAATATTTGTGATTCTTTAAGTCTAATTAAACTCTTAGTTGCATATAAATAATTTAATATTTGTTAATGCAAGAGGGAAGTTAATAATTAAATATTTATAATCTCGTTATATCTTAAGAGAAATTGTGGTACAGTTCACTTTGTAATCATTTAGTTAATAACTATTTGACTTTATGAGAGAAATTATAAATAATTAAAATAAATTTATAATTTTATCTCTAGTTGCATTATGAATTAAAGGAAAAATAAATATTCATGTTAGACTTAAATAAAGTCACATTAATATTTTAGAAATTGAAATTAATATCAATATTTAAATACAATAATATACATTTATGTTATTAATTAAATCATTTATGATTTAAGATTATTTAAATTAATGATATGTTAATATTGTATGATATTTTATATGCACAAAAAGATTGAATATTTAAATACCTATTGTTTTAAATAAGTATATTAGCATAAAAAATTATATTAACATGTATATTCTTACTTTATTTCTAAACACATTCTTATGACCCAAACTAAACAAGAGAAATTGGTGGAATGAAATCATGTGGCTAAAAACTATGTATTTTCTAATATTCTATTTATAGTCTTGTGATGTTTATTTTCTTGGTAGTTTTTCTTTGTGGGTTGTTTAGTTGGCCAAGTTAGGATGTGAACTAGAGGCAATTTTTGAGATTTCTTTTATGATTATTTGAATGGATGTTAAGATGAACTTTATTATTTGAAATGAGATTTATGTTTTATGTGTTTTATGCTATTGAGCAATTTTGAGAACTTGGATTTTGAGAACCAATGTTATTTTTGGGTTGCCTGTTAAGAAACCAAATTTGATCAATATTACTCTTGCGATATAGGATACTATTGTGGTTTGCGATTTTTTAGAAAGGAATCTAGGTGCATGTCTATGGGAGTGGCTTGCAATGGGGTCCAGGGCTGAAACTAGCTACCAGGCTAACTCATTGTAAGTTGTGTAATAAGTTATAACATAGTAATTAAAATATCTTTCCTGACCCTTTCCTTGAGATACATTAAAAAGATAAGTTAGAGATTTTTCCTTGTCCATGTTTTATAAACTAAGGATGAGATAGAGATGATACTTTGAGAGGTATGAGTAATTTTCTCCTCATCATGAGAGGCTATTTTGGTTTTGCATAGAGTCACTAGGGAGTCAGGATCTTGAGAGACTGTCAAGGTAACTCTAGAGTTGGCTCATGTGATGACACTCCATAATATGTAGCCTAAGTCTCCTTCATGATTTTTCTTATATTTGCCTCTAGTGGTGTGCATGCTAGATATTAGTTTTGATAGTGTATTTATTGTGAGTTGTTATTCATTGATTGGATGTCATTTATTGTTGATAATTTGCTTTTATTAATGAATGATCAGTTATTTGTTAGTGGTATTTTTTTATTGTTGGAGTTAGTGATTGGTGATTTACTTTTATTGATGATAATTGTTATCTATTGGTTATTGTGCTTGTGACACTTGACATTGTTTTGGAGGTGGTGTGTCCTTTTGGGTTTTAATGCTCGATTTATATTTGGTATCTCGATGTTGACTTGGTATGTGGTGTTGGTATTGGATGAGTTTCCTTTCAATTTTGATTATCTCTTATTCTTGAATAGTTTGTGTTACCCTTGAAGTAGTTTTGGCTATCAAGATTCCTTACCTAGGATTATTTTATTATTTGATTATATGTGTGGATCGTACATTATCTCTCCTGCATGGTGGGAGTAAGAGCCCAATTAGGTGACCACGCAGTTGGGAGGTAGTGTGTTCTTACCATTTGGGTCCCCCTCAGATTGATAGATGTTGGATGGTCCTTGATATAGTGGTACCATTATCATTCTTCCTCTTATCTTGAAGACTTATATTCATTTTATGTATCTATGTATCATGTGTTTTGAGATCCCATAAGATATTGTATGGTATATTGATGTACTTGTATCTAGTTTCATATACCTTGTGACATGCGCAATAGATGCTATTCATTAGATGTGTTTTCATTTTGTAGTTGTACTTATGCATTTGCTTATATGATTATATATGTATTTATTCATTTTATGATTATGGACTTTGTAATTAAGACTTAAACTTATTAATAAAACTTTCTTAAATTTGATTCAATGTGAAGGAACCCTGAAGGAATTCAAACTATATTTGTAATTGATTACATGTTCTTGATGTGTATGTATATATTTCTTCTGCATTATTGATACTTTGGTATTATTTAATTTTTTTTTTAAATCAGTAAACTTTGTAACATATTAGGTTTATTTCTTTTGGGTTCCCAAGGGGGTTACATCTGGTATCAGAGCCCGAGTTTCAACATTAAGAACTCTAAGCATATTGTGCACCATTAGTTAGAAAGTAGTTAAACTTGAAACATGATTTAAACAATAAACATTTATCAACATAAAACTTGAACCTAAATAGTTTGAACAAAAAAATTAGAAGTGAAACTTTTGAACATGAAAGAAACTCGTAGCATTTTTTTTCTTGACTTTTGATTATTTATATGCATTATAAATTTTATCTTTTCCAATAGATTGAGAGATGTTGATCTTTTGTTTGGAGCATTTTAGGGGATCTATTTCAATATTTATTAAAAAAAGATGAAGGTTGGATTAATATGATTTTTGGTTTATTATTAAATTAGAATCATATCGCTCTAAGTGACTGAAAGTGTATACATAGTTAACTTATTTGTATTAGTTTCTTAAATGATCTTTTTGTGTGACATGGTAGATAGTACTCTTTGACTTTTAGTTACCCTAGTCATTGTAGTAGGCTTCTAGGAGTAAGCCTAATTCTAATGGGGGTGGATGTAGTGCTCACCTATAGTTTACTTTTCCATTATATTTACCAAACTCTTGTATGCCTATTTCATGGATGTGTTAGTTTTAAGGATATTATTTCATAACTTGGACTAGAGATATCTCAATGATGAATTACTTAGTTGATTATTTTCACATATTGATTGTTGATTATGATTACTAGTGCATTAGTAATGCTTTAATGGTTCTTATTTAATAAATGTGGTTGTTTTCAAGATGATGTCAAATGATGAGTTTTCATGTTTGAATATGTGATGATTCACACCCAAGATTTATTATAGTACTTACCTCATACTTTCATGTGTATGGTGTGCATATTTGTTTTACTTTTCTATTTGTCATGTTTGATGTGGTTAAGGGAGGGAGTCATAGTCATCTGCTAATCAGGATCTATACAGTGTACCACTCCCCGCCATTGTATATATATATATATATATATATATATATATATATATATATACACACACACACGCGCGCGCGCTCATCTTTTATGTGAAATGTAGGTACTAGGCATCAACTTCCCTAAATTGTTAGGATAAACATCCCCTATCACAATAACTCAATGGTAAAAATGGAGAGATAATGTTTAGATACAATCACAACCATAGCATAAATACTTGTCTTGCAAGGAGGACTCATAACTGACTTTCCACCATTTTAAAAATCTATGAGTTTATCTTTGTCTGTGTTGTTTGATTTTGAGTTTTGGTATGTTTTGGTAATATTGCTTTGATGGGGATTTCACTATGTGATTTATATGGTAAAGGATTTAATTATAATATTTCAGTTAATCATATAATATTAAGAATTATTAAATATTATTTGATTAAAAAGAAAATATTAAATCATGAGAATATTTAATTAATTAAAAAAATTAAATAAATATGTGCTTTAATTTAAAGTCTAAATTTAGAAAATTGGTTAAAGAGAAATTAGAATATGATGATATCTAATTAATTATTAATTAATTAAATATGTACTTCAGTTTAAAAAATTTAATTTAAAAAATTTATTTAAGAAGTTGGACAAAAAGAGATAATTAAAATATTAAAGATTTAATATTACTTTATTATAATTATTTATTTGACAATAATTAAATTAGAGCTACATTTAAACAATGAGCTTTGATTATTATTAGTAATTTAAATAATAAACTATACTTTAATTAGTGCTTGGACTAATTAATAAGTGGAGGAAAAGAAAATATAAAAGAATATTTTAATTAAAAAGTACTTTAAATTTGCATGAAAGAATTAAATTTAAAAGATTTGATTAAAGTTATAAGTTAGCCATATTTATATTTATTTAATTTAATAATAATTTATTTAGGGGTTTTGTTTTTAGTAAACTCTAAATAATATTATTAGTTAAATTAATAAATATTATATTAAAAATGTCACATGATTTAATAAGGGGAGAAAGCTTTACTTTAATAAAGTTTTTTTAATTAATTGCACAAAGTGTATGCATGAAAATTAAAATATAGTAATTAAAGGAAAAGGGTTTTTGCATGATTGCATGATCAAAGCCTTGATTTGGGGAAAAAACTCTTTATTAAGGAAATTAGAGCTCATTTTTAGACACACAAGTTTTGGGGAGCAAAATTTTGAATTGGATCAAAAGAATTGTTGAAAGTTTTAGAGGGTTTGGATTTGCATGCATTCATAGATTGTCTCAGATTTTAGCTATGATTTTGAGGTAGGGTTTGAAAATTCATTATAGAATTTTATTAAAAGATCTATCTACTTTGTGTCTTCCTGAGTGTTTGCTTATTGCTTATTAATTTGCTATAGTGATTATTGAATAAGGAATTATGTTGTAGATTTTTTTTATTTTTTTAAAACTTATTAATCAAGGAAATTTGACTAAGGAAAATAATAAATAAATAAATAAAATTATTGCGACTATATTCTTATAAATCCCTTTCTAATATAACAAAAAAATTTGATTATTGAAAATTGGAAGAAAAACAATAAATTGAACAGTTAGAGTTTCAAATTTAAATTTGTCATTAGGAAGAAACATGGTAAAAATAGAAACTAAGTATGGTAAGGTTGCTTGCATGTGAAAATAAATATGCTAAAAATAGAAAACTAAGTATAGTATAGTTGCATGCATCTGAAAATAAACATACTAAAAATAGAAAACTAGGTATAATATGGTTACAGGCATGTGAAAATAAATATGCTAAAAATAGAAAGCTAAGTTTAGTAAGGTTGCATGTGAAAACAAATATACTAAAAATAGTAAAATAAGTATAGTATGGTTGCATGATTTGAGAGATCAAAGGCATGCAAAAATACTAATTGCATGTGTATTTTTATTTAATATAATTTAACTTTTAGATTTATATATTTTTAAAAATATTTAATTAATCAAAAATAAATTATTTAATCAAAATTTTTTTTTTGAAATTATTTACTAATTTTTTTAAAAAATTATATTAATCATCGAGAGAGTAAAAAGTATCAAAAAATACAATAGAAGCCCAAGGGTAAAGAGCTAGCCCAAGGGAACGAAAGTATCAAGATCTCATGATATGCAAGATAATACAAAAAGACATGCATAGCTGCAAATGCTAAGTAAGAACATCATCACAGTCCTCCAACCAGGTCATTCATCCTTGTGCTCCTTCCATCCAAATAACCTTTTTCCATTCCAAGCACTCAGCATACATATCCAACTTATCATAAGAAGGAGTATCAGTGTGTCTAACCTCTTCAGCCAAGCTGCCCAAGGCTCTTTCAAAGGCACTTTTGCCTTCTAATATATTAGCCATCTCATATCCATATTTCATCTCGTAAATCAACATTTCAGCATGCCCATCCTTAAGGAATCTCATCAACTTATCACGTTCCAAATTCATGATGCAACACACCTGAGAAGCAATTTTAAAATGGGTGAGTTTTCTATAAAACCCAGTAAGACTTTTGTCTATGCCTTGAAATTTGGCTTCATTTCTACATTTCCAAATGAACCAAAGAATGAAAGATGAAAGAATATGCCAGAAAAGGTTAGAATCTTTTTTCAGACCATGTATAAAACCAGTAATGATATCAATAATGTAAACATTTTTGGTAATAGAAAAACCAAACATTAACCAGATTTCTTTAGCAAAAGTATAGTCAAAGAAAATATGCCTCATGGATCCAGGAACTCTACAAATAGAACAAGTGTCAAAATCAGTAGAATGATTTCTAACAGGAAGCTTATCAAGAAGGAGCTTCCATTTAAAACACTTAACCTTAGGTGGAATAGGAGACTTCCATAATTTATCAAAGGATTTCTGGCAATTAGTAATGCTGAAGTTGCAATACCAAATTTTATTAACATGATCAATAATAGAATTATCAAAATTAAGGAATTTATATATGTCTTTTGCTTTAATTTTTGTCAGCAGGGTCCCATCTTTCCATTTGAAGGATAGGTATCTATGTGAATCAATATCAGTATCTCTAGGGAAATTTAAAGAATTGCAAGCATTCTTGATAAGATTATAAGTTTTGATTTGAGAGTTAGGAAGGCCAAACTTGGTAGAAAGATTATGCCAACTTATAAGAGTATCCTATTCCATAATATCCATAATACATTTAATCCCCTTAGAATTCCAGGCTCTCATAGAGAAACCTTTAGTAAGAGCAAGAGGCTTATCCAGATTGGTGAGGTTCCACCAAATAGAACATTCCCCCTAAATGGAATATTGTTGATCAAAGCAAGTGTTATCAATGTAATTTCAAACAATTTCCCATGCCTTCCAAATGGATCTAAAGACCCAAGTCCCTTGAACAAAAATAGCAAATCGACTAGCCACCAAGTTGTAGAAGGGGAGATCCTTCCAAGATTTGGCATGCTTAGGGGCCCCACATTGTATATTATTTCTAATAAAGACTTTCCAAGGCTCGTCACCCTCCAAAGCTTGAAAGATCCATTTGGAGGCAAGAGAAATTCCTTGAAGTCTAAGATCTTTAAGCCCAAGACCACCAGCTCTTTTGTCAAGATGACACCAATTCCATTTCACAAGATGGGATTTTCTATTGCCTCTACCATCTGACCAAAGGAAACTACAGATGGCCTTTTGAACTTCATAAATCTGGTAGTTGCTAAACATCCAAGCATAGGAGTAGTAAATGTTGTAGGAGGAAAGAATTTTTTGATATACTTGAACCCTTCCAACAAGAGAAAGAGTCTTATGGTTCCATTTATTAAGTTTATAGAGGATCTTATCTTTGACCCAATTCCACATATCCTTGAGAGAAGGTGCAATAGAGAAGGGGTTGCCAAGAAATCTAACAATCTTATTAGGTTCACCCAGAGTATAACCAAATTGGTCTAGCCAGTCAAGAGGATTAGTTTTCCATCTCAGCATAATAGATTTAGTATTAAAGATACGAGCCCCAGAAGCAGCACCAAATATTTCAAGCTTTTGATTAAGACAGTAGATATTATGCTATGAAAGTTCCAGAAAATTAGAGGTATCATTGGCAAACTGAATGTTCAACAACTCAAAATTGTTAGGAAGGTTAATTCCATGAACTCTAGGAGAAAGGGAATTATCATGAAGGAGGTTAAAGAGGGCATCAGAAGCAATGACAAAAAGAGTTGGAGCAAGAGGGTAGCCTTGCCTGATGGAGCATGAAAGATTGATAGGTTTAGAGAAAGCACCATTAACTTCAATAGAGCAGAGACATCAACAAGCACCATTATTCATTTAGTTATAATGAATGTTAGTAATATTAGTGATTTTTTAAGTCTAATTAAACTCTTAGTTGCATAAAAATAATTTAAAATTTATTAATTCAAGAGGGAAGTTAATAACTAAATATTTAATAATCTTATTATATTTTAAGAGAAGTTATGATAGAGTTCACTTTGTAATTGTTAGTTAATAACTATTTGATTTTATGAGAGAAATTATAAATATTAAAATAAATTTATAATTTTATCTCTAGTTGCATTATGAATTAAAGAAAAAATAAATATTAATATTAGACTTAAATAAAGTCATATTAATATTTTAAAAATTGAAATTGATATCAATATTTAAATACAATAATATACATTTATGTTATTAATTAAATCATTTATTATTTAAGATTATTTAAATTAATAACATGATAATATTGTATGATATTTTATATGCACAAAAAGATTGAATATTTAAATGCTTATTATTTTAAATAAGTATATTAGCATAACAATTTATATTAACATGTATATTCTTACTTTATTTCTTACTTTATTTCTGAACACATTCTTATGACCCAAACTAAACAAGAGAAACTGGTGGAATTAAATCATGTGGCTAAAAACTATGTGTTTTCTAATATTCTATTTATAGTCTTGTGATGTTTATTTTCTTGATAGTTTTTCTTTGTGGGTTGTTTAATTGGCCAAGTTAGGATGTGAACTACAGGTGGTTTTTGAGATTTCTTTTATGATTATTTGACTGAATGTTATGATAAAATTTATTATTTGAATTAAGATTTATGTTTTATGAGTTGTATACTATTGAGCAATTTTGAGAAATTGGGTTTTGAGAACTAATGTTATTTTTGGGTTGCCTATTAAGGAACCAAATTCAATCAATATTACTCTTGTGGTGTGGCACACTGTTATGGTTTGCAATTTTTGAGAAGGTAATCTAGGTGCATGTTTATGGGAGTGGCTTGCAATGGGGGTCAAGGCCCAAACTGGCTGCTAGAGTAACTCATTGTATGTTGTGTAATAAGTGATAACATAGTAATTTAAATATGTTGCCTAGCCTTTTTCCATGAGATACATTGAAAATATAAGTTAGATATTTTTTCTCATCCATGCCTTTAGTACTTGTATAGACTAAGGATGAGATGGATATGAAATCTTAAGAGGTATAACTAGTTTTCTCATCATCATGAGAGGGTATTCTAGTTCCACATAGAGTCACTAGGGGGTCGGGGTCTTAAGAGACTGCTAGGGTAACTCTAGAGTTGGCTCATGTGATGACACTCCATAGTATATAGCCTAAGTCGCATTCATGATTTTTCTTATATTTTCCTCTAGTGGTGTGCTTGCTAGATATTATTTTTAATGGTGTATTTATTGTGAGTTGTTACTCATTGATTAGATGTCATTTGTTGGAGTTAGTGATTAGTGATTTATTTTTATTGACAACAGTTATTATCTATTGGTTATTATGCTTGTGACACTTGATAGCATATGACATTTTTTTAGCATAGCGAGAGATATCCTAATACTAATTATAAACTTTTACAACAGGCAATTTAGACTATAAAATTATGTAAAGACTTACATAATATTCTCACAGAAATTTCAAAATGAAAAGGGAGAGATGTAAATTTCTTCTAAGTATGGATTGTATAAAAAAGATAAGAATTCAAAACACAGTATTGGGGTATGCCCCTCTTAAGATATAATCTATACAAGACAAATTTCTTCAACAAGACTAGAGGTTTTCTTATCCATTTTTCCTACTATTTTCTGCTTGAACGAAGTTTTGTAAATTATGTTTTAATTTAATTTAATAAAATATTCATGACCTTAGCCTTTTACCTATATATATATATATATATATATATATATATATATAGAGAGAGAGAGAGAGAGAGAGAGAGAGAGAGAGAGAGAGAGAGAGAGAGAGAGAGAGAGCAATAATTAAATATTGGTTATATTTCTATGCAACTATTATTTATGTCCATGGTTAATCCTAACATTAAAAATAAGAGGTAACTAAGGTATATAGATATTAATGGAAGATGTAATTAGATAGCAAAAAAACTTTCATAATATTATTTACAAATTTTATTTTTCAAAAGCAATTGGTCCAGCTCTAATAATTATATCATTAGAGAGAAAATTTCATATATTTAATTACCTCTCTTTATCATGGATATTTTCTCTCCCTCCATAAAACTGCTTATTTTTGTTTTTCCATTATGCATCTTAGATCTTTTAATCAAATGATTAAATTTTTCTTTAAAAAATATACTTACAGACTTTTTTTGAGTTTTTTTAAATAATATTTTTGATTTAAAATGTGTACTTAAATTAAAGACTAGTATTTAGATGGTGAAAATAAGTTCATATAATATTTATCAATAGATCATCCTAAGAAATCATTTTTAGAAGACTATGAATATCCAACTACATTGAATTGCTAGCTATGGACATACAAGCACATATATCATCAACTACAACAATAGAAGAGATATATTAAATCTCATTGCATGTCATTTTGTTGTGCTTATCCTCTCCAAAGTTGTCTACACTAGATGTCATAGTGTGCATATCAAATGATTCCACCAATGTTAACTCATAGATGAAGAAAATGAACCCTCTAAACAATGAGATCATGATTCATAAAATCTAAAGTATATATAAATATATCTATAGTTGAACTATAATTTATAGAGCTCTCTTTGTCATCAAGACAACCAAATTATTCTCATTCAACAAGCATGCCAATTTCTTTATCATCAATCGGTTGAAACTCATGAAGTGAAAAGAGATAATTTAGAACAAGATCATGAGGAATGGAGGTCCAGAATCTCCATACATCTTCTAGAGTTTAGTCATAATGTCATGAGGGCACTTAATATCATCATTTAGCATTTATCTTGGTATCACAATTACAACCAATTGCTCATAAGATATGTTCAACTTTTACGGTTCACAATGTTTCTAGCAAAAGCTTTTAGATTCTACAAAATATATATTCCATATTGACCCATACAAGTGAGGGAATAATTTTCTTTTACGTGCTAAAGGAAAGTACACTTATTTTGATAAATAATCAATCTTAGAGTTCTTAAGTCTTGTATAGGCAGGATTAAAAGGTGTGGTTTGATCCAAAATTCTATAAGTTTGTAACTACCTTATGGATTAAACAACCACCTCTAAACTTCAAGTTCTTGTATATGTGGTCTCAAATATTTAGTGCAAACAAAATAAATGATAAAGATTAATATTACTAATCACATTGAGCTCAAACTATCATCACCAAAATTTAGAATAAGTCCACATTTTTGAAGAAATTGATAACAACCAACAAGATGGGGGGTTGACCTCGAAGTACAAAAAAGCTGATAAATCAACTGGAGGTAACCTCCCAGTCAACTAACCAATACCAACTTTAACTTGAAAAAACAATATATGTCCATAGTCAGCTTGATAGTACTATCAGTCTTTAAACTAATATGCATAACAAACTATAAAATAAAACAACAACCCTTATAAAAATCGTTGCTATTAGTCCCCTTAATCGACATAAACATAAAGATCTCATGGGGTACCAAGAGAATAAGCCCATGTTTAAAAACCACAAGAAGTGGTGTTTCAATCAAGCTTTGCAATTTAGATATCTTAAATAAGAAGAATATAAAGATTCAATTAGATATTTTATACTTTTATGCTATACCTGCCCAAAAAAATGTATCTTTTTTTTTTATGAGGGTGAGAATTTTTATTCTATTATATATGTTTTAAATTACTTCTAATGCCTTATCTAATATATTTTTATGTCTCACTGTTTATGTTAAAATTAGTATATCTATCTTAGATATATTTGTAAAAGGTAAAGAGTTTTTTAAATATATTTTATACAAGTGAAATAGGTTCTTGACAATAGTATTTATCGATTTAGTTAAAAAGTTTTCTTTTAAAAAAATAAAAATAAGATTTCTAAAATTAACAAACATTAGATACTTCTCCTCCTCGTGTTCTTTATTTGATTAAAATATTATAAAATTATATTAAAAGAAAAATGTTACTTTAAAAAAACTACAAATTATGCAACAATTTTGATAATAAATATTTATCATAAAACTTCAAATCTCTCCCTGTCGTGTAAATTTTCATATGAGAGATGCGTGGCCGTCGAATTCCACATTGCGTTCGGGAAAGAAAAAGTCTGCACGGAACAAAATTGTCAGCGACTCGTTTGTCCACTGTAGATAACGAGGCTGAATTTGTGAATTTGAATTTACCAGAGAAAAAGTCTGGTAAAACGCCGGAGCTTGCGCATCCCTCCTCCACACAAAGACTTGGTCAACATTGACTTTTCTATTCACGCGGTTACATTTTCCAACTTCTCATCGCAAACGTAACTGCAGACGCATGCAAAACCAATCGGTCAACATATTTTTCCCCACACTCTCTCTATATATATCGGATCTCCGCCTTCGTTTCTTTATACAAAACTTCACTGCTCACATTGGAATGTATTTCTCATCTGGTCTCTTAAATTGCATATTATTTAGACGCAATAAAAACATTCAACATTATCTTTCCCAGATTCATTGAATTCTACTTTGGCAGCGATCTCTTTCAATGGCAGTGTGTAGAGGAAATTATATGGCCTTGAAAACATTGTTGTTTCTCTTCCTCCTCATCACAATACTTTGTAATATTGAGATTGCGGATGCGCGTAGAATGGTAAAGCACAAGCACAAGCATTCCCTTCATTCCCACCACGAACACGAACACCCGGTTCTAATCAAGAGATCTGCAAACACATTGAGGAGCAAACTGCCTTCAGGGCCAAGCCCGGGAGTTGGTCACGCATATATTAACGATGGTGGTGTCAAGACTAGCAGTTGGAGATCATCAGGAAACATATTGAGAAATAAACTGCCGTCTGGTCCAAGTCCGGGTACTGGACACTAAATAGCAATAAAAGTGGTGATATAAGTAGCCTAATTTGCCTCTCAAGAGCTTAACATACATCTTATTCCATTGTTCTTTAACAATTGATTTTGGGTTGAAGTAGCCTGTAAATATTATACCTTATTCAGTAATGTAAGCATTTGTAAGAAACGGATACTGCCCAAATGTAGTGAAATGTAACAATTATAATAATCGTCGGTCGAGGGAAAATTAACAATCATTATCAAATTTATTCATGCCGATTTAATATTCTTTATTTTTTTCCGGTTTATTCTAAACTTGCAAATAGGAAAGAACTTCGAAATAGGAAAGATCAGTGTTCCTTCTAAACTTGCACGAGCATGAGCTGGGAAAGATGCGGATGAGAGGTGCTTTAGTAAATGATAGTGTCAAGAGCCGACAAATATTTTTATTTGGGCTTGTAAGTTCTAAGAATATTGATTTACAGACACATTGTAAAATATATGAAACATAGATGTCTTTATGCAAGCTTAATAGAAGGACGATAGAAAAATCTCATCGTGTAAAAGATGAAATTTTTATGACTTTATGAGTTCACAGTTGCAAGAGATATGCATCGACTGCTAGAATCTTAACTAGTATGTTCATCGGGTTGCTATATATAAGAAATGAATGCAGGGTTTTGAGAACGAGATAAATTTGATACATGTGATTAAGATGAATAAAGGATGAAATATAGAATAAAGAATGAATTAAAGATGGGATATATAAAAATAAACTGTGAAAAGTGTTATATAGTGGCATGTACTTGTCTTATTGTAATTAATTATATTTGTAAGTATCAAATATAAACTATATATTTATATTTTAAAATTTTTAATCTAATTCAATAAAAAATTATTGTGAAAAGTGGAAAAAAATTATAATTCATAAATTCTGAAGTACAATTATAAATGAATAAATAGAATAGTGTAAAAAATTATTATATTCACATTATCTCATTGGTTAACTACAAGTTCATCTCTACTATTTTACTTATATATACTCATAAAATAAGAGAAACTAAAACTTGCATTAACCTTGAATCTAGCTGAAAATATTGCATTATGGAGATCCTCCGAAAAAAGGGCTCCTATAACACAAAATAAGTTCACCCAATCATATAATTTGTATGAAATATTAAATTTGCAAATGAATAATAAACTTTAGAGATATTTGAATTATTCAAATATCATTAATTGCGATTGGTAGATACAGTTTGAACTAATTCAGTAATTGTGCAAACTTAATACAATAGTACATTGCCTATGGCAAGTACAATAACAACTTAATATTAATAAATACTAATCTTTGCAAAAGATTGTTATTGTGGACACTTTGGAGAGATAAAATTGTACTTTTCCATAAATTTGGGGGACAATGCGATCAACTCCATCATGGGCCTATGGACTTGATAATACAAGTATGTTACAAAATCACCAATCGATCAAGCTTATTCACTTGCGTTAGCACTGAGCTTTTAGGAGCAAGGATAATGTGTAATAAATTTTATGAAAGAGTGAGTTTGATAGTAGAAGGTGATGTGCATGCTACCAAAATATAGGATGTGACTATTCTCCCTACAAATTTTATAGTTGATTGATTTTACAAAAATTTCAACATTTGATCTTCAAGATCTACGCAATTGCAATACTACATAGTCACACATGGGCAACATATTGACATTAGTAGAAGGATGTTGTGGAAAGAGGAACTCAGTTCAGTGATCATAAACAGATGATTGAAAACATTTGCATGAATATCATTACACATATGCATGGTAACAAAACAAGCAAGGAGGACCATACTAAACTATAAACATATAACATGAGTAGAGAATCCAAAATTGATACTATTTGGAGAGACAAGACATGTCTTCATACTAAGGAATATGAAATCCCCAATGTTTTTCAAGGGGACTATAAATGATTGTATAAGCTAATCAGGAATATAATTTCACAATAACTAGTGGTGGATAAATGCCTACCAGTTTTTAGCTTTATTGTAGCTCAACATATTCTCAACACATGATCTTTATATTATGTGCTTGTGTGATGAGATTGCCTTGAATAACATTTGGGCATGAAAATCCACTCTATCATGTTGTATATTGCTCCTCATTTTCTCCTAGCATGATATTGCTACTAATTATTAGAGAAATTATCAACAATTTCCATTTCATAGGAATTATACTAGATAAGATATTAGGCCAATTAAAGATCATTTGCACAAGTATGCATTTGATATTCTTATTATGATCAAGAATTTCAAAGAATACTTTATAGGTTGGCTAAGGAGATCAAGATATCAAAAAATATTACTTGGATATACATTGCGTATATACTTAATCGATATAATTCTTTAATTTTGCAAAGTGTAATATAATATCCTAATGGAAAAAGATAAGAAAAATATGTAATTTTGAGTATGGAGGAAGATATAAAATTAACATTGTTGGGGAAGTAATTCTACTTGATTGTATAAGAGATAAGGAGATAGTTGATGGCTAACAAAGTTAAAGGTTAATATCATTCATGTATGATGGTCTCTCATTGGACTAAAAACTTTATATAAGTGGGAATTCTGAATTGTGGGCAGAATATTAATCAATGTCGTATTCCCAGTATTTGACAAATTCTTATATTGAGAGATTTTCAATAGTTGATTGACTTTCATTGGAACAACTTGTATCACGGATGTTGATGTATAGATAAGTACTTATTGTCTTTAAAGATACATTTATCTTCTCACTATAGTCTCTCTCTTATTTGTATATGTACTATAAAGAGCTATTTTCCTTGATCGTTTCCTTTATGTCTAAGGATGTTCTTGTAGGAAAATAAGGTTGGTACACATGCTACCAAATAGTGGCTCCAAAGAAGTTGATGATCAAGATGGATAAAGTGAGGCTCTTGAAGAAAATATCCCTGATGATTGAGATTATGAGTATTCTTCTATATTAAGAGGGAGTTTGATATTTTTTTCAAAGGTAGCACATAGGCTCAAAAGATTGATACTAAGAGGGAGTCTAAAAATACATGTGTGTGACTTTGATGAGCTTACCACTATGTGCATTATGTGAAAATAATTATTTATCACCAGAAAATTAAAAGATTGATATCAGATTCAAAGGGAGGTCGATATGTGTCTTGGAATAAGAGAGCTTCTAAGGGAGTAACTAGACGACTTGACTTTCTAGGACTTTTGTTCAAAGGAAATTTTTTGAAGTGCAATCCCTTGTTAATGATCTCTTCTCTACAAGGGAGAAGTTCAAACTGAAATTATTTGTAATATACTCTCCCCTATGAGAGAGAAGTCTAAGGGAAAAAACTTGTTCCACCCTCTAGGAGAAGCTATGGTGGGTCTACCCTTTGACTTGGTTCATGATGGATATCATGTGACATACTACATGATGTTGTTGTAATTTATGTCATGAAAGGTGAGGATCTTTTGTTTGATATACGTGTGAGGTCAATATTGTAAGGTGATGATCTTAGCAATAACTTGACCATATTATCATGATACTATGGTGGTTGTGTTGTATTCTTGATCCATTGTCATGATAGGCTACACTAACTTGTTGTCTCAAACTATGTCAAAAGTTGTGACAATAAGTAAATCACGATAGTCCTAAATTGAGCTAGAAATGATGAGATCAAGTCTCGCTATTTGATCGACTATGTTTGTGTCTCAAAATGTGTCACAAATCAAAGAGTATATATTCTTAAAGGGGTATAATTGTGTATACGCATATTTTATGTAAACTCAAATATGAGATTATTGAGAGTAAGAAACTGATTATATCCTCCCTTAATAAGAGAGAGTGTTAAAGTAATAGCTTTCGTTGGATTTGATATTAATATATGGAACATACATATACATATGTATATGTATATGTATGTACATGCACATGTAAATACATATAGATACATATATGTGTATATTTGATTTACTTCACATATTGATATCTTCTACTATTCAGTACTTTATGATCATATCCCTATCACATTGTGTGTGTGTGTAGTGATAGTTCCTCTCATGTATCAAGCATCAATTCATGACATTAATGATACTATATTTCATGTTTAGTTATCTAATAGACTACATTTATTCATTGTCCCAATGTGTCAGAGATCAGATAACAAACATCTTTCTAAGATATAACATATTCTTTTGGTAGCCATCAAGGATTTGATGCCAATGGACATACCAAATGAATATAAGAATGATGAATATCATATGATTGATAATTATTGCTGAATCATACTTTGGATTCCATTGAAAGATAAAATCTAATTTGATGAATATATGTTAATATATCATTCCAGAAATATCATACTGAGATGGTATCTCTTCATATGCTTGAGAGCATAATTTGTTCTAAAATAATCCTCCCTAGCTAAGAGGGAGTGTTGAGTTTGTAGCTTCAGTCAAATTGATTCAATCATGAGATACATTGTTGATGGTAAATAAGAATTTATAAAAGTATTCTTTTACATACATGTGTGTGTGTGTGTGTGGTTATTTATATTATTGTTATTATATTATTATTGTCTAATGATGATTAATCATAGAGACATGTCACTGATGAGACATGTTTCCTCCTCCCATTTTTATATGTCTTCAAATCTACATTTCAAATACACCTATAACAATGGTAGCGTTATTACATTTCTAGAAAATGATCCATGATACTCAACAAATAATAGTTGAGTAATGATAATAAACATTCAATATTTTTTAAGAGATCTTCCTAACAAGTCATGTGTAGAAGACTATGAATATCTTACAATCTTTATTGATAAGAACCCATGGATATGGAAATGCATCTCATAAAATGCAATAATAGAAAGAAAAAAAAAAGATATAACATTTCTTATGATTTTTTCTTCTTATCATTTCCAAAGTTCTCCACGCTCTTATGATTTATTTTTTCTTATCATTCCCAAGGTCCTCCACACTAGATGTTAATATTACAAAAGCTATGTCACCTTTTAGGCTAACTTTTTAGAACAACTAAATTTGAGTATTTCTATCTAAAAATTAGTTTTTTTCAAACATATAATCTAGATAAGTTCATTATAGCTAAGTTATATATGGTCTCACACTTTTCCAATTGAAAATGTCTATTTAATGCATATTTTATAGTAGTTTGTATCCAATTACTAAAGAAATAAAAATATTTCATAAAATTGGCATTTCAATAACTCTTACTACTTTTTATGATATATTTTTAGTAACATATAAACACCATTTTATAGAGCTCAAAAATAAAAATATTCTCATATAGATTTTGTAGTGTTTTAATTAGATATAGACTATTGTAATTAAAAAATTCTATAAGAACATATTTTAAAACTCGAAAAGATGTTGATTTTGAGAAGGAGAAAAATATTAAATGATATCATAATTTTTTTAAAATTATATGAAGTTTTGGAGGAGAGAGTCCTCTCCTAGAATGTATAATTTTTCTTTTAGTTAGAATAGATTTGTTTTGAAAAATGTGATGGGAGATGAAAGCTATCGATTTCTGGCTAGTTGAAATTTGAATCATTATAAAAGAGAAAATATAGGTCTAAAGAATTTTTTTATTATTATTATTCTATCTATATATGTTATCTATAACATATTCTGAGATCAAAGGGAAATAAGTTCATTTTCATATAGTTTTGTTGTGGGAACTAGACCCCTAATTTTCAGCATTTTTTAGCACCTAAAAATTACTTATAAAAATTAGGAAAATATGTCAATTCTTATTCCAAATAATTATTAAAAATTATAATCCTAAACTTCATCCATTTCTACACATTTCAATAGTTTACTTCATTTTCAAATTCTAAATAATAACACCAGTTTTATGTCATTGAAGGCGAATAGTTATACTTTTGTTATCCTTTTCCTTTACAAAAGGGTGACATAGGTTTGTGCTTTCATAGGTATACATCAAATTATCCTACCAATACTAACTCATACAACTAGAAGATGAACCCTCTAAATCTTAATTAAGATTAATATAAAATGAATTATTAATAAAATTCTCTATAGGAGGATGAGAATTAGGATTTGTATAATTCTATTTATCATTAAGACAACTAAATTATTCCACAATATATTTTTTATTATTATTTTGTTGAAACTCATCAAGTTGAATAAAATAGTAGTTGTTTTAACATAAATTGGTTGAAACTCATCAAGTGGAACAAAATAATTTGCAATCACATCCTCAGGGAATGGGAGTTCATTTAGGTCTCCATGCATCTAACAAAGTTCAGTCATAAGGGAACAAAATACCATCAATTATCATATATTTGTTAATGCCATAGCTACAACCAATTACCAAGTAATATATGTTCAATATTTATGTCTCACAATGGTACTAGCAAAAAAATTTATATTCTATAAAATATTTTGCATGAAATTTTGTACAATTGGGGTATAATTTTTCTTTTATGCGGTTTCTTAGTTCCAAATTTAGTAGATAGTTTTATAAGGATTATTGGGCACTAGTCCTTTGTCTTTTCTCTATGCTCTAACTGAGTAGTATTGTTTGACTATAAGGAGGTCACAAAATGAGAAAGGAACATTGTGTGAGAACTAGAAGACAAAAATTAGGGTTTGGGAGATTTTAGACATAGATGGAATGAATCCCATCATGGAGCACCTACATGGCACAAACTCTACTATTATTAAGTTGTTTAAGAATGAATGGAAAGATGGTAATATGGTGTTTACTACAAAAAAAATTGAAATTGAATAGGGGGTTATTATTGAAGTTACTTCTATATCATGTGAAATAAGAAATTTTTTAGAGATAACCAATTGATAGATTGAGGAATTAAGAAATTCCTCAAGAAGGAGGGAATGGATAAACTTGATTTTTTTTACAATACCTCCTACAACCAATCATCTATAAAGAAAATGAGGAAGGTGATAAAAGGCATAATATAGTTAATCACTTTGGAAGATGGATTTTTGGAGGCTTATACAAATAATAGTTTTCTCTTCTAAACCATTTTCCTCACAACCATAATGTATCTCTTCCATACCATCTCTATTGTTCCTTAAATGCAAGCATAAAGAGTATTAAGGAGCTAAGGAGGATAGTAATATTGTCCTATGCAAAGACACAAACTATAAACTTCATGAACTATGAAGAATCATGGATCAAGATGATAAAGTAAATCACATTGAAGGTATTGTCATGGTAAGGGAAGAGAATGAGAAATTAAAAACAATGATCTTTGAGTTGGAATCTCCAAAATGCAATAATCTACTAAAGGCTTTTTAGAGTACAACCATTAGCATATTTAGTGAAAGAAAAATGTTTCTCCATTTCACTAATATTGTACTCATTACTAGCTAAGGTTATCCTCTAAGGACTACTTTTTACTATTAATTACTAGATTTTTTGATGTCTATTGGTGTTTCATTTTGGCCGATATTTGCTTCTTTGATATTTTCTATCTAAGACTATTTTATTACCATATGAAGTCTATTTTTTATTCAATTTTTTCTAACTTGAAAGGAACTCTTTAGTAGTACTAATAAAAATAGGTTACTCAAGTTAAGAATATCAAAAATATTTATTTACTTCACTAATTTGAGGCCTTTCTATTAGAAGTGTATATTAACTTTTAAACATTGCTCTAAGGAAGGGAAGGGTAGAGAAGAAAATTTGATGACAAGTAGTTTCCTTTGGATTAAAATCTACTTTATTGATATTTTTATGTACAAATAATTCTATGAATGTCTTAAGAGATTTTTTTCATTATTTTCATTATTGTATGAAGTGCATATTTTGTCATGATGAATAAGAAATTTGAGAAAGGTCAGTTAGAAAAGAATATAGTGTACTATCTAAATGTACACACTCAATGGACTTTCTAATGTGGCTATAGATATAGCACGAACACCCCCCTCCCACCTATCTCTCTCTCTCTCTCTCTCTCTCTCCCCCCTCTCTCTCTCTCTCTCCACACACACACACACACACACACACACATGCACATATCTCCCTCTCTCTCTCTCACACACACACTCTCACATAGCTTTTGCAACAAATAAGCTTGGAAGAATTTTCTAAATATTCTTTTATATGGAAGAGAAGGCCGAAATAAAAAGAAACAATGACATCCATAAGGTCAGTTAGAAAAGAATATAGTGCACTATCTAAATGTACACATTCAATGGACTTTCTAATGTGGCTATAGATATAGCACGAACACCCCCCTCCCACCTCTCTCTCTCTCTCTCTCCCTCCCTCCACACACACACACACACACACATGCACATCTCTCTCTCTCTCTTACACACACACACACTCTCACATAGCTTTTGCAACAAATAAGCTTGGAAGAATTTTCTAAATATTCTTTTATATGGAAGAGAAGGCTGATATAAAAACAAACAATGAAATCCATGATGACAATCCCAAACATCTATGTTAAGACAACATTGTTAGAATAATACATAATTATTCTCTCTTAAATTTTAATCGATGTTTGTAGTAGATGCATGGGGTGGGTCACAATTTTGAAGAATACAAAAATGATTGTATGTGAAATTGTTGATTGTAACCATTGACCATGAATATTAATTAGATGTAAGCATCCCATATTGAATGTAATAGGAGTGATGTACCACTCAATAACCTTAGGTTTTTTTTCATATGAAAGATGGTAGTGGCATCTCTTTAGCCAAAAATAAGTTATAGTCACTTATGTTTTCTCATGGATATCAAGTCAAATTAACTAGGATATTAACTTCTCTTTCCAAGGTATGGGTTTTACGTTTGATCAAAATCTTGTTTGAGTTAATGCTCCAACAATAGTAGATAAATAATTGTTACTCATGTGGAAAAGATTGTTCAAGTTGCTAGCAATAGAAGTTTAATTTAGATGTGAGTTAAAGAGTTTTACATTGAATCAATTTCTAGTTGTAAATATGTTTGAGTTAAGTGTCCATAAGTTTCAGTTAGTTGTCAAGTTTATGTGTGTGTTGTCAATCATGACATAGTTTATTGTCAATGTAATTAACAATCATTTAGGAATGTTGATGGGTCAAGCTATTGTAAATTTGCACCTATTATTCAATAAAAAAGCTAGAAGCTCTTTATTTCTTTGTTTAGTTTCTAATGTTCTATTTTTCTAATATGGTATCAGAGCCATCTTCCTATTTTTTTTGTTTGTTAGAGAAGAAGTTGTTAGAAGATGAGACCTAGAGAAGAAACATTCAATGATTATGATTTTATTGAAGAATTTATTTGATTTTGAAGAGATCAATGCTTTGAAAAATAGGAAAATATATAGTAGAGACTAGATGGATGCTCAAATAGTTTGAAGTGCTATAGGATTAGAGAAACTATACCTTTAGGAGGGTTGTGAGTTATAGAGTTTGAGTTGTAAATAATGACTAGTTGTTGATGTGTTTGAGTTGGGTATCCATAAGTTCCAGTTCGTTGTTAAGTTTATGTGTGTGTTGTCAATCATGAAGTAGTTTTTTGTCAATCTAATTAGCAGTCAGTTAGGAATTTTGACGGGTCAAGATATTGCATAAATATGCAAATCTATTATTAACAATCTAGAATAACATATTATTTCTTTG
This sequence comes from Cupressus sempervirens, assembly GCA_028749045.1. Taxonomy (NCBI): domain Eukaryota; kingdom Viridiplantae; phylum Streptophyta; class Pinopsida; order Cupressales; family Cupressaceae; genus Cupressus; species Cupressus sempervirens. Next base: position 503,851,184 of record CM053791.1, read on the forward strand.
TTCTATCTTCTTAGTTTCTATTTTTCTATTTTTCCAATAATTCTCTCCTTAAAAATTCACCTTTGTAGATTCAATGATCATCACCAGTTCCACTTCTTCACTATTAAAGCCACTACTAGACATTAGAGAATAAAATTTTATGGTAGGACAAATTGGCTATATTGTCTATTTTTACTCTAACTGAAAAGAGAAACTAGTAACTTTCAAAGCCATATGGCCTCACATGTAGTCTTTTTTTCTAGCATGTACTTTTCCTCTATAGAGATTAATGAAACCAACTTCTACTTCAAGTTGAACCAAGGGAAAATCGATAATCTAATTTTAAAGAAACATCTTAAAGTGCCAAAGTCATCTTTCACATTACCACCCCAGTCTACATTAGTGTGGCCAATCAACCTTGATAGGTCATCATTTTTAGTATATTTCAACTCATACTAAATTGTACTTTATAGATATTAGGCTCTACCATGTACTAAGTAAGTGTGTTAAATGTGAAACATGTGGCAAGCCTCATGTTAGTATAATGCATGAGAAATATTTAAGCTACCTATATAAGGTGTGTTCTGCATCATCTTGCTTTAATGCTTCAATCTTATTCCAATCAATTACCATAGATATACACATAAGTATACTTCCTATTATCTTGAACTTTTTCAAGATCTCCAAAATATGTTTCCCATGATTAAGGAACATTTCCCCACCTATCTACCACACCTCAAGTCCTAGAAAATACTATTTCAAGTCCAAGTCTTTCATTTCAATTTCTATTTATAAATTTCTCTTGCAATATCATATGATCCTTTGTGGATTCATCAAAAATAGATCATCCAATACATAATAGGAATGAGTTATTTTCCTCCAACCATATTATAGTATAAATTCTAATCTACTTCACTCTTCTTAAGGGTCATCTTCTCCATGGTGTTATCAATATGACTATAGTAGTCTTTGGTAGCCTATTGGGTTTTATATAGGGCTCTCTTTAATCTACATACATGATTTTTCTCTCACTCAACGATTATAAATAAAAATTATATACTTACATTAATAAATAAGTAATCATATATAACCAAAGATATTTATATTCATGTTTGATTTGAGTTGCAAGATTTAAACTACTTTCAAAGCAAGATCGTATAAGCATTTATATACAATCACATTCACAATATTAAAATAATATATTTTTTACATAATCTTTTTATGGGCTTAAAATTTTAAATAAATGAAGACTTAGAAGGAATGTTGAGCCCTTGTGATTTTTTAGAATTAGACTCAGAAATGCTTCATGTGATTCATTCCTTCAATACATACCTACATATTGAAAAGAGCATTTAGTGGCTTATTTTTCAGAATTTGAGGATGGTTTGTTAGATAAGGTACAAAATGTACAAATTTGAACATTCCTAAATTTGCGAGAATTTTTACTTTTCCACACTACAATGAGAGATGTTGTAGGTGAGACTCTTCAATTTTCCTAATAGTTGTACACAAATTATTTTTCATTCTTCCATATTGATCAAATGAGAACGATGGTTCTAGATCCAAGTCATTTAATGATTTGACTATTTATGTCATTGTAAAAGTCAACTCTTATCTTCTTCTTTCTTTATATCATTGCAAAATTCAACCCTTATCTTTTTTTAATATTTGTATCAATTGTTTCTTTGCAGAGTGTCATTCCTTCATATTTATACATGGTGATTTCTCATGCCATGGATAGTGGTATTTTTCTATGATTACCCAGAGATATAAGTGGAATAGGTATAAGATTTGGGTTACCTTGGCTCCAAGGTGTGCCATTGTAAGTATCAAATAGAGCACCACATACAAAGGTAAATCTAGGGTCTATAGTGAATTGTGTATGCACTATCTAGCACCTCCCAAAGAGATTAATTGAAAAGACCTATTTGATTCTAAAGGTTTATTTTTAACATTATGTGTTGGCTTCTATGTCATAGGAGTTCTTAGAGAAGTTGGTTAATAATATTTCCATTGTTTTAGTTTGTGCATGTTTTGTAGCAATATTAAGTATAACAGAAAGATTTATGCTTAGTTGTATTCCAACACATTGTTTTTAGAATAAATTTACATTAACTAGTCAAATTCATTTAGTTCAAAAGATAATATTAATTTGTTTGTCTATTACATTAATCATTCCTAAAATTCACAACTTTTCATTTATTTATTTATCATTATTTATATTTATAAAATGGTCTACTAACAACATTCCCTAATAATTCATTATAAAAATTCATGATTTGTCTCTCACTTAATATTTATGAATAAAAATTATATACTTAGATATTTATATTGATGTTTGATTTGAGCACAAGATTTAAACTACTCTCAAAGCAAGATCTTAGAAGGATTTACATACAATCACATTCACAAGATTAAAATAATGTATGTTTTACATATTCTTTTTATGCACTTGAAATTTTAAATTTTTGAAGACTTCAGAGGAATAATGAATCCTTGTAATTTTTTAGAATTGGACTTAGAAAAGCTTCATGATTCATTCCTTTAATAGATACCTACATATTGAAATGAGTAATTAGTAACTTATTTTGTAGAATGTTAGGATGGCTTTGTTACATAAGGTACAAATTTGAACATTTCTAAATGAGAGAGAAAATGTTTGTAAATATAACTTTTGTGTATGGGATGGAAATTCATGAGAATTTGTACCTTTCCATGCTACAATGAGAGATGTTGTAGGTGAGGCTCTTCATTTTTCCCAATAGTTGTACATGAATTAGTTTTCATTCTTGCATATTGATCAAAGGAGAATGGTGGTTCTATATACAATTCATTTAATGATTAGACTTTTTATATCATTGTAAAAGTCAACCCTTATCTTTTCTTTAATATCATTGTAAAAGTCAACTGTTATCTTTTTTTTTTGTACCTATATCAATTGTTTCTTTGCAGAGTGTCATTGCTTCTTATTTATACATGGTATTTTCCCATGCCATGGATAGTGGTATTTTTCTATGATTACCTAGAGATATAAGTGGCATAGGTAAAACAATTTGGGTCACCTTGGTTCCAAGGTGTGCCATTGTAAGTATAAAATAGAGTACCACATATAAAGGTAAATCTAGGGTTTACAATGAATTGTGTATGCAATATCTAGCACCTCCCAAAGAGATCAATTGACAAGACCTATTTGATTCTAAAGGTTTTTTTTTAACAGTATGTGTTGGTCTCTATGTCGTAGGAGTTCTTAGAAAAGCTGGTCAGTATTATTTCCATTGTTTGAATTTGTGTATTTTTTGTAGCAGTATTAAGTATAATAGAAAGATTTAATAGTTGTATTCCACCACATTTGTACATTAACTGACCAAAATTTAGATCATAAGATAATATTAATTTGTTTGTCCATTGCATTAACAATTCCTAATCTTCGCAGCTTTTTATTTATTTATCATTCTTTATATTTATGAAACGGTCTGCTAACAACAATCCCTAATAATTCATTGTAGAATGCGTGCGGAAAGACCTGATTAAAGACATTATTATCTCCCCATGTGATAGAATTAAGCCAAAAAGCATCAATTTCCACTTGGGAACGAGTATCGTTTTATTGCAGTGCGGTCAACAATTCTGCACTTTGACCAGATTAAACAACTATTTTTGCCCTCAAATGTCGACGTGCTCGTGTTCTTCCACATTGAAATCTGTCAACGAAGTGTGGAAGCTCCATTTCATACATACGAATCTCGTTTAACAGTCGCTCACACTCTTTTCAACAAGAATCTCTCTAATTAGACTCAACATATTTGTCGTTTTCCATTTGCACGTACACCCTCTCATTGTACTCGCAATTGCCATTGACTGAGGAATTCAACATTCTGATTTCGCCAATCAAATTCATTTCCCAATAAATCGATGATATAGTTTAAAACTTTAATTTCTTCTTCTCCTTCCTAAATCTGCCTCTAAATACAGTTATTCTTGATTTTTCAGGGATTCAGAAATGTATAATGAGTTAGGAGCACATGCAATGGAGGCACATGAGAGACTATAAGCTTGGATGCTAAGAAAAAAATAAATTAAGTGCGCACATGACGATGAAAGTATTGTGGGGTGCTTGTTTGTGTGTTCAAATATAGAGATTATTCAATGTGCCAATCCAGGACACTATTAGTTTTCCTTTCCATAGGATGAAAGTTCGGGCACGGATAGATATGGAGAGTATTTGTTTTGTTGTTCTGAGAAAATAATTTTTTTAAATATGCACCTTTCGTTTTGTCTAACACTCTCTTATACTGCTTTTTATTCAAAATAAGAGGTAAATAAACTAGCACTTGCACCTTTGATGGTGCAAGATAGACTTATGTATTCTTGAGTATGTATTTTATGTAATATATTTGATTCAGTTGTGTCATTCTGATTTCTTGTCACACTTAGAATACAAACACTTTGTTTGAAAAGCTATCTGATATAGGCGGTCCTCCTCCTTTTTGTATATAATTGTATATAGATTATTTTTCATTTTTGAGTATCTTTCAAAAGTGAAATCAGGTCGGATATGGAGACCATCTATTGTTTTTACTCTAGATATAGTTGTAAAAGTGAGTTCTTGTCTTTCAATTCCACCGATATCAACCATTGCTTTTTGTAGTGTGAGTCCCTGGGATTTGTGTATTGTGATAGCCCATGACATGGTGAGTAGTAGTTGTCTTCAGCTGCCTAATGTGATCGACACTATTAAAACACATTTTGGTTCATCTTGATTACATGACAATTGATTACAATTTTTCAAAATGTATAACAACATCCAGGGGCATGTTTGGTGGCTTGATGCTTGTTCTGTAGACAATATTTGTAATTTCACCAATCGCTCCATTGATGAGTCCTACTTCTATCCAAATATTTGTTGTAAGCATTACGTGTTGTCCTATATAGAGAAGTACACGTTTTCCCAATTTTTCATCATACATCTCACTCTCATCTTTGCATCCATAATTTATTGTCGTGCTTGTGGCAATTGGGCAATTTAATGATTTTAGCATTTTCTTGTTATGTAGTTTCACAGGATCATTTGTAGCGTGTAGATGTATAGACCTATTAAATTATTCATTTTTATCTGTGCTTAAGTGGATGTCTATATGACTCATTAGGAGCTCCCAATCATGTTTTCTATGGTTTTCTTCTTGTATATTGTATAAAAGCTGACAGATTTTTGCTTGTGTGGTAGCTTTGCCTTGTTGTCAGAAGATAGTTTACAAGGTAACAACTATAGTGAACTTTTCCAAAATTAACTTAGCACTTGAATGTGATGTATAGATCGGTTTGTCCATAATAGGGGTAGTTGTGCAAGGTCACCAAACAAAATAACTGATACTCCACCAAATTGGACATATTGTTGATGAGGAAAGGCCTCTCATAATCAACTATGAATTTTAAGTAGGACCTTTAGACCTAAGAAGCTCATTTCATCAATAATAATGTACTTGATATATTTTAATTCTTCTTGGAATGTTATTAATGCTTGACCTTGTAGCAATTGCATATCCTTAATAGGAATCCTAATCTTTGAATGTATTGTTGTAGCATGTATATTGAATGCAACAATGCCTATGGGAGCTAGTAGTAATTGTACCTTTTGTTGGTGTGCCTTCTTATTGAATATTTCTTTTATGGATGTAATTAGATAGGATTTTCTTGTTCCTGTTGTGCCTTGCACAATCATGTGTAATGGTCCATGTGATCGACTCTTGACTAAAAACAATGAGTGGTAGTTTTTGTAACATATGACATGTTTCTTGTGCTCCAATATCACATTCAACAATAACTTCAAATAAGAAATTTATGATATGCAAACATGGCTGAATCACCCAGCTTCTGTGTTATAGATATTCTTTTGACCATTTTACTACATGTCTCAGATCATTTTTTTTCCTTTTTTGTATATTTGGAAATGTATTTTAAGATGAGTGTTCATGAAAGGATAGGATGGTAATCTATGTTCAATCTCCAAATTGATAGCATTATTGCATTATGTATATATAATCTATCATCATTTCTTGTAGGTTCATATTGTACTTTTCTAGTTTCATCGCATGATAATGTAGATACATCTCTCTCTTTTCAAGGGGCTTTATATCTGCATGTGACCTTATTTCCTTTTTGGTGTAGACATGTATGCTCAGTGCATTTTGTGTGTCTCTGAACTCTGTTTACTAGTTCTTCATAATCATGAGAAATATTTGTAGCAAAGATCTCAGATCTATTTAGAAGACAAGGATCAATCTAAGGGAGAATGATATGCTATATTATTGTGAAGACATGCATTTGGCGGATTCTAGGCAATAACACACATATCAATTTTTTTTCTAGCCTGTTCAACTTCAATATTGTTTGTCTAATGTAGTGTATCCATATTTGGTGCATTTGACATCCAAATAAATCCATGTATGTGTCCAATTCCTCGATATTTCCATTCAATTCTATACCACCAATCTATTGTGCCCAAAAGCTTTTCAATCATTTCCTCTCGAAGTATTGTGAACCTTTGATGTAAGTATAGTGCAACAATGTGTGGATTATTAATGACATTGTCTAACCATTTTTTATTTGTTTGCATACCTATATTTATGTTTTCCTTTAATAATATTTATAAATCTAGCCATTTTGTATCTACGAAACTCAATGTAAAGAATAGGGTAGGTGGTCCAAGTTTGTTGATCATATCTACAAGGTCAGGGCAATTTTTTTTCTAGAATGGTTTTGTACCCCTCATTATGGATCCAAAATGCATAAGTTGCTCTACTAACTATGAATTTGGGAGTTGTTTTAGATGTGTGGCGATCCTAATATATCTATATTTTTAGTAAGAACCTATATAAATTTTCTTCACTTACAATGAGATCACGATAACCTAGATCATTTTTAAATTTGTATTTTAGTGCATCTCTAACATGGCCTCTTCTCACATAACAATCATAGATGCATCATTTTGTGTGCTCTATGTACTATTAAAATATCTAGCTCATTGTCCCTTCATGGTAATATCTCTGTAACGGTTTGAATATCTTGTGGAAAGGTGATTTTATGTCCTCTATATTTATATTGGCCACCAATGACATGTTTAACTTGTAATATTGGAGCCATCCTAGCAATCAACATTTCTTCTACTTGGGTTAATCTTTTAAGTATAGTTGGTTGGTCACCTAGGTCCATGTTGTTGAGTGCTAAGAACCTATGATACCCTTCTCATTAGAACACCTTTTGCATATAACATTAGTATGTGAGAGGTGCACATTCATTACTGAGCATTGTTCCTTACAAGTTGTGAATGCCTGTTGTTGAGAAAGTGCATCTAACTGACGTCAAAAAATTTCCATTGCGAGTATGAATTTAGAATTATTGTTGAATGGTACATTTGGAGGTACAAAATCTTCCATTCGATGTTTGGCTACTTGTGCACTTTTTCAAGGCCAATTCTTCTTTGTGGTGGATGTAGTAGTTATGGCTACATTTATGATGCTGTAACCTTTGAGCATCATCTTGTTCAGCACCTTCTTGCATTTCCTCAATTTTTTTCTCACTTATTGGAGGAGCTAACTAAGCCCCATGTCTAAGATTAGATTGTTGCTATTGTATTCTTTTTTTCTTTCTACATTTTGATATCTCTTCTTTGTGTCAAGCATAATAAGCTCATTTCCTTTCATGGGCTTTCTATACCTTTAGTGGCGGCTGATTTGATGTCACTTCACTTTCTAAAATATTAATGTTTTCCATCTACATAAACATTTCCTCATGTTAATTATTATATGACAAGATATAACAATATGTTTTAAATGTTTATTGATTAACATTTGTTAGAGTAATCATGTATAAACTTAGAAACATGCAATCTACATGGAATTATAAGTATGTCAATATCTATTGGGTATGTCATGGTGGTTCCATATTTCAAAAAATGAGTTTATTGCATGCCTTATGAAGAATACTTACATTTGTATCATGGTGTGTATAATAATTTGAGATTCAATATTAATGCCTCTCATCTATAAAAACATTTCCTCTTGCTAATTAGTGTCTTACAAGACACAACATGATATTTTCAATGTTTATTGGGTCTACCTTACTTGGTCCCAATTTCAAAATAGGAGAGGTATTTCTTTTTTCCTTTATAGAGAACACCATATTCATGCATAAGACTACTATCTTTGTATTTATAACATATCAATAGTATGTACATTTACCATGTTTTGTGTAGAATACATTGTGTATTATATGCATATACAAGAACATTATGTTCATATTGACTTTGGCCCAACATTATGTACAATTCTTTTTTAATGTAAAGAATACATGATATATTTCTTTATTGAACATTATGTTAATGTCACCTTTAAACAAGTACCATGTACATTTCTATTCAGATGTTTGCACACATGATTAATAAATGCATGACAACATTGGAGTGCACCTTTGTATTTTCCCTTTTTTACTTTTGTCTTTGGATGGTGTGATCTACTAGGCTTCTTGGTTGAGTGGTTGAGCAATACACATATTTGTAATCCTTTTGATCTTTTAGGTTTAATTAAAATTTCAAATCTTGTACTTATTTGTTTAAAAAGTTCAATTTTTTAAACACGTCTCTTATACTTTTTGTTAAACACCAACATAAAATTTGGAAAAAGTTACACCAAATATACACTATTGAAAAAAGTTACAACAAATATACAAATATACAACAAATCTGATTTTATCAAAAATAAATAATCACAATTATTTAAAAATTAACTAAATATAATATCACTTTCAATTTCAAAAATAGGTGTGAAATCCCAGAATTTCAAAGTTAGTTTTAAGCATATAATATTAAATATAATAAACATAAATAAAAGAAATTCTATTAATTTTAGGAAAAATTTAATTTAAATTATTCTTCTATAATTTATGTGTTATTTCAATTAAATCTTTTCGTTTAATTTACTCTCCTTTTTTACTTGATGAGTAGAAAGTTGATGGTTAGCAAAGTAGTTTCTTCTCAATTAAAAGGAGATATTGTCAATACATATCAGCTGCTTTAGAGCCCTACACCTACATCCATTTTAGAGATTGTATGTTTAAAAAATAATACAAAGTTGAAGGTAAAAATGCCAAAATAAAGAAAAGATTATTATGTGAAGGGAAACACATAACTAATGGAAGGAAAAAGGTAACAGACATTGAGCTTGGTGACACTCATGGCTACTGTAGGAAGACATAAGGGTTCACATATGCAAGAGCTAAGATCCATACAATTATTCTCCCCTACAATGGGCACCGTCGAATGGACCCATAGAATAAGTGTACCCTTTTTTCTCTCCTGCTGGTGGTACTGCCAGAACATCATGAGCGATGGAAAAAGATTTACCATTTAATGTCCACTGACCTATTTGGTTTACCAAGTTTGTTTCTCTGCAAAGAGTCATTTTTGCTGCCTCTACTCACGTTTTCATCATATCAATCATAAATTACAAGTTGCAAAGAGACTAAAATACATAAAGAATGAAGGGTGATGTAATTGACACATGGATTCTTGGATATCAATTGCAATGCTCGATATCTCCTTTTTAGGTGTCTGACAATGCCAGAAAATCAAAAAAATTTGATGCAAGTCTGTTAGGGAAAAAGCCTATCGACGTAATTATATAAATAATATATGGAAGTTATAATTAGCCAACAAAAATATTTTCATCATATGATCTGCATGTTTTTATTTTGGGAAATAACTAATTAAATTCTAATAATGATATCATTTGGCAGAAAATAAATAAATTTAGTTACCCCTCTTTATGTTCCATGTTTTTGTCTCCCTCCACTAATTTTGATCTCTTGACTAAATGCCTTCAAATTTTCTTTATAAACATATATAATTTTGTTTAGTTATCTTAAAATATATATTTTTAATTTAATAGTTGTATTTAAAATAAAGATAACTACTTGGATTCAGAAATAAACATATAATATTTATCAGTAGATCATCTTAAGAAAATCATATTTAGAAGACTATGAATATCCAACTTCATTAAATCATGAGGTATGGGAATAGCAATACATGAATCATCAAATGTGATGATAGAAGAGAGATAAATCTTATTGCATGTCATTTGGTTGGGCATATCATCTCCAAAGTTGTCCATACTAGATACCATAGTGTCCAAATCAAATGATTCTACCAATCTTAACTCATCGATGAAGAAAATAAACTTTCTAAACCATGATCATGATTCATAACATCTAAAGCATAAAAAAAATCCATAAGAGAAGTAGGATTTGTAAAAGTCTCTTTGTCATTAGTACAACCAAATTATTCTCATTCAACAAGCATAAAAAATTCTTTATTGTCAGTTGGTCTAAAATCATCAAATGAATCAAGATAATTTGAGCCCCCCACTCCCCCCATGCACAAGCTAAAATTTGATGGTTCCTCTATGGGAAACCCGAGTTGGGTAGGTGGGGGTGGTTTTGTTGAGGAACTTAAAAGGGGATATGAATGCTACTTACTTGATCAACTGAGGAGTCCAGACTACCTATGTGCTAGAACTGCTAGCTCCATACTAGATGGTCATTGTGCTAACTAGACATAATGTGAGTAAGGCAATCATCAAAAGTGATGCCTTAAACATCATCAACATTTTTAAAAAGTTGGCCACAATAGGGTGGAATGTCAAAGATCTAATTGTTAAAATTAAACACCTACTAAGCAACTTGAATAAGGTGTCATTTCAGCACACCTTTCAAGAGGGTAATAATGTCACCGATAGGTTGGTGATCATGGGGAAATTTATGAAAGGGTGCAAAATTTGGGATGACTCTTTTACATCCCTGTTTAAGCATATGATGTGATTTATCATGACTGTGCCCAAATTGTGGATTAATGATCTGACTATTATTAGTCTTAATGGGGTCCATTTTCCATACTTGTTTTACGAGTTGGATTGCTAATTTTTTTTTATCAGTTGCAAGTGGATCCAACAAAAAGGTTGAGTTTATTGTTCTTGTTGTTTGTGGGTTTGTTTGTTCCTAAAGCAGTGTGTATTTTCTCTATTCATCAAAATAGAATGATAGGTGTCCATACACTTACAAATTGAGCTTGACGAGTGGGAATAATACCAAAATGACAAGGTGATGTAGGAGATCCTTGAGAGGGGTAGTTTAATGAATTACATCAATAAAGGCATGAGGGGTTATAACCCTAAACTTTCTCACAAAGTTGCAGAGTCCTAGGATGATGGAAAGGTCATAGTGGGTTATATCATGGTGGGTTGTGTCACATTTATCTTCACTCCCAATTCCATCTCTGGCATCGCTGGGATGAGTATAAAGGGGTCAAATTTTTGAAAATTGCCAAAATTTCATTCAAGGATGCTCTGGAGAGATTTAGAGAGCTGAGAGAAAAAATTCCTAAATTGCATCATAGGTTTAACAAAGAGGTGATGGACAAGGTGTGAAAGGCCTTGGTGAAAGTTCTCATCCAATTCATCATCTATGAGGATAGCAACTTAAGAGGTTTCATTAGCATATTTTCCCCATGTTGAATCATTTTCACATAAAAGACTTATTCTACTTTCCTTTCTTGATTTTATCCTCCCTTTTGTTATCAATTGAAAAATGTAAAGTAAAAGGTTCCTTGCCTAAACATCAAGGGACTTTTCTGAGGATTTATGAGTTCTATTGGAACACGACCCTTCAATCCTCCCCTCACCTTGACCCTGAGCTAAATAAATAGATTTTCAAGGTCATTTAATCCATGGTGAGACAATCCTACACTCCTACTACTCCATTTGGTTCTAGGGTTAGGACCCTGGCTCCTCATAAAGAAAAGAACAAAAAGGACAAGCTCCCTAATTCCTAAGATAAAAGTGTGGAAGTTCTAGAGGAATCTTCTACGAGGTCACTTGTGATTTTTTTGGTTCATCTTCTTTAGACTTGATGTTATTTTTGTTTATGGGTTCAAGCCTTTCCCACTTTAATTAATCAAAACAAGATAATTTACAATAAAATCCTATGGAACAAAGGTTCATTTGATTCTTCATACATATTTTAGAATTTAGTTACTGTAATGCCCCACCAAGGGATCCAAAGAATTAACCTAGAATTTCACTAAGTTTGCCAAAAAAATTTCTTTTTTAAACATGAAAGATAAACCATTTACAACTTATACTTAATAACGGAAGCAATAGCAAAAATTTAATTAAAGTAAACATAACATACATAATAGGTTACATTCTTCAAGGATCCCTTAACATTGAATTACATCTAATCATAACTATTTATGTTTCCATCGAAGTACTACATCCACATAAAATAATAATGAAAAGTCCAATGTTCATTAATTACATTTACGATTGCTCAATCATCCACAATACATGTCATAGGGTATGGAAAGCTCAAAAGAATATACATCCATGTAAATAAAGTACATCATCATACTAACTCTAATCCATGATGCAATAACATAAATTAAACCACATATCATACATGATACATCATCACAAAAGATATAAACATCATAATAGATAACCATTTTTTACAAACAAAATTAACTAAGTGCACAGTTCCTCGCAACCATAACTAGCATCATTAGACCATCGTGGATCCTAGCACCCCCTCCGTGTGTAACATTCCAAATCATCGAAGAGATCATCGGTATTAACATAGTAGGAATGTCACTCCTAAATCATACTACATCATATGCAGAAAGTAATCTAACATGCAAAGTAAAGCATAAGATAACATCATCTAACATATGCATATCATCAAAGTGAGGAACATACTAGTAAGTATATTCATCATAAGGTATATCATCTATCATAATGATCCAAGAACATAATGAAGATAAATACCAAGCAAGAATGCTTTAGCCATGGTGTCTTGGACGGATCTCAAATGATAAGAGTGGAAAAACACTACCACCCGACCGCGTAGAACCTAAGTGGTCCACTCCCACCATGCTGAGGAGATAATCTCAAGTCCCAAATAGGATATCAAATCACATAACAAAAGTACTCTGTAAGTCCAAGAATCCTAAACGTATACTAACTCAAAGATTCCAATCACAAAATGGACATCTAATTCCTAGAGGCACACAATGACATGTAGGAAACCTACTATGCAAGCGAGAAAGTGTCATTGCATATATCATGTAGAAGTTACCCTAGCAGTTAGCTAAACTCCATAGGTCCCTACTGATCCTCATGTGGCCACTAGTATCCTCTCATACTGACGAGGCATACTATGGAATGCAAGGTCGCAACCAAGCGTTCTCTCTACTCCCATCCTAGTCTGTACTAGCACTCGAGGCATGGGCGAGAACCAAAAAAATTATCTTTTTAGGTTCATTTAATCCCCATTTAGTGTGTAAATGTTATCACTTATTAACAAAACTTACAATGAGTTACCCTAGTAGCCACTTAAGGCGCCGACCCCCATTGCAAGCCACTTCCCGACACTACAAGTAGATAACCTACCCTATGCTTATGGAATCATAAATCACCCCAGTCCTATACAAGCGACTAGAAAGAAATACCAAAAGATAATCCACAATAAGAATCATCAAATATCCACAATAAAAGCATCAAATCTCCATGAGCATTTGAAAAGAAACCATAGAAAATCATGACCACAACAATTCTCTATTGGCAACTGAAGGTTTCACTGATAATCAAAAGTATCCATTGGTTCTCAATAACCAAAATATATCTCAAAATTATACTGATCGAAGACTCCAAAATGGTTGAGTCAAAACATGTCACAACATGACATCATCATAAAATAAATCAACATTTCAGTCCCATCATGACGACAGGAAAGTAATCCAAGGATAACTGATCGATGACTCAAAAATGATTAGCTCAAGTGTGTCATGCACATACATCTCAGTTTCAAACATGAAGACTGATGAACAATAACAATCAGTAAATACAAACATCTCATAGAGCATTCCATCACATTACCATGGTTGGGTTTATAAAGATCGAGATCAAATAAGATCAACATGCCATCACATCTCATAACCCCCGAGCCTCTGGTAACAACCTAAGACTGGTCAACACTAATCAACCCAAAACCCAAAACAGATAGCATAGAGAAAACACAATGCAAACACATGTTTTGGTTTACTAAAATCACATGGATGAATTAAGTGTAGAGGTTTCCAATTTTTGTTTCACGTATACTAAGAGTAATCATTTGACCTACAAGTCAACCCATTTGTTTCCTCGATAGCATTGTTCTTTCATTATTTAAAATAACATTATAAGAATAACTGAAGGATAAATATTTACTCATTAAACTAATCTTCTTGACCCTCAATTAAATAATTCACTTTATTTAGCTAGGATCCATATTCTAATCGTATAACTCTTCTTTAATGTTACTTCAACTTTTCAACATAATCAAAGGATCATTATTCGTTAAACTATAAGAAAGCCAGTTATCAATCTTTGAATAAGAAGATTATAACTTTATTAAAATGATCGATTAAATCAATCAATTAACATATATACACAATCCATGACCTTTTTAACATTCTAATAGTTCACAATTAAATATTACTAAGTCTCACCATTAAAATATCTAAGGTCATTATTCAAGTCATTAGAATAAGACTTATCAACTTCGATGTAGATAATTCACATCTTCACTAGAAGGATCGATATTAGCATATCCATTAAAAACTTTATTCTAAAACTTAATTATTAATTAAATTTAATTAACTCTAATTAATCAAATTAATTAATAATTACAAATACATATCAACGACCCAATTAATAACTAGTCATAATTTGTAAGTTAAAGGCCAACCGTAATCCAATTCTCTAATATAAATAACAAGTTATATCTTATTAATAAATCTATATAATGACCACATTCGTCATTCTTTCAAAGAATACTAACATTTTCTTAACAAATTCGTATTATCGATAATCATTTAGACCATTATACTATTATTTATTAATAATTTGCTAGACCCAACAAACATTGATAAATAATAAACTCATCAAAACTATAGATAATCGATCTTAAAGAAACATTTGAATTAATAGTTTAAATAATAAATTCTCCATTATTTTACTAAAATCAAAGAATATTCTCTTAATATCTAATTCAAATTCTCCAAAAATAGTCAGGGGATAAGTAACCACGTAACATTTAAATCATTAAGATAATGCTCTAAAATTCCAACAAATTCATCTTGACTCTATTAAATCAATTTTACATTAATCTGAACAACTTTCCCATTAATTATTCTTAATTAAATAACATTTAATTAAATTAATTTATAAAACATATAATTTACAATCTACAATTCTAAGTCATCACTATAACTAATGATCCCTTAATAGATTAAATTCCAAATTTACTAAAACTCATTATAATTATAAATTAATTTCCTTCAATTATTAACTAATCTTAATTATATTGGATTTAATTATATTAGTTAATAACTTACTATGCATTTATACTATCAATAAAACTTGATAAATATTATTAAAATATTCTAAAATATCAACATATAACTTTATCAGCAATCATTATTAATAAAATGATAGTATGTAAACTTCATAACAATTTATATAACATTTAATATTTATAAATTATTAATAAGTAATATTAATAATTTTTAATATTAAAAATTTATTAATATTAAATAATGAAAAATGATTTCATATATATCATAAAACATTTGTTATAACATATAACCAAAAAAACAATTTAAAACAAATCTTATCGCTACTATTAATGCGACCGTCGCTATGCGACACTCCGTCGCAGGTACACTGCTTACGCAGGTACCCTGTGACCCGTATCGGCGGACTGACATTAACTTCAGTGGAAACAAGGAAAAATATAAAATATGCCATGTATATTACATTAGACGTAGGCTTAATATGTGCGCTGCGAACTATATTGAAGGAAGGCCATGCAGTCGACGGGTCGCAAGTACCCTACGAACATGTGGGTACTCTGCGACCCGTGCAGGTATGCCACCAAAAATATTAAGGCAAGTGGGGTGCAGTGGGTATCAACCCCGCCCACCCCAAAATATATATTAATTTTTTAATAAACGTTTTTGTTAACATGTGATTCGGTTCTTTTTAATAAAGTTTTCACTGCGATTTACACAAGTATATATATATATATATATATATATATATATATATATATATATATATATATATATATATATATATATATATATATATATATATATATATACAAAATTTGTTATCAATTATTACTGCATATATATATATATATATATATATATATGCAAATTTTACAAAGAGAACATATACTTAGATTTAAACAAAAAGGGCTTTTCTAATTAAGAATTTTTCCTTTAAAATAATTTTTTTCCAAACATACCCATTAATTCATCTAATAGGTTTAGCTATAAATTTTGAAACCATTTTAAAATCCATTTCTCAATTCGATTCTAATTTAAAACCAAACCCGATTTAAAACTAATTTCCTTCTTAAATTGAAACTAGGGTTTTCTATTGTTGTCTTCGCAACCAAATAAACTTAACATACATATCTAGATTCCAATTTCAAGATTAAGGATTCATTCATGGAGTGTATTTAGACACATATAACAGTCACGAAGAAGACAAGAAGAGAAAAAGTGTAAATGGAATATGCAAAAATCACAAGTGCACCTGGACACTAATGCTAATTTTCCATGCCTCAGAAGTCCATAGAAAAATTCCTTCCTTCTCCAACATTTGCAATTCCTCCAAGATCCATGCCAACTGAAATTCCCACGTGACTACAAGTGCTTGAAGAAGCATAGGAACATGTAGAAACATATGAGCATGTAGAAGCATATGAGCTTCTCAAATGCATGTAAGCTTTGAAGCTTGTCCAAACACTCTAGGAGAGCCTCTATTTAAAGGCCTCTAAGATGCATCTAGAAAGTGTCTAGAAAGAACTATAAGATAAGCATGGCAACTAAGCATGAGTCTTCTCCAACCTTCTAGATGAGTCATAAGGTTATAGACACCATGTGCTCAAATAATATGCTAATTCCTAAGTGTAGACAACTTGTGCATTCTTAGAGTGCAAACTCATGTGTTGTCTACATGACAACTCTCGAGTTTGCAAACTCCTATGTGAGAAAACATTAAAATAATGCACATTAATTAATATAATATTTATTTTATTCTTTTCAATTTAATTTATTAATTTTTATTAAATCTCATGCACTAACTTTAATAACTCCACTTATTTAATCTTAATATATTTATATTTTAGTCACATGAAATCTTAGAATCTTTTAATAATTTTAATATATTTTCCACTTTTACATTTATTTTCGAGACGTAATTGCTAAAATATTTATTAATTTAAATAAATATTATCACATTCCAACTTTAAAATTATAACTTTTATCTTCAAATTTAATTATTTTATTTAATTAATTTTTTAATTAATTAAATAAAATAAATACTTAAATATCATATTAATTTTCCATTAAATTAAACCATTAATTAAATCTTTTAATTAGGCTTAATTAATAGAAAATACACCAGAGACTCATAAAGTAAAAATACAAAAACCCATAATAGCCAAAATACATACAAAATCAAACCAAGGGTTAATATCGTGAATTACGTCATCTGACACATTCAGAGGGTACTTAACTTAGATACTTGTCCTAATTTTCAATTAGGACAAATGGCTTAAAAGGTTGGGATTTGGACTTGAGAATTTATCTCCCCTCTCTTACCATTGAGATAATGTGATAGGGTACGCTCATCCTGGCAATTCAGGGGAGTTGATACCTGGTACCTACAAGCTACATAAAAACCATGCATGTACAAGCACAATATATACTAAACTAAATAGGTAATGGCAGGAAGTGGTGCATCGTGTAGATCCTAACTAGCAGGTGACTACGACTCCCTTCCTTAACCATATCAGAAATGCCATATAGAAAGGAAACAAACACACACACCATACACATGCAAGTATGGGGTAAGTATCCATAAGAAAACACATATGATAATAAACTATCTAACTAATCAATAACTAGAAATAATATAACAATCATCATGCATATATGAAATGTAAACTCTAAGTAATCTCATCACATATCAATTGAATCCATAACACAATATCTGAAAGTCTCAAAACAACGCTGCTAACCATCAACATAAAACCAGCTCTAAAAGAGTTTGGCAATGATAGCAAAAATGCAACCTAGGGGCAGGCACTACATCCACCCCCGCTAGAATTAGGCTTACTCCTAGAAGCCTACAAGAATGAAAAACTAAGATACTCACTATGCGGGTCCCATTGAACCCTTTCCCCCTGTAGGGGAATATGATTCCATTGAGAACACTACAACTCACTTAGAGCAATATGATTCTAGTTTAATGGTAAACCAAAAACCACATTGATCCAACATTCATTCTTTTAACAATGCTGAAATAGATCCCTCAATACATTCTAAACAAGAAGAAATCCAACATGCTAGCGTACCGTATAAGAGTTGATATAGAATTATCTATACAATGTAAGATTCAAGGTAGAAGATTATATCTAACAAAGATCTAAACTCTTGTATGGAACCACAAGGGATAAACTATGATAAAATAAGAGTTTTATATATTTTTGTGTATATTCATATAAAAAAGATTGAGATGTAGCCTTCATCCCACAATATGATGGGTTGAAATGGAATGGTAGAAAAGAAATCCATCCATGCTTAGTGCTCTGAATGGCTGCAACTAAAAACTGATATTAATTTTAACATTATGCATAATGGGTAGGGAATGAAGAATAAGAAAGGAACTAGTATCAAGCTAATACCAACCAAATTAAAGAATGTTAAAGATGACTTACTTCTCCAAGACTAGTAGAATGATGTGAATAGATGTCTAATATAAATAACTTAGTGACCTCCTTTAACAATTCAATTAAAAGTGGAAAATACTCGTGGTAGATTTAATGAAGTGAAACAAAAACTAATATTTTCATTTACTAGAGATTTTCCATTGGTTGTTGATAATATACACCA
Source organism: Cupressus sempervirens (assembly GCA_028749045.1). Taxonomy (NCBI): domain Eukaryota; kingdom Viridiplantae; phylum Streptophyta; class Pinopsida; order Cupressales; family Cupressaceae; genus Cupressus; species Cupressus sempervirens. Next base: position 503,870,217 of record CM053791.1, read on the forward strand.
ATGCTTGACAAAGTAATATGAGGTGAATATTTGTGTCCACTACATTAGAGATTGTTAAAAATCTTATACACCAAGAAGAGAATGAGCATAAGATGATACTAATGTGGAATTCTAGAGTTAACCAAATTATGAAATCAAAATAATAATAAATGAATAAATAAAACATGAATCTCTATAATCCAAAATACTCATGTTTATATATATGATTTCATTGGTGTTTCTCTTATGTTTTAGGATCATACATGGTTCTTAATAGAAAACTCTTGTGAAACAATGACTTGTATAATTGAAACAATTCAAAGGTCGATTACAATAATCTTTTATGTTTCATAATGTTGAAGACACATTGTTGGCAACAAGTTCTAGATGCAATTAATTATCTAGGATATAGAAAATAGAGCATACAAATATAACGTGTAACTGATAAATATGGAATTTAATTAGATATTTTGTACATTATATGAAAAACTCCTGAAAAAATTGTATCTCTTTTTTTAAAGGATAGGGGCAAGAATTTCTATTTATATTGTATATGCATTAAATCACTTCTAATGATTCATCTAATTAAGCTGATAGGCTTATATGTGGGAGCTTTGCTCCCTGATTTTATAATTTGTGGTTAGAAAATTATCAGTCCAACCATAAAAAAATAGTTTTTCGATAATGAAAAAGCATAACTTTTTCCTCTTATTATTTTAGCAAGTTTCCTTTCAGTGGATTTTTTGTCCTTGTTATTTTAGCAAGTTACCTTTTCTACTATTCTTATTTTATTTTTCTTTGTCCTATAGAAAACTTAAAACACATAATAAAGCTCTTATGTGCTGGTGAATGTGGTCTATAGTCTAGATGTGGTGCGTAGATTCAATAAATCCCAAACTTGCATGTCATCTGCAGTCATGCCATGATGGGCAAGTGGGTTTCCTGCTTCCACTAGCATGGAGCACTGGAGATCTTGGATGAGGAGAGCCACATCAACCATTTCAATGTGTTGGGTAGTAGGCATGTTTTCTTTAAAATTCAGACCTATGATCTATTGCCAAACATCGATCCAAATTGAAAAGGAGTAGTGTGGGAGCATACACACGGTGAACAAAATCTCTTCTGCATATTACCAATAACACTTTGATGTTGAACCCACTTCATATGATTGAAAATATTCAGAAATAAATTGCACAAAATGAAAAAGATGATTTATTCTAATCATCAGTATTTGTTGTCCTCTCAAGGTCAACAAATCATAACAATTTTGGGTTGTTGCTATGGATTTGGATCTTAGAAATCTGCATACTTAGATTGGGTGTTGATTTATGAATCAAGTTTTCTTTGATTCAATTTGTCATTATTCTCTTATTTAAGAAAGAAAATGATTGTATATATTCTACTTTGAATAAGCAAGAAAATTTTCATACAATATGTTGTTTTAAAATCACTTGAATTTATTTGCATAGAATAAGAGAAACTTGCTATTGAAACTACTATTGTTGCAAGTAAGTGCAAGCTTTAGTGTCCATAATTTTTATTATGTATTAGAATATATATATAGATTTCCTACACTAATTTGTTAGGCTCTAATAAAAAGGGTGGTTACAATAAAATTATTTTCCTGTTCCAAAAAGTAGAGCTTTACTCTGATTAAGAATATAGATCTATTTTTCGTCTTTTTAAAATTATTTTCTTAATATTAATTTCTTCTTTTGTTGTTATTTAATTTCTACTAGTGGTAACTTATATTTTTTATGATTCTTGAATATGGAAAAATCTAGGAAAGTATTTCAATTTTTAAGAACATCCATCTGACACTCTTAGCAACTAGAAACATATTACTTGTCTTCAATATTAAATCTACTCCTGGTGATAGATATTTTTGTTGTGGATGACTCTAACCATATATTATTTTTATAAGATATATCACAATCATTAGTACTTGAGTCACATAGATGACTGTAGCTATTGTCTTTTTCTGGGTTGTGCTTTTGTAATTTACATCCTAAGTATTTTAATTTAGTTAAGTTCTATAGTCTTATGTTTGTTTCAAGGGAAAATAAAGGGATAACTATTTTAAATTTCTTATACTTTCTATGTCTTGCTTTGCTGTTAGACAAAAAAACATTCTTTTTTCGTTGTAATTTTAGTTCCATCTAAGAAATGAAAAATGCTTATAGAATATTGAGCTCCTCTCTAGAACAAACATATTTCATTGTCTTTTGCAAGAGAGTTGTCTTTTGCTATCAATTTTTTGTGGCAAGATATGAATCTCTGATAGACATTTTTTTATGTGAGAAAAATTAAAATAATAATTATATTAATTATTTTTATATCACTTTCAAAATAAATGTATTTTAAAAATATAATTAAAATTATAAATATGTCATTTTTTAGTGAGGCTTTTGTAATATTAGTATTATCTTTGTTTTAATTGAATTTTGTTAATATGTTACAAAATTTAAAATAAAGACAATTTTTGAAAGGTCTTAACTAAGCCTCTTACAAAATAACAAATCAAGGAAGAATTCTAATCAAAATTATTTTCGTCTCATAAGTAGGTAGTTGAAGATGTCCAATGGTTCTATGATTTTATATATGCCTCTTTCAATTAATATATAGAAGTGGGTTTTGAATTAGATTTTTTGTAATTTTAAACAAAAGCCAACTATTTGTTATTGTAGCCTAGAAAGAGATAAAGTAAAGGATAAAGTAGGCACATAGATAAAATTTAAAATTGATGTCAATAATTCAATCCAAAATATTCTATGATCCTCTATACCTAATAATATATTGTTAATCATGATTCTATTGAGAGGGAGCATGAGAATAACTAGTGTATCAAGTTAACTTTTTGTTGATTTTTATTAATAAAGAAAATTAGTTTCTATTATTATTATTATTATATAATAGATTATATTAATGACTATTTTAAATTTTAATTTTTAGGGGTACTTAAGGGATGGGGAAGAATTAAAACATTTAATTAGAAGTATTATGATAATATAAATATTGTTTTTCTTAAAAGGGATGAAAATGATTGTTGAGTAAAAAAATGCTATAAGTATTTAAATTTCATTTTGGTTAAAGATTTTGAGTTAAAAATAAATTAAAATAAATATTGAGAAAATTAAATAAATAAACAAGTACTATTGTATTAATATCTATATATAATAAGTTATATTTCTATTCGTGCTTATGTTAAACAATTAATATATTGTAATATTGATAATTCTCTACTAATATCATGTGTGAGATTTTAAAATGACAATCAATGAAGACATCTAAAATGAAAATAATGTGAATATACAATTGAAGTCAAGTGACATAACTGCAGAGGTGGACAATCTAAAATAGGGTTTTTGGCAAACTATCCAAAACCTAACTCTTAGTTAGTGCCAAATCCATGGCTTGCATCCTGAGACCCTGGCAAGGAAAGGAAAAAATTGGGGCGAATCTGCACCAATCCTCCTCCCCACAATAACAATCACCCTACAAAGTTAAATTATGATGTAAAAATGATGAATCTATTCTTGGTTTTAGATGAGCCAAATGCCTTGGATCAGCCTAATGTGAAGCAGACAAATTACAATAAATCAAGGGCCACCTTAGTAGAGATTCTGGCAATCTATGCAGGGAGGTTAGGGCTTCAAGTATTGACAAAATTTAATGAAAATATTAGCACCCTAGCCAAAATGGACTCGAAGTAGGTCTCTTTGCTTCATATTTCTCTAGATCAAAATAAGATAAGTAAATCCCTAGTAAATTCCCAAAATATTGATAATGAATTCCCCAAGTTAATCAACTCTGAAGGCCCATATAGTTCACGACCTATCATTTTCTCTACTTTGAGCCTTGACAAACAAATCCACTTCTATAATTACACTAAATATGCAGATCGAAATAAAAATTCTCTATTCTCTCAATAGGTAGGTTTTCTATCTAATTCTTATTTAGATCCCTCAAATCTATATAAGAGTCATCCTTGGAAGACTAAGACCACAAGTCTCAATCCTTCCTTTTCCACTCCTAAAACATATATTCCCCCTCATCATAGGAATTTCATTACCAAATCTCTCGTTCACCCTAATATTTAGACCTTTACAATTCCTAGACACATCTCAACCAAATCTGAAGAAAAGTTCTGTATTATTACTAATCAAGATAGATAAGATCAATAGAAAGAGTGCCAAAATGTTGGTATATTCACATTCTAGAATGGGCCTAAATTAGAAATGATCAATCTCATCAATTAGCTAAAGGAATTCTACAAAAACTAGGTAAGTATCTCTCACCACTCAGATAGATTAGTTTACATTCATTCTAGTGATGAATTTGTCAAAAAAGACTTCCTCTTTGTTTTTGAATATCACTTTAAAGGATTTGTTGTTAAATTCTTTGAGTGGGTACCAAATTGTAAGGAAGAAATGTTAGACTTTTTGGTTCCAACCTAGATCACCCTTCAATCCCTCCCTCCAAAATTAATGCATGTAGAAATTATTAGGAAAATAGGTTTTTCAAGTGGTGATTTGATTGGAATAGATGCATCTTTTAAATATTGTAATAATATCAAACTTTTGATCAAATGTAAGGAAAATAGCATGGAATTCAAACCTATCAATGTAATAACAAATAGAGATATCTAACTTAAACTGCCATAGAAGTGAAGGTAAAATCTCAGAAGTAATGAGACTAAATGATGAGAAAAGAATCACCTTCAAAAATATGCAATTAATTGGAAACCTTAAAGATACCTTCCCTATGATGAACATAAGAAATCAAAGAGAGTATCAAAAGAATTCGATAAATGAGAAAGGCCTTCTAAAGACCCTTCTACAAAGACCAATGATAGCCTACCCCCTATCTCCAAGAAAGATCAAGAGAAAGTAGTAGAGCTAACATAAGAGGCTAAAAAGAAGAAATCTCAAAGCATAGAAGAAGGAAAATTTGTAATTTTAGAAAATAGTAAAGAAACTATTGAACTGTTAAACATAGAGGATTTTGAAGGAATTAGCCCTAATTTATAGGCTACTTGTCAAGATCAAAGCCCCAAAAAACTTAATAGAGTTAAAGGAAAAACTAACCAAGATATGGACAACATATGGTGGCAAAGTATAGTTATCAACAACAAAAAAATTTAGAAAAAGATCAAAGAAAGTAAAGAAGGGCAAGAATACCAAAGTAAATAATGGGGAAGGAAAATCATCAAAAAAAGAGTCAAAGGTCCTAGATAACTTGACTAGTAGTATTGAAGAAATTGAAAATAACCAACTATTATCTGATGAAGTTCTAGAACATGTAAAGCCTAAGGATATAGAAGGAAAAATGGAGACTTTGCATCAATAGAAAAAAGAATATATGAGGGAGACCATAATCTCTAATAAAGAAGTAATAAATTAGTTCACCAAATTTTGGCAAACTCCATCCACAAGTAAAGAATCTCTTGAGCACAACTCCAATGAGCACAAGGTAAAGAAAATTGACCAGAGCAAAATAAAAGGAACCTTAACACAGGATTTTCATGTTTTCTTGAATAATGATATGGTAAGGGATGTAGACTTGGAAATGATAATTTTAGATGAGACTGAAAAAGAAAACTTGGAACTTTTGACTAATGAACTGATCCAAGTAGTCAACTTCAAGAATATAGACAAAAGTAGTGAATCACAGAAAGAGAATTTAATGCAAAGAGTTTTAAAATTTGGTGGAAATGACTAAACCTTTGAAGACTTAAAAAGGGATCTACTAATCATTGAGGAGGAAGATAAGAATAGTAAAGCCCTATAAATAACCGAATATAAACCAATGACAGTACAAGGTAATGGTCTTGAGGAAGGTAGTTTTAGAAAGATTCCATCAAAAGATGATTGAATTACAAATGATCAAACAACCCTTGCAGAAAAAATATTGCAAGAACTAGAAAATGAAGATAAAAATGAAAAAAGAAGGAAAATAATCTAAAATTACTTTAAATGCATAGGAGAAAATAGAGCAATTGGTTATTTTGATAGACCAAGAAGGGATGATTTTTTCCAAATATGGCAAATTGAAAGCTAAAAGAGGTAGGAAATATCTTAAGGAACTCAGAGAAGCTGATGGGCAGGCAAAAGAGCAACAAAAGATTAGTCAATTACTTAATTTAGGGAAGGGGAAGATCCTTCCCAAGGTAGCATGAAGATCACTACTTGGAATTCTAGGGGTTTAAAGGCCCCTAGCAAGAAACAATTACTAAAACAAAACCTAAAACAATTTGAATATGAAATTATTATGTTACAAGAAACAAAATTAAATAAGGAAGAAGGAATCAAGAGAGAAAAGAAATTAAGTAGCTGGAAGGTTAACCTACATGAATCTAGAGGAGCTATAGGAGGTTTAGGCATGATTTGGAATCCCAGGAAAGTTACTCTTAATATATTAAATTCAAACAACTCTTGGATGAGCAGCAGAGTCAAAAGCATTAAAACTAACCTACAGTTCATCTTAGTAAACATTTATGGTCCAATCTATAACATAGATTAAAAAAATCCTATTAGAAAAAATTAGTATATTTATTAGTGATCACAATAATGAACTTATTCTTATAGGTGGTGATTTAAATACTATCTTAAATATAGATGAAAATTTGGGAGGCATTGCATAGTTCCATAATAGATCAAGATAATTACATCATTATTCCTCTCTCAAGGGTACTATGTCCATTTTTGAGAGCTATCTTTTCCGTCATGAAAAATACACTTGAATTCTAAAACTAGGGATGTAGGACATGAATGGGTCAGCATGATATGTGCACTAAGTTCCTTAAAGAGTCTCAACACTTATGCTGTAGGAAAGTAAAATGAATGAAAGGGATCTATACTACTGATACAGAATAGTAAACACACTTAGAATAACAATAGATAACTATAAAAACTTCAGAAAAGGAATTCTAAACGAGTTAACAATTCAAACATCCACTATGATCATTTTCCATAAGTGCTACAGGAACTTTCACAGAAACTATGCTGCAAGACCAATATAGTAAATCTATCTTAAAATAGGAGATTACAAGAAATGAATCTACTCTACCTAAATCTATTCCACCTCCCAAGTGGGCCCCCTTGGTTGGCTTCAATTAACGAAGAATGCAATAGGTATTCCAAAATCACTCTCTCATTAGAGTTCTTCGCAAAACAAAAAAGAGAACTGTCCAAATCTTAAACTAGTCATGTTTAATTAAGTTTTTTTATCTCTCTTCTAGACAATCCTTTCTTCATTATATATATATATATATATATTTTTTGATAGATAGATAGATAGATAGAGGATTGTATACTTATTACAAACATAACATAAAAGTTGTGAACAAACAATGCTAGAAAAGAAGGTAGAATGTCAACCATGACATAAAACACTGAGTAAGCAGTAGAATAGTAGCTCATAGGAAATATAGCAAGTTGGGTCTTCCTAATTTTTCTAGAATAGTTACTCTCCTTGCAGATGTGGCTTATCATTCAAAATTGATCTGTGCTTCTCTTTCCATTAAAGGTCTTTATTACTTCCCCCTTTAATATAGTAATCACCACTCTTCATGCCACTTCTCCATTTCCTAAAAATTAGAAACATTTGGAACACATATGCAGAACAACATTTCTACTCTTATTCAAATATTAGAACATAGTTTAAAATATTTGCATGAAATAGTGCACGTTATGTATAAGATTAAGAAAGGTATGTCATATCCACTATCCATAAGTTTAATAGGTTTTAGCCACACCTAGCATAAGTTCACAAGATATTTAAAACAAACGTGTCGGAATTTTTTTTCACAATGCTCAAAGAGTAAGTTCAAACTATATAAGAACTATATCAAATTTGAGACATTAATATGCCTCATCATCTACCCCCCACTATGCAAATGCTTGTCCTCAAGAATTGTACTTCTTTTCCATGGCTTTGAAATCTCCCACTATAGTCTTCCCCTATTTCCCACTTCTAAAGGTGTAGAAATATCCTCTAGTTCATCTCCAATGCTCATCCAAGTGTTCTTCAATCAATGGGTCTAATTTGGTAGCATTATTTTCATACTATGGACAAAGAAGGGTATGAGGTTGAAAATTTAGTGGCATTCATAGCTCTTTTCTAATTTTTCTTCCCAATTACATATGTTTCGCCACTCTATTAACTCTTGCCTCACAATTGATAGGGTTGTGTGGTTTAGCCTTTTTGAAAGATTCTAGTGATTGACTCCATCGATTTCAAAGCCCTGCAAGTGATCTTTCCTATGTGAAATTTGGAAGTATTTGGTATTCTCTGTTAAATTTTTCCCTTTCTTCAAACACTTTCTCTTTGATTTTTGGTTTTGGTCTCCCACAAGTTAATCTAAACCAATCTCTTAAAAGGTCATAAGACTTACAAGATTCAACCCAGAGTGATAATGGTTTAGACTTTTCAAGATCTCTATACGTATCTAACTTCCTATCATAAATTTTTTCATTGTGCATCTAGGACATTAGAGCTCTTAGGTGAACATTCCTTATGTAGAGCAGAGGATTCCACTCTATCTCATGTGGAATTATGAAACTATGAAAATAGAGCTCACACAACAAATTCTTTTTCCATGAGGGCAAAGTTTGATACACATTATAAAAATCTCGAGCATTTTTAAATTCACAATCAATATCTCTCATTGTCATCATCAACTAAACTAATAGAAATTGTTCCTTCAAACAAATAGTATACACCCTTGGGGGTGGTCTATAGGCCATTACCTAATCAACTAGTTTTAAAGCTTTATTCATCTGTTGTTTCTATTTTTCAAGTTGTTTCATCAATGATTCAATTTTCTCATCTCTGTCAAATATTGCTTTCTACATTTGGTTTCTGTCTTGCCTCCACAAGTCCTTTTGAAAAATAAAATGAGTGTATAGACCAAACAATATTGACTAAATTGTAGATGATGGAAATTCTTGAGCCTTAGATTTCATCTTTTGTTCTTTGGCAACTTGCTAGAAATATTAAGTGTACTAGGAAGATTTATAGGGTATAAAAGAAATTTTGGAATATTCAAGGATTGGTGGCATGGTAGGTTAATGATTGCTAGGGAATTTTTTTGGAATAGCAGTAGAGTTTGATTTACACTTTTCCTGATTCTCTTGTGGTATCTCATTAATAGGCTCATTTTCATGTGTTTCCACATTTTGGGGTTCTAATTACATAGGAGAATTGTTTGGGATATTTTCAACTACTAATTCTATGTGAGACTTTGAAATTGGGGCATTTGGATTTTCAATGGAAACTAGGGATGCTTGACCTCACATACAAGGGCTTCTATGCATAGGATTCTCTTTAACTTTGACCATTTTGTAGGTCTGCTTTGGTTTAGGTGTGACTAGAGCAGATGCAACAAGAGTGGTTGCTACCAGAATAAACCTTTTTCTTTTTGTTACTTTAACAGAGGGGTTTTGGGCTTCCTTTTCAAGATTAGCGCTTTCTTTACCAATCTTACACTTGCCCTTATCTATAGAAGAACTTGGTATAACATCCTCTAAAATAGGTTCAACAAGCTTATTAGGAGAGGGTTCTTTTTCCATTTTAGCCAGATTTTGACTCAGCTCTATGATTTCTTCCTCATTTCCTAAATTTTGAGGAATAGGGTAGGCTTGCGATTGTAAGGTCTTGAATTCAACAAATTGTGACCATGATATAGGGGAAGAATCCTTAAGAGATCTTTCAACTAAATTTTAATGAGGGCATGATGGGAAACTAAAGGACATTGGGGACATTAACTTGCATGTTATGTCTTATGCAACTGAGCAATTTAAAATGATGAGCATGTAAGTTTGAGAACCTTCCTTCATAGGTCAAATACCTGATAATGTGGGTTGCTAATTCTGGATATGGAGCTAGAAGAGAAATCTTTTACACCCTTGTTTTGTAATGTCTAGTTGAGGGTCACCTGGCTAAGTGAATTATGCCTGTGACAAACTAGCATCATGTTCATTTGGCTAATGCTCCCCAACTGCTGGTAGCCCTATGAATTTTTCTATCCTCTCCTCAGTAGTAATCACTCTTAGTCCCCATATTGTGGCTTCCCCTTCATCAAATTTAGTTATAAATTCCATTGCCACTTCTTCATTGTACTCGATTAATTGTAAGAAATAGCCAAGCCATCCACAAGAATGAAATCATCGAATATCTTCAATGTCCACAAGTAAAATATTATGAATGATCAGCTCGTACCTATTTAATTGTCCCCCCATCTCAAAATGTCTAGCTTTGATTTCCTCTGCTTTCACCACTATGATAAGTTTTTCACTTTTCATCCTTGCAAATTCCCTCTTCTCTAAATTCTAAATTGATCTTTATGGAAAATGTCATTACCACTTCTTTGAAAAAGACTCCATTGTGTTCAACATGTAAAATAATGATGCATTAATTATGAAGGACATCAAATTTTAATTGAATGTGTTTTTGTAATAACTCGTAGTCCTTTCAATCATTCCAAAGATAGGTGATCTTCTCCAAAATTGTAATGAAAAGGTACGAAAAATATAGAAAGATTTTTAAAATTAATAAAAGACTTGTGAGGTGGACATGACTTAGGATAATGTGGAGATGACATTTGAAAATTAATACACTTTCTTGGCCCTCAAGTAAAATTTGACAAGTGTCCACACTTTAAAAATTTTGGTATAGGAATGAGAAATTGGCTTAAGACTTATATGATACATATAATGTAGTATTAGATATAAATATCACAGCCTATATACTAAAAATGAATAAAGAGTAAAGAAATTGTTATATCTAAACATTTGAGAGTATACATCCACATGCAAATTGATGAGGTGGTGAAGTTTGATAACTATAGAAAAGGTGCTAATGGTATAATTTATTGAAAATAGTCAAAATAGAATTTGTAGGTGACGTGGAGTGTGAGTGGATGGTAGATAGAGAAATGAGATGGGTTGTTATGAATAAAGAGAAAAATGAATGAAAGAATGGACCTCATATTAAATGAGCTTTTATTATGAGGGTTTCATGAAAATTTGTCATGGAATGTTTGTAGGAAGAAAGTTTTCACCCTCTGTTAAAGGAACTATGTTCATAGGAGTTGGTAAACTAGTTGGTTGGAACTGCTATAGGAACTCATCTTTAGTTTGTGGTTTATGATAGAGGTGCAACCTATGGCCATTTATAAGTAACTTGAACTAGATAGGATCGATTGTTGTCAATTGCACTGCTCCATTGTCAAATACATACTGAATTTCATAAGGTCTTAACCATCGAGTCTACAACTTCCCTAGATTCTCTTTGAAGTAAGAATTGTATAGGAGAGCCCAATCTCCTACTTTGAAATTTTTAGTATGGATATGTGCATCATGTCATTTCTTTTGTTTTTGTTGAATAAGTTCTATTCTTTCCAAAGTTGTCTTTCTTATTTCATCTAGCGAGTTCAAGTGGAGAAGTATATCTTCTTGTGTTGCAGAAAGACTGATGTTCAACTCTAAAGCAGTGCATAGTGTTTTATGCTCAAATTGAATAGGCAACATGGCTTCTTTACCATGTACAAGCTCAAATAGAGTGAATCCAGTTATTGTCGTCCATGTGGTTCTATATGCCCAAATAGCTTTAATTATTCTATTGCCCAATCTTTCTTGTGTATGTGTATTGTCTTAGTTAGAATGGCTTCAATTTCTCTACTAGTGACCTCTGCTTGCTCATTTTCTTGAGGGTGATAGGGACTAGATTTGTGGTGCCTTATGCTATATTCTTTCATTACCTCAGTGATTAGGTTTGATGTGAATTAGGCTCCTTGATCTATAACAAGTTCTCTGGGGACTCCATAATGGGTGAATATTTCTTCATATAGGAATTTGGCTACTTTCTCAACTTCAACCCATTTGGTTACATAATTCATACATACTAAGATGTAGGATTTGTCACTTGATGGTGGGTCAGTTGGACCTATGAAGTCCATACCCCATTTTTCAAAAGCTATTACTACAATCTATGGATTGAGTGGCATTTCATTAGTTTTGGTTGGTTGGCCCATCCTCTGGCATTTTTCACAATTGGTTGTATAAGTTACTACATCCTTATGTAAGGTTGGCTAATAATATCTAGTTTTTAGTACTTTCAATGTTGTTCTTTTTCCTAGAAAATGACCACCACATGGTTCATCATGACAAGCATGTAGTATACCATATATCTCATCTTCCTTGACACATTTCCTCATAACCTAATTTGGTCCAACATAGAAGAGATTATTATTAGTAATAATGAAAACTTTTCTCTACTAGCTTCCTTCTTTCTTTGTGAGAGAAATGTTTAGGTATATATTTGCAACAAGTGTTCATCTAGAAAGGCATCTTCAATTGGAGTTGGATCTTCATCAATAATAGTCAATCCAAATAAATAATCAACAACTATGCTTGATTTTCCTAGCTTATTAATAATGGTAACATCAAACGCCTATAACAACAAGAGCCACCTTATCAATCTACCAGTTATAGCTAGTTTGTTAATTAAGTACCTTATAGCTAAGTGATCAATATGAACAAAAATAGGATATCCAATTATATAATATCTAAATTTGTTTAATGCATAGACTATAGCTAAAAGTTCTTTTTTAGTTATTGTGTAATTTAGTTCAGGTCCATGAAGGCTTTTACTAATATAGTAGATGGTGTTTTCAAGATTAGTAGACTTTTGTCCAAATATAGCTCCTACATCATAATTTGATGCATCAATGTGGATATGAAATGGAATTTACCAATCAGGTTCGTTTAAAACTAGTGCCGTAGTGAGGAGTTTCTTAAGGTGTAGGAAGGCTTCATTACATTCAAGTGTCTAAATCAATTCAACTTCCTTAGTCAATAGTATATACAAAGGACTAGATATTTTACTAAAATCTTTTATGAAATTTCTATAATATCCAACATGACCTAAAAGAAATCTTACATCTTTTGGTTTTGTAGGTATGGGCAGTGCTAGAATTACCTCTATCTTAGCCAAATCCACTTGTATTCTGGAAGCTGATATAAAATGACCAAGCATCACTTCTTGAGTGAGTATGAAACATTTCTCACTATTGAGTGATATATTATGTTCTTTACATTGGACAAGAACCTTTTCAAGATTCATCAAGGCTTCTTCAAAGGTGACTCCAAATATTGTGAAATCATCCATGTATATTTCCATGCAATCATGTAATATATCAACAAAAATGTTGATCATGGCTTGTTGAAATGTTGTAGGGGCATTATATGAGCCAAATGGCAAGACAAAATATGCAAAAGTACCCCATGGGCATGTAAATGTGGGTTTTTCTTGATCTTTAGGAGCTATACTTATTTAATTATAACCACTGTACCCATCTAGAAAAGAATAATATTTCTTACTAGGTAGAGTGTCCAAAACTTGAGCAATGAATCTAAAAGGAAAGTGATCCTTTTTGGTTGCTTTATTCGGTTCTTTATAATCTATACAAATTCATCATTTTCCTCTCTTTTTAGGCACTATTACCAAAGGTGAAACTCATCTACTATCAAATATAGGATATATAAAACCAACATCAAGCAATTTCTGCAATTCAATTTTAGCTATACCTCCGAGGGCTAGATTAATCCTTCTCTGGGGTTGACAGAGTGGTAGAAACCCTTCATTGATGTATATTTTATGAGTGCATAATGTAAGACTCAACCCTTTCATATCCCCATATTCTCATGCAAAAGCTTTTTCATGTTTTTGAAGAAGCTTTGTTAACTATTACATTTGTGAAGAAGAAAATTTGGGATTGACATGTAGATTATGACCTTTTCACAACTCAATAGTAGTTGTAAGATCAACTATAGATGCTTTAGAGATTGGACTTATATCCAGTTCACATGGCAAGAGCTGATGGATAATGTTTGGCTCCTTGAGTAGAAAAAAACTCTCATTACACTCCTCGTATGTAGTTAATTCTAAGACAAAACTGTCAGATACAACCTTTTCTACCACACAAGTCTTATTAAGAATTCTCTAAATTATTGAATCCTCTTCCTGTAGCTTCAGAAAAGATTGTCTATGTAACATCATAAGCTATGCTATAGAGTTTAATTCTTCTTCTCCATCCCCTAAATTTGGCCATATAGATCTACTTAAATCTGGTTGTAGTTGTGTTGGAGGATATAGATCAAATTTCTTTGTTGACAATCAATTGGATATGGTCATACTCCCTGACCTACAACTTATGTTTGCATCAACTGCAACTAACCATTATCATCTTAAAATGACAAGGTAACCAAATAAATTGACTTTTGGAGATAGGATCATGAAATCTATTGGGTACTCTAGAGAGTGTAGGGTTACTACTATGTCTTCTATCATCCCATTAGGAGTGATAATAGAGCTATTTGCAAGTTGCAAAATTGTTGAGGTAGCCCTCAATTATTCTATATTTATCTTTTTCATAGTATCTTTAGTCATAATATTTATAGCAGTACCAAGATCTATTAAAGCATTTTTAATAGATTATTCATTTATCATCACATTCACAACTATACTTCTTAAATCAAAATATTTAGGGATGATCAATTTTCCTAACATGATGTCAGCCAATTGTCCTACAACATGGATTGTAGTTGGATCCTTTTGGTTCCTCCTAGGCTTTTTTAGACAAGCTTCTCTAATGCCTTTTCCATAAATAGGAACATCTTTAATAGTTTGGAATAAGAGTATTTGGATATGCATGTTCTTTAACTAATCAATGATGTCAAAGGATTGTTCCTCTATTTGTGTAGGTTTACTTTGTATGAGATTTTTTGGAAAAGGAGGTTCAACTATCATTTGAGTTTGAGTTGAGCTAGTTACATTGGCTGGGTCAACCACTTGGGGTTTAGAGGTTGTAGGATTTGATGCTGCAGAAGTATTTGGTATTTCAGTTATGAGAGGTAATTTAGGCACTAGTAGGGTTGTACTAGATCTCAAATGTATATCTACAACATTTAGAGTATAAGCAAGATATTGCTGAGCATCGGTAGAATACATAGGTTGTTGTGGCTGGCAGCTATTTTGATTTGGTTGAGGTTGTGCAGGTAACTGAGTTTGCTTTTGAGGTCTAGAACTTGTAGGTGGTGGCATTAATGTAGGTTGTTGGATTGGAGGTAATAATTTTGTTAATTGTGGATTACCAGTATTTTGGTTAGGCCATTTTTGAGGTCCTCTCCATTCATTTATAGATTGTCAATTCCCGTGGGGTGGTTGCCATTGGTTCTACTATTTCTACCATTGATTATTTTACTAGGTTGGACAAAAAGGCTAGGAATATTGGGGCCACTAAGGCTATTGTGGATTATTTTCTAGGCATTATTCTAATTAGGTTAACTATATTGTGGAGGACCTTAGGTACTATAGTTTTTCCATTGATTACCATATAGATTTGAAATTTGTAAAGGGTCCCGAGGCATACCTTGCTGTTGGGCCCATGGCTAGCATTGAGAAATGAAGAATACTTGCTCATCCTCTCCATCTATCTTGATGTAATCAATTGGAAGATGTTGGTTTTTGACATTAGTGACCAATTTGTATTGGCAATCTTTCTTCTGCTTCTGACAATGTGGGCAATACTCAGCTAATTGCATCTGAGCAACTTCTATATGCTTCTTCTTTATAATCATTGTGTTGAGATGTGTAGGGACATCATTTATGATATCTTACTTAAAATCTGAGAGTGGATTAGATATATCAAGCTTTGAAATACCCTAACTAATTCCTTTCGTAGCTATAATCTAATATCCCCTTCCTTTCTTCATAGTTGACCTTGAGTAGTTAAGATAGATTCTCTTAAGGTCATCCCAAGAAGATTGATATACATCACCACCAACCATTAGGTCTAGTGCCTCTAGACAATTATCATTCACCCCTCTCAAGAAGACTATCTTTTGTGAATCCTTTGACAGTACATGTTGAGGGTTCTTCTATAGTGTATACAAGAAACATGAAACAT
Source organism: Cupressus sempervirens (assembly GCA_028749045.1). Taxonomy (NCBI): domain Eukaryota; kingdom Viridiplantae; phylum Streptophyta; class Pinopsida; order Cupressales; family Cupressaceae; genus Cupressus; species Cupressus sempervirens. The sequence continues at coordinate 503,886,166 of CM053791.1, forward strand.
AGTCTTCCAATGTTTCATCCTCCTTTTGTGATATTGTAAAGATATCATCTCCTCTAGAATCATTTGATTTGCAACACTCTTTTTATTTGTCTAGAAATAGAGTTTGTATTTCATCCCAAGTACTTGTTGCATTGGCTCTTAAGCCCATGAACTGTTGTAAAGTTGATTCTTTTAGTGTTGTTAGAAAAAACTTGAGCTTATAGGCATCAATGTTGTAGTCAAAGCTATGATAGAGTATGTTAAACTCAAACAAGAAAGTATCAAGATCTTTAGTTGCAAGGCCATAAAACTTTGGAAGAGAATTTGGAGGTATATTTTTGAGATTAGCATTGGTTACGAGGCTTGGGAGAGGAAATGAAAAAGTGGGTTGTGCCATTATTGGAGGTATTTGATTATGGGGTTGCTGCCAAAAAAGGGGCATTAGACATTGGATTATTAACAATTGGTGGAAATGGAGAAGCACTGTCAAGGAAACTGGGCAAAATTTTAGCAAAAGGTTGAAGACCACTTGTATCTAGAGGTTCTACTCTTGAGGATGATTCTGTAGGAAAAATAGGGCTTGCATCTAAAAAAGGCAACTCAACTTCTTCATTTTTTTCATTTAGAAAAATAGACTCCCATGGAAGAAGTCTCCCATATCCATCTTTTTGGCTCCCTCTTCAATGCATGCAATTGAATTGGCGACTTGTTAATCAAGCCCATAGTTTTGTGATTTCTTACTAGCACACTAATCTGAAAATAAAGGACTCACAAAGGTTCCTAGTTTGACACCATCCCCAACAACAATACCAAAAAATGTATAGTTCCATAATACATCAAGATAATCACACCATTATTCCTCTCTCAAGGGTACTATGTCCATTTCTGAGAACTATCTATTCCATCATGAAAAACATGCTTGAATTGTAAACCTAGGGACGTAGGACTTGAAATGGGTCAGAACAATATGTGCACTAAGTTCTTTAAGAGTCTCAACACCTATGTTGTAAGAAAGTAAAATGCATGAAAGGGATCTATACTATTGATACAAAATAGTAAACACACTTAGACTAACAATAGATAACTGTCAAAACTTCAGAAAAGGAATTCTAAACTAGTTAACAATTCAAACATCCACTATGATCATTTTCCACAAGTCCTACAGGAAATTTCACAGTAACTATGTTGTAGTACCAATCAAGTAAATCTATCTTAAAATAGGAGATTGCAAGAAATGAATATACTCTACCTAAATCTATTCCACCTCCCAAGTCGGCCCCCTTGGTTGGCTTCAACTAACTAAGAACACAACAGGCATTCCAAAATCGCTCTCTCATTAAAATTCTTCTTTTATTACATGACTAAATGATTCATGAAGAATAGAAAAAAGAAACTTTTGGATCTTAAACTAGTATTGTTTCATTAAGTTTTCATCTCTCCTCTAGACTATCCCTTCTTCATTATATATATAGAAGATTAGATACTTATTGCAAACATAACATAAAAGCTACGAACAAACATCACCAAAAAAGAAGCCAGAATGTCAACCATGACATAAAAAATTTATTAAGCAACAGTATAGCAACTCACAAGAAATATAGCAAGTTGAGTCTTCTTGGTTTTTCTACAACAATTACTCTCCTTGCAGACGTAGCTTATCTTTGAAACTTATCTATGCTTCTTTTGCCATGAATGGTCTTCATTACTTCCTTGTTTAATACAATAATCACCACTCTTTGCCCCACTTCTCCATTTCCTCAAAATTATAAACATTCATAACACATATGCACAAAAACATTTCTATTCTTATTCAAATATTGGAGCATAGCTTAAAATATTTGTATGAAATACTACACATTATGTATAATATTAAGCAAGGTATGTCATATCCACTATCCATAAGTTTAATATGTTCTAGCTGTACTTGGCATAAGTTCACAAGATATTTAAAACAAATGTGTTGGAATTTTTTTTCACAAGGCTCAAAAAGTAAGTTCAAACTATATAAAATCTATATCAAATTTGAGACATTAGTATGCCTCATCCATCTAGCAAACTTCCCAAGCATCTATGGAATTAAAAAATTGGGTTGACTTTAACAATTTAATTGATATTCTGGTTAACAATGGGAAGTACACATGGCATAATAAAAGGAAAGACTTCTCTTATATAGCTAAGAAATTGGATAGATTTTTTCTCAAAGGAGAACTTACTGAATTAAATTCCAACATTCAATCCTCAATTCTACCAATAGCAGGATTAGACAACTATCCTACTAGAATTGATTTCTCCAAACCTAATAAAACCATTAGAAACCCTTTTAAGTGTGAGAAAATGTGGTTTTAGACAAAAAATTTATGGAACTTATTAGAGAATGGTGGAATCAAGGCAATTTTGAAGGCTCTAAAATGTATATCTTTGTTTCCAAGATGAAAATGATTAAATAAAATATACTTAAGTGGAATAAAAAACATTTCAATTTAATATATTTAGAGAAAAATTAGATATTGAGGAAAGATTAAAAGAATTAAACATAGAAGTAATTAAAAGGGGGATGAATAATGAAAGCTTTTATTTAGAAAAAAGAATTACTTGCCAAGCAGGAAATCATCTTGGCAAAAGAAGAAATATTTTGGAGACAAAAGTCAAGAGAAAAATGGATAGAAGAAGGAGGCCAGAATACAAAAAAAATTCATAATAGCACCCTACATAATAGAGCTAAAAATAAAATAATAGAAGTCAAAGATCCTCTAGTTATTGCCACTAAAAAGCTTGACAAAATAGCTGAGATTTTCGTGAGTCACTTACAAAATATATTAAACAACTTTGATTGCTCAAATATGGTACCTCAAGCAAAAATTCTTGAAGCTATACCTAGAGTTGTCTCATTAGAAGAAAATAAAATATTAAACAAACTGATCTCTATGTAAGAACTTAGACTGGTGTTATTCAACATGAATCCTTACAAATCTCCAAGTCTAGATGGATTCAAGGCTTTCTTCTACCAAAAATGTTGTGACATTATCATTTTAGATCTTTGGAAAGTCATTAAAGCTTCAAGAAATGGTGGATCATTATTATCTGAAATTAATTTCACCTTTCTCACCCTGATACCCAAAAGAGGTGATACTAAAAACCTAGGGGATTTCACACCTATAGCTTTATGCAATACCATTTACAAAATCTTATCCAATTTTTTAGCAAACAGGCTTAAACTAATTCTCCCTAAGCTTATATGAGAAGAACAAACTAGCTTTTTCCCTAGTAAAATGATCCTAGATGGAATACTCATCATTCAAGAAATGCTACACTCAACCAATAAGAATAAAGTTGCAAGCATGTTCATGAAATTGGATATCCAAAAAGAGTATAACATGGTTGATTGGCTGTTTTTATGCAAAACCTTAGAAGCCTTTGGATTCTTGCACCAATGGATTAATCTCATCTTTTAGTGTATTTCTACAATTAAAATTTCAATCCTTATCAATGGAACCCCTAAAGGTTTTTTTGATACTTTAAGAGGTATAAGACAAGGAGATCCTTTATCACCATTCCTATATATTATAATGGAAGAAGCCTTTCGGAGAGCAATAACTAAAGTTCACACTAAGGGGAAAATAAATGAATTACTAGAACTAAAAATATCTCCAATATTACCCACCAACAATATGTTGGTGATACTATTATGTCAAGTGAAAGCACAACAAAAGAGACCCTAAATATCAAGTCTATCATCCAACAGGATATGGAAGAGTCTGGTCAAAAAGTTAATGCAACAAAATCTAAAATCTTTTTCATTAACACCAAACCTAAAATTGAAAAGCAGATTTGTAATATTATGGGGTATAAAAGAGGTACATTCTTATGTAAATATTTAGGAATAGAGTTAGAAAAAGGAAGTAAATCTAATAAGGCTTGGCATATGACTCTTGAAAAAAATGGATGCAAGGATAGCAGGCTAGAAAGATAAATGGCTAACAAAATCTTGTAAAGTTATCAAGATTAGATTAGTTTTGTCCATACTCCCAACATATTCGTTGTCCTACCTTCATCTATCTAAACATATCAATAAGAATTTTGAGTGTAAACTTAGAAGCTTCCTTTGGAATGACTTTGATGACTTGAAAAATTTGGCCCTCATAAAGTGGGACAATGTATGTAAACCAAATGGTTTAGGAGGTTTAGGTATAAGAAATTTAATTTGGAAAAATGAAGCATTAGGGGCCAAACTTTCCTGGTTCATTTTTGAAGAAAGTGATCATAAATGGGCTAAAATTGATGTACAACAAATACCTTAATGCTAACGATCCCTATTCAATCTTTGGAATGAGGATCCTCCCTAAAGGATCTAAAAGTTGGAACTTTATAGTTAAAAGTTGAGCCCTTATTAGTAAATTTCTCACATGGGATGTTGGTAAGGGTGATGAAGCCTTATTCTAGGAAGATTCATGGGATGGGTACCCCTCGGTAGATAGCATGGGGTTCCCAAAGAGTGTCAAAGAGAAATTAGTTAAACAATGGGGGTGCAAGGTCAGTGACTGTAAAACCAAAAAAAAAATTCTTGGAATCACTTGTTGGGAATACAAATCTGTGGAGAATTTAAATATGGATCCAATAGTAGAAAAGATATACAAAAGAATAATCCAAAAAGGGAAAATAAAGCAATTAGAAAGAAATGACAATCTCATCTGGGTAGCTTCAAAATATGGTAGGTATAGTGTTAAAAATGGATATAGAGCTATCACTAATACCTAAAGATGGGAAGAAGTGAATATCCCAGTTAAAATCTATTGAGATTTGTCCTGTCTACCAAAGGTAGGTTTCTTTTTATAGCTAGTATTTCAAAACAGGATAAGGTAATTGCCGATAGACTCTAAAAGTTGGATATTGATGATCGATCAAGACGTGTACTATGTAGGCAAGACAATAAAGATATTGATCACATCTTTTATAGATGTTCATATACACAATATTGTTGGGAATGGCACAAACATACACTGGATTGGACCACCCCCATGCTAGAATCTCTATTTGATTTCCTTAAGGGTTGGCTAATAGATAGTAGTAAAGGTATATATAGTAAAATATGGAATATTAGCCCATCTATCCTTATGTGGGAGATTTAGAAAGAAAGGATAGGAGAATATTCCATGACCAAGATATGCAGATAGAAGAGATTATTAAAAAAATTGAGCCATGTATAGTTGAGACTTTAAACACTCATTTAAGGAAAAATCACATAGAGGAATGATCATTCTCAAGCCAGGATGGTTTAATGAAAAATGAACTGGAAAAATCTAATTAACCCCCCACTTGTTTATAAGAAAAAGAATAAAGAGGCAAGGGAGAATTGCAGATGGATCCCTCCACTAATTGGGTGGACCAAGTTCAAATTTGATAAAGCCTCAAGAGGCAATCCTGGTTCTACTAGAATCAGACATATCATTAATAATGAGTAAAGCAAGTGGATTGCTAAAAGGGCTAAATCCATAGATCCAACAACTAACAATCTGGCTGAATAAGAAGCTCTACAAGAAGGTCTCCAAATTTGCCTAAATTTAGGCTTATGAAGATTATTATTGAAGGAGATTCATAGATTGTACTAAATGCAATTAGGAAAAGATCGACACCTAATTGGGTCTTAAACTCAAAATTGGAAGAAGTACTTAATATTCTAGACTATTTCATAGATATTTAGATTTTCCATATTTTTCATGAAGGTAACGAAAAGGCAGATTAGCTAGAAAATAAGGGTGCTAATGGTGAAACTAATTTTTTCTATAATGACTATTAGTCTTAATAGGAATCCCTAGTACTTATTATATTTCTTAATATTTAATCGTAAGCAAACTAATCAAACATTAAATACCAACTCTAACTATAACTGGATAATTCAACTAGATTAGCTATGTAGAAAAAATTAGGTAATTAGGTATATATATATATAAAGATGTGTGTGTGTATAAACATGTAATCTCATCCATATAGCAAATAGAAGGGAACACAAAGAGTAATTAGTAAGGATTTGTCAAATTGGGTAACAATTTTTTTAATTAGAATATAAAAGGTATTGCTAATTTAATACAACTCTCCCAATTAGGAGTGAACATTCACAAATTATTATGAGAGCACTTTTATAATACTGGCCTATTATTTACTAATAGAACTAATTATCTCTAAGATGTGTTCTTTTTATCCCATTTTAAACATCTTAACCCATTTATTACTCCCCTAACTTTTCCATCATTGTGTGACACTAGGATCCACCATGTATCATCATGATTTGGCATATGAAGGTGGCATTAGTTGATGATGGTATAAATCAAAGCACTTCTAAATCCTTTGCTTAAGATTGCTAGTAGGCTATTTATGTACTTATAATTACTCCTATCTCTTTCAGTCTGAGTGAGCTTTAACCTTAATATGGAAACCAATATCAGTTTATTCCATGCATTAGAGGTGTAGACCATCACATTTTGAGGCATTGTGAAACTCGAGAGATGGAACTGATTGTTAAACCCAGTGGATGACATGACTTGGATTGTGGTGAGGTGAGTCCTAAAAGAAGGTATTTTCAACTACGATTTCTCTTTGAGAAAAAATAGTGACATTATAGGGGCATTCATAGGTTTTTTTACTAGAGCCAAAGTAGAAAAGTGAGTAATGATCAAACTTTTCTGTAATGTCTTTGATCTAGCTTGGTGTGTGGGATTGGAAGAAGCTATTATGAGTATAGATGAGAAACTTAGGATTCCTTTCCCAGAAATGTATATGGCTCATCCACCTGGTAGTTTTGATTTGGCCATTGTATCTAGATGCCCTTCTCTAGATGCATCCATTTTCTTCTCAAGTGGAGAGGGATTGTAGAAGATTGTGGCAAGGCTTGGCTCAAAAAGTACCTTAGCATCTTTAAATCTTATATCCATTTGGGTGTGGAGCTTGAGAATTTGGAAGCTCTGGAATTTTGTATCCCTAACATAGAAAAATCAAGCAGGGAAGAGAGTGCCTTTGAATTCCCACCAAATTTCCAAATAGAGAATCCCAAGGACATCACAAAAATTATCATGGTGTATTAGACATAGGAGTATGATTTACATACAAGTTATGTTTGATGTCAAATTTTTGTACTCTAGTAGTCAGGTTGGGAGTTCCCGTATTTTGTTTCCCCTATTCTGCCTTTGGCCCCATGTGTCTATTTTATTCTATGTTAGGACCTTTTTGTCTCTTCCTTTAGCTCTGTAGGCTTTGTTTCTCAAAGGTTGCCAGGTTGCGTATGCCTTGGGAAATTAATGAATGTAACTAAAGTTTATTATCTTGGAATAGTATTATATATCTAGTAAGCTCTAATTTAAGTCTTTGAAATATATTTAGGATAATGTTAGGATCTATATATAGGTCATTGTTTGATACATCAAATTTTGGCACCATTTTCAGAAGGAGATTAGAAAGTTTGATTGTATTGTATAGAAGCTTAGGTTCCCCCTTATCCAAATCTCTATAAATTCTTGATAAAATTAATATATATGAATGTTATTTATATACTAGTGGTGAGATTATTTTTTTCCTTTTTCCTCCTTTGAATAGTGTAGTTTGTCTATTTGCTTAATAATACTAGGTTTAGTTTTATCTATTTAGTTGCGACAGAAGAAGTGTTTTTGTGAATGTAAGAGAGTATCACACTAATCTTGGTAGTAAAATTGAGTAGAGTTGAATGATCCAAACCACTCTAAAAGGGTAATTAGGATGTCATGCATAGTAATACACAAATGCAACTATAAAAAGAACAAATTATGAATATGATATTTACAGTTGGCATTAATTTAATAAGGGTAGGAATCTAATTTTATGAATGAAAGTATTGATCAATTAAAGTTCAGTTAATCTCAAATAAATACAGGGTGTTTATATTAAAACTTGTTTTAGTAAGACTCGAAATAATTGAAAATGATTCTTGTTTTATCTAAGAATGTTAGGATCAAGCTTACATTAGAAATGATTATTTCTTAGAATTGAGAGAGATCATCCTCTATTTTGGATTGACTCCAATAATCTTGACCTGCATGGATAATCCAATAATTTCAATAATATCCTGCAAAGAATACAAGTTATCAAATGATTTTAACTAACAGCTCTAATGTTCACTTTAAGTTGTATGTCTGATTAGCAGGGTAGTAAGGTGCAATCATTTCAAGCAAAATACCTAAAGAAGAGGTACCTACTAAGTGTATAAAGATTTGGACAAACCTGTCACTCTCATCTTGGACATAAGATTATGAATGATCGGTATAGGGATCATCAAAGATTACAAAATTCAAAAAAGGATTCTAATCTTTTTCAGAAATGGCAATTGGGCTATGCCCCTTTTAATAATGTAATAATAAGGAGTATGGTCTCGAGCAAGACTGGATGTTTTCTTCTTTTAGTGCCTATTTGAATGGAGTTACTCTGATGTAGTATTATTAATTTTAATATAATCAAGGCTTCAGTCATTATATATATAAGAAGAGATATGTTAATATGTATGATATTAAATAATATTTGGAGTATTTTAGAATGTGTAAAGATTTTAATTTTTGATAATCTTATCAAATAAAAGAAAAATTACATACATATTTATTAATTATATCTTGAGTTTTTGCATGTTGGTTCTATAAAAAACATATAATAAAAATAATTGTAATGGGCCTAGATTGAGTTTAAAATAGATTCAATATGAGATTTTTCTTACCCACAATAGTAAAAAAATTGATATAAGTATTTAAATTTCATTTCGGTTAAAGAGTTGGAGTTAAAAATAAATTAAAATAAATATTGAGAAATTAAATAAATAATCAAGTACTATTGTATCAATATCTATCAATACAATAATATTACTTAAGATATTAAATAATATCTTGAGGAGTATTTTAGAATGTGCAAAGTTGAGATTTTATTGTTGTTGACAATCTTATCAAGTAAAAGAAAAATTACATACATAATTATTAAGTGCAAATTAAAAACAAAATATTTAGCTTTACATAAATTTTACTTTTATAAATCTCTAATTTTACTTCAATTATATCTTTATTTTTTGCATGTTGGTTCTAGAAGAAACCTATAATAAAAATAATTTTAATGGGCCTAAATAGAGTTTAAAATAGATTTAGTGTTGGGTTATTTGAATAGAAAAGTTTAAAGTGTGTATGTATTATTTGTTTTGGATTAATTTTTGTTTAATGGAATGATTTGAATTATGACAATAATGATCCACATAAAGATTAAATAAACATATCACAATAAGTATGATACAATAATATAAAAAATTTCTTAGCCACACACCCTCTTTTGTTCACCTTGGGGTTTAGAAATGGAGAAGTTTGGGGTATTGGCTATACATTTAAGTCCAAGGCATCATGTAGCTACTAGGCTTAATTTTCCTAGCAACCACTGCTTAGTGCTTTTAGGAATATTTTGGGCAGCTTATAGTCCCATGCCATGTCTAATATTGTTGCTGATCATTTTAATATTAATTTTTTTTTATGAAAATTAGATAAAAAATTAAGTGATTAAAAAACTAAAATAAAATTTAGAAACAAAAAAGAGAGGGAAGTAAATTTATGATAACAAATGGAGTTTTTCAATAAGCAACCACTATTATTTTGAGCCTCCTTTTTTTCTTCATAGTCTATTTTCATTCCCTAAATAATAGTCACTCCATAAAAATAGGAAAAGACTGAATATTATCCCTTTTCCACAATTCTAATACCATGTCCCCATGCAGCTACTTGTATGATATTTTTGCTTAATTTTAAGCAATAATGTGTTCCCATGGAAAAATTAAATTAGAGAAAAAGGATATTTTACAATCTCTTCCTATTTTTATGGAGCAGATATTTGTACAAATAAAAATAAGCTATGGTGAGGAAGAGGGGGCAAAAAATATGCAGCCACTACTTATTAGAAATAAAGACACATGGCTTCATCAAAATCATTCCCTCCATTATTTCCCACCAAATTTTTCCTCCATTATTTCAACTAGATTTTCCCTCTGAATTTTCATTGAGTTTACATCTATATTAATCAATTCAACTTGGGTGCAACAATTGTGATCGAACTGTAGCAATCATCAAAGGTATGAATTTTCATGAATTTGTGTTTCCATTTTTATTAATTCCTTTCAAATTCTACAATGTTACTGAATTATTTTACATTATTTGAATGTAAAAGTTAGAGACCAAGACTAGAAAATGGAGGCTAAATAGATCTCCGTATAATTTATTGATTGTTTTATGTAATATCAATCTAGGCTTGTTTTTTGTTCTTGTTTCAACAAAATGTATAGGACTCTCCTAGTGTTATTTCCCCCATTTCTTAGGAATAATATTGATGTTTTTTTTGCCTTCACATTGTGGTGTTCAACACCTTTCATCAATACTATCTCTGTAACATGCAAACCGATAGTGCAATTAGTTCCTCCACCAAGTCCCTGCTGAACAAGAAGGCAATCAATAATACATTCATTACAACCCTTCATCTGTAACACTATATTTGAAAGTCAAAGGAAATTACCAAATTGAAGTTGGCTGATTACACAAATGACAGGAACTGGTCTAAATGAAATAATTTGTTAAACCAAAAATTGTTGTTTTCTTTTTATCAATACTAATTTTTGTTGGGTTGAGTCTCATAAGCCATTTTCTACCCCCATAGAGGTACTTGACTAATTCAATGTTTTTTACTTTGCCCCATCTTATAGGCCTCCAACAATTAGAGTAATAGCATGCACATTGCATTTTAAAAAGAATCTAGAACATATACATGAACTTCATAACTATTTAAAAAGAAAGGCATGATTTTTGTTTTATTAAAACTTCCTGCAATAATTTTCTTGTGAAGAATGATGGTATCCATGGTTGCTACAATCATTTTCAATAATGTACTTAACATTGCCATAAACACAAATCCCCTATTCTAATAATCTGTATCAAAGAGTTATGATTTTAAAATTTTATGTTCTTTTAATAGTACTATCTTATGAATGGGCTTAACATCGATAGATTTGTTTCCTACATTAATCATTATCTATTGTTGTTGTATTCATTTTATTTTTTGTAATTCTAATTAATTTTAGATAAAGTCTTTCCTTTTGAAATAAGATATAAAATAGTTGCTTTAGAATATGATAACTTCATAATGCACAATACTATTGACTCATTTGAAGTTTACATATCTGATTTGATAAGAGTTAAATATATTTTATAATCTATTAGAGGTTTCTCATATAGAATGAGTTCATCTTTTGTCATATTAGTTGATTTAGTTGGCTTGAATTATCAAGTACATATAGGGAACCCAACAACTATCATCTATAAAAGTTAAGTAAAAACCATTAGATATTACTCAATTCATGTAGTAGTGTTAGCTTATGGAGTAAATTAACATAGATTAATTTGTTCACTATTTTAATCATTATCTATTTTCGTAGTAGCTAGCTTGTTTTTTGTAATTGCAATTAATTTTGGATCAAGTCTTTCATTTTTGAAATAGGCAACTTAGACAAGTTCTAATTGCAAAATAAACACTGGCATGTCAAGTTTGCATCTTTGGATTGATAAAGTTAGTTGTACCTTATTACCTATTAGAGTCTTGTCAGTATAGGATGTGTTTGTCCCTTTGTCATGTAAGTTGATTTATTTCACAATTGTAAGAGGCTAAATTTTGTTAATTTCGTTGTTTTTAATGTAGGTACCAACAATATTTTTTTGTCATGGATAACACAACATATCACCTAATTCCCCATCATGGCTTTGTAAATTTCACTTCAATGCTCTCACAAGATGATATTGATGAAAGTGTGTTCTCCTTGAATGAAAATATATGCCCAAATTTTGTTCCTAGTACTCAAGTTAACAATGAAGAAATTATTGCTGAAAAGATAGTCCCAACTAGTGAAGTAGATGTTACAAAAACTTAGTTTAATTTATAGTCTTAACCTAAAACTAGAGTTTTTTGGGGAATTGCAAATACAATGATTTTGATTGAAGCCAAAAAGATTGAAAGAGAAACACAATCAAGTGGTAGTGCAATGAGAAGAGCACTAAATTCTACTAAAAAATGGAAAATAATTCAAGAATATTGTATTTCTCATGGTGTTTCTCGCATAGCAAATCAATGTCTAGATCGTTGGGAGCACATTCAACCTGACTACAAGAGAATTAGAGACTATGAACATACCATTCCATCTGGGCATGATAGTTATTGGAATATGACTAGTCGGGAAAGGATAGAAAAAAAGCTTCCTACAAATTTCATTCCTAAACTTTATGATGTAATGGAGACTGCATTTGGTAAAGATCAAGCCATCAATTGAGGAAACATCATTATTGACTCTTCAGATACAAATTATGCATTTACTAATAACATTGTTCCAAATGAAGATGGACCAACAAATGAACTAGGAACACCAAATATGGGAAATACCAAGCACTCTAAAAATGGTAGTGAAAAGTATAAATAATGCACAGGGAAAAAATGAAAGTCAATTTCCAACTCAATGGGTATGAAGGATATTATTATTAACAATAATAAGTTGCTTATTTCTTCTCTCCAAATGGCTGAGGATGGACGAATGAAATGCCATGAACAACGCATGAAAAAGAATGACATGAATGAAGAGATGTTGTTGAAACTTGAAGAGAAGAAAATTGATATCCAAATGAGAATGGCTTCAACTCTTAGCAATATTGGTGAAACAATGTTGAAACTTTGCCAGTCCCTTGAAAAAGACAATTGACCTTTTTGTTAGTAGTGTTATACACTTTGAAATAGGAAAATAATATTTTAAATCTTCTTAAGCATTGATTAGTTTGACTTCATAGTACATATAATGGATTACAATAATATTATTGTCAATTCATTGTACTCATTTCAATCATTGTTTCTTTGAGTTATTGTGGGTAGCTTCTATACTCATGATTTATGATATGACTACAACTGATTTATGAACAACTAGGCAATGAGGAAAATTTGAAACTAATAAGAATGGATCATGATTTTGCTTAGAAATATCATTAACTACTCTACTCATTATTTATAATATGACTATAGTTGTTTTATGAACAACTAAGAAATGAACAAAATTAGAATTCAATCAAAAATCTTGTTGGCATAATTTATGAGTAATCATGATTTTTTTTAGAATATCATTACCTTCTATACTAATTCTTTATGATATGACTATAGATGATTCATGAACAACAATCCAATGAAAAAAATTAGAAACTAATAAGAATCCTTGCTTGCATTATGACAAATTGATTGATCTCATTTCTTTATATACTTATTAATTCACAATGTTAAATCTTAAATTATATTGTTGTACACATAATGAAACTTCTTACAATGTATGATTACAGAAAATTGTATTCTATTTTTTGAAGTGTATATTTTAAAACTTATTGTTTAAAATTTTGTAGTACATGATGGATTTCAATAATAGAAAAAAGATTAGTGTTAGAATTTCTTCTAGTCATACAAAAATAGCATTGCAAGTTTGGAATGATCTTGAAGATTCAAATAATAGTTATGAAACCTAATAAAGAATCATCTAAAGCTTCTTATCACTCAGATGATGAGGTAGAAGATGAACTAGATTTGGAACTTTAAGCAATATGTTGTGAACAACAAAGTTTACTTCTAAATTCTAACTTTTCTACTTCTCAATGGGAGGGGAAGGTTAGTGGTGAGTGATATATCAAACCACATTCATTGCATTGGTGGAACCATTACATTTTTGAAGTTAAATGTGATGAAAATTGGTTTCGTAGTATCTTTAGATTACCGTATGTATTGTTCCAGTTCTTATGTGAATCATTATATGAAGATCTCAAGTAGGGTGATATACCTCTATCTTTATCAACATCTATCAAAAGTAGAGTGCTTCCAATTGAGAAGCAAGTGGCTATTGCTATTTTAAGATTGTCATCTAGTATGACTATGATAATTAACATAAGTGAGCTTTTTGGATGTGGGAAGTCAACAATTGCAAGAGTTGTGACAAAGTTTATCAATGTTATGCATGCTAACTTTTAGAACTACATAAAGTGGCCAAGTGATCAGCCAACACTTGAACTTGTGAAGCATGGATTTCACCAAAAATAGGGTTTTTCAAATTGTTGTGGTGCTATAGATGTTACTCATATTGATTTTGAGCTTCCTGCAAATGAATGTTCATTTGATTGGTATGATTGTGATCATAACTACAAAATGTCATTACAAGCCATTGTTGATAGTAACATGTGTTTCATGGATATTTTTATAGGTTGGCCCGAATCTATTAATGATTCAAGGCTCCTAATAAATTCTACATTATATAAGTTGTGTGAAGGTGGAGATAGATTAAATGGAACTTCAGTTTCTATTGGTCTAACAAGAATGAGAGATTACATTATAGGTGATGGTGGATATCCATTCACTAGTAAATTTAAGCTTGAATTTTGACGCAAAAAGGTCAAAATTTTGACAAGAGTAGGTTGATAAGGCGACCAAGCTTGCTGTCGGTCTTTTTTTGTCAATTTTTTGCCACATACATTCCACGTCAAAATTTTGACAACATAAAGGTCGACTTATCGACACGAATTTCATCGCTTTCCTTGGTCCAAGCTGAAATGATATTACCTCATTTGCCAGCAGTGCTCGTCGAAATTTTGACGTAAACCTTCATAGTGTTGCGTCAAAATTGTGACAAATCCAATTCACATTTCTCCTCTGGTGGCATATACACGACGCCAAAGTGGACCAGTTTTGTGTCAAAATTTTGACCAAAATATTGCATTTTCGCCGAAATTGCGACAAAAGCATTTTACATTTTTTCGTCGGTGCCATACTCGCGATGCCAAAGAGAACTAGTTTTGCATCAAAATTTTGACCAAAATATTGCATTTGTGTCGAAACTGAGATGAAGATATGTAGAAATTTCAATGAGCTATCCCATTTATTGTAAAAGCTTTGCTCTCATAGGAGTCTTCTAAACTGCACAAAACTTGATTCTAAAGCATAATTGCTCAATGCATGAGAGTCAGGGTATTGTGCACATTTCTACCTCCACACCATTGTTTCATTTCTCACATGATTTATTTCATACAAAACAATGGGAAGGAGGAAGAAATGTGCACGATATCCTGAGTCTCCACCGAGCAATTATGCTTTACAACTCAAATTTTGTGCAGTTTAAAAGGCTCCTATGAGAGCAAAGCCTTTGCAATAATTGGCACAACACCTCTAAATTTTGGTTCCTGAAGGGAAGACTAAAATTAGAAAAGAATTATTTATCAGGAATGAAAGCCAATAATTTCATCTATTTATAAACGTGACAAAAAAAACTTACAGTCCCAATCACATCATCATAAGAGCACATATATAACTATAACTATGTCTAAAACCAACATAATTTACAAATATCCACAATTCAAATATTATCCTTTGATGTTTTCTTTAATGCAAAGTTTTAAGTCAACTATGTTATCGCCTTGGATGTAATACCAAACTGTCATTAGGCTAAAGACTGCAGGAAGATTTACAATTTACAAATACAAGGAGAACTACCCAACCAAAGTAGAAAATGAAATGAAAATTTAACAATCTATCAATTAAAAATCTAGATGAAATATTTCTAGCAATTGAACTATACATTATAGAAACAAAAAATTGCCTTAAAATTGACACCTCACCAGTTGTTCATTTGCATCTGTAATGGCTTCACAAAAGTTGAAAGCTTACGATTTTTCAACAACACAAAATGCACTTGTAGTTCAGCTACATCAATAAAACTAAAGTAATTCAATTGCATGGTGAGGACAAGAGACTGTCAATATCAATTGTGGAGCTGCAGATAGGTAAGCAATAAACATAAAAAGGTAGTACAAGATTTTAATAGCAATTGTGTTTATTTTATTTTTTTACTAGATGAAAAATTTAGTGCTAATGTGTGTCATTTTTCTTCTTAGGTGTGTTGATATTTGATTCAGTTTAGTTTGGATCATTTTTCAGTTCATTATTCTTGCATATAGTTATTGCATTTTTTTGCAACTAGAAAGAAAGATTTAGTAAACTAACTAAACCTTTCATAAAATGATGAATTACATGGATCCTTTAGAAACTCAATAATTGCAATTAAATAGCTGAAACTTGGACATCATGTATCATTCAGGGATTGCAAATAGATTTAGAAATTATTCTAAAATATTGTGTTTGTAGAAAAACACAAGAAAAGATGTGCAATCAATAGACACTTAATAAAATTGATTTAAGTGCAAGTACTATGCAACTATTGAGAAATCCAAGTATGCTTAAGGGTTGAGGGTAGTAGGGAGGAATTATGTACATAGCTAATAGTAGTGCAACATAGACTGGTTATGAGGGGCACTATGTTATACAAAGGTCTACGTTACGGGCACTTTGTGGAATAAGCAATGACAAAGAATTAAGACATCATTTAAGTATTCTAGGTGGTACTACAAAATTGCTAAAATTGTTTCCACATGGTCTTGAGAGAGAAAGAAATTCCACATCCTTCAATCTAACCTTAGTTCTCTTTTGAAACTATGAGTGGATTTGTGTGTTAAAGATTTGCTAGCATTGATTGTAATAGCAAGAATGGATATTCAAAGACTATTGCAATGAAGGAAGTATGCTAGTAGAGATACAAATGGTTTTGGATAATATCAATGAAGATGGAATACAAGTCTTATGATCCTCTCAAGGTGATGGGATTGGGCCTTAAACTCATCCCGTACAATGCTTGAGCATATCCCAATGTAGCTCCAACAGACCAACCAATTGATCCATACTGCATCTGAAACTCATACCTACAAAATCAACATTAGAATGAATCATTCAACATTGACACAAGCCTTAAGAAAAATAATGCCACAAATTACTGATTCTTCAAACTAAACCTAATAACCAATTCCAAATAGGGGCATAAATAATTGCAATAAATCGTAGGAACTATTTCAGCGCAAATTTGTGACTTACAGGTAACAAGCTAGTTAGTTAGACAAATCATGTATTATAATTTTATGAAATTTGTTGTTCAATAGTTTCTTGGTTAGATCAACATTTTAAATCATACACTATGATCCATCATCAAAATAAATGAGTCAGAAATTTAATTATATAAACTTTTGCAAGAGATTTTGCATTACCTGCATTTCTCTGGGAGTTTAAGCTTCTGGAAGTTGAACCAAGAGTCACCATTTTCTGCAATGACAACTATCTCATTTGATAGCATGGCCTACAAATAAGAAGTGTTTACTCATTAATCTATAGGAATAACAACAAAACCAAGGATTGAAGTACCGACTAAACCATAAGTCATTTTATGATATGTAGTGATTCTCAATAATTTTACCTGGATGTGTTTGAATAACAATTTGACTCTAAGAGCCTTTTTTGGAGCACCTTTCAAGGGAACACCATGAGGAACAAATATATACTAATAATTATCAAAGGCCATTGTATTGTGCTTCAACTTCTTTGCGATGAATTCTAAGAAGTCTTTCATTAATATACACCCAAAAGTAGGTCCATTTGTGATAGTTACTAGATTAGGTTGCACAATTATAGCTTTCTCCTTCTTCAAGAGTAATGCATATCCCATTGAGCTATATTCATTAAAAATGGGCCCTGCAAATAAGTAAACATCTACAAAATCAACTATTTCAGCATAGAATGCAGTATCGACTACACCCTAGTAAGTTCTTATGAAATGTGGAAGAGTCTCTAAAACTTTACCCTTAGTCAATGGCATTGCAGCCACAACATAACCTGAAGCATTTTTCAATACCGTAAATGCATATTTTTCCTTAACAACCCTCAGCTTTGGACCCCTAACCAACACTTTCTTAACTATTGCATTTAGGAACTCTATAGTTGTTTCCACAGCTACTTCCAAACTTCTTGGATTGCTTAGCCTATAGGTCATACTAGCCAAAAAAACTATTAAAAAACAAGTTACAAGTGGCTTAAAATGCAATGAGCAATGCAAGAGTTTAATGACATACAAACCTTGCTTTCAATTTAATTAATGGATTTTGTGACCTACCAAGACCTTTCAAACATTGGAAAACTATAAGAACATGTCATAGTGAAACAAAACAAAAAGCACACTTCTAAATTCATTTTGCAAAGGGTACACACACATTAAGAAACAATGAAAAGGGAATAAAGTTTACACATCAACCGAATGTCTTGAATGATAATTTAAACCTTACTACTGTCAAACAAAGTATTGGAATTAGTGTGTGTTGTGAACCTTGCATGATAAAAGATATACACTAGATCAACTAAGGAAGAGTTGAATATAGTATAATGAGAAAACTAATCTGACAACATTTAAAATAATATGAATGAAAAAACACTCAAATGTGTTTCATTGATTCTACAAATGAAAATGTTGATCAACCAAACCAAAGTAAACCTATAGACATTAAGATCTTGAAAATACAAAAAAGACAGGAGGCCAAAGACTAAAAAATCTTGATCACCCCTCAAAAGAAAATTTTCAGTCAGAAACAAGAGGCTGAGATCCACAACATTAACAACTCACACATTTAATACTTAGACATGTATGACATTGTACAAGTACAAAAATTAAAACTAATTCCAAACTAATCAAATTTTCACAGTCTATTTGAATATTATGTATGGCTTTTCGATTTTGATTGTGTATGTATTTTGTATTTTTTAATATCAATGGTTTAGATCATACTATGATCCATTGTCTAAGGATACAAAATATGTAATATGAGAAAAAACTTGCAATCTGCAACTACAAAAATACATTTTACATATTTTTATGTTCTTACATTCTGATGATGGATCAAAGAGTGAGATTCTAAATAGTGATGCTAAAAAAAGTAGAATCAAAACAAAAAGTCCATGTAGAAGAAACTAATTTACCTAAAAGGAAGAAAAAAGCCCACTTGGGAGTGAGCCATAATGGAATAGGCTCATCACAGAATGTATGGTGTGGAATGCCAGGGAGATTATAGCTAATGCTGATATAAACTGGCTTACTCTCAATAAGCACTACAAAAATGGCATGATCAGTACCTTCACAAATTTTCTTAGTAGTTTTGGGTCATTAAATTGGATAGAAAATTGATAGTAAAATATGAAAGAGAAAACACATAATGCCACATCAAAATAAGTTTGCATCCTACATATGAGTATGCATCAAAACTAAATTTTTACCTCCTCAATCTATCTGTATCAATAAAGAAAGAAGATGTTTTTGTAATACAAAATTATTGAACCCTATTCAATTGTAATCTTTCAAACCTGCAAAATAAAACAAAATCCATAAGAACTAAAATAAAAGGATTTATTTCTAACAAACAATCACATATGATTTGTATATACCTTAGGACATGATACAAGCTGTTTCACAAGCAACACTAAACATTCCAATTTTTTTCTTGTTTACTAGAGTGATGATAAACTATATGCAAAGTAGAAATAGTACAACATAATAGATGATTAGTATCTAGAATTTTTAATACTGAAAATTATAAAGAATGTAACACTCACAAGTGTCACTGCCTAAGAGAATGCAACCCAAGTTTATCATGATCTTTGCAGCATTCATTGCATTGGGAATATCCTACTTATTTGCATACACCAGTAACACTACATCTCGTAGTTCATCTTGCAAGAACAAGAAACTTAAATGATAAAAAATAATTCTATGGATAACATGAAAATAATTGTTAAAAGAATGAGGCCAATTTTACACATAATAACCAAAGTTGCCACCCATGAGAAAGACATGAAATCTTCTTGATCCATTTTCCAATTGTGTTTATACAATCCTAAAAATTCACTTTGATAGTTCTGACTAATTATTGTTGGAAGGATTTAATTTGCTTCATCAAACGAGTGTATATTGTAGTCTTGGCATCTTGTATTTTTCAAGATAGTATCATTAGTCGTCTAGTATTGTTCAATCTGAAAGGATGATATTGATATGGTGTTTTTCTATAATAGCCAAAACAAGGGGTTGTTAACCTTTACATAAACAAGGGATGAAAGCATAAACATAGGGCATCAACAACACAACAAAATAAACCTTTTCCTATGCACTTGGAAAAAAGTCTAAGCAACGCTATTGTTAGGATTGTAACAAAGGGTACCCCACTACAACCTATCAACAAGGCCCAAGAGTGATTATTTAAGAGTCGGCATTATCAGTAGAATTTTGTTCAAAATAGAAGTGGGAGCAGTAACTTCAATAACATAGGCCACAAGGCTAGCGAGCATCGCACCTGAAATATGGTCTAACATTCAAAATTGTGACAAGAATGGAAGAGATAGAAGTCTAGATCAGACCAATAGCATGAGAAGCATCAATATAATCAAAAAAAGTTTCTTCTTCATTAGAAAACAAGTCTTCAAAAGGAAAATCTAAAACAAAATCAGAAGCTCTAATTGCAAATGGTCATTTTCCATGGCCCTCCATCAAGTGATAGCACCTATCCAACACAAAATGGCAATCATTAAGCATGTATCCTATAGAGATGCAATCTCTACAAAAAAATGGAAAACCCTCATATTCAATGCTTCACCCGTGGCCTCTCACCAACCATGATTGAAGTGGTGAGATCTCTATTTCAACTAGAATACAAATATAGAATAGCCCAAAATTGTACTAGATCCATCCAATTTTAGGAACTAGCAAAGGGAATTTCCAATGGCCTCGGGCAAAACAACTCACAAAAGTGAAATGAAGACGAGGAAGGAAAACCCAAACATAACTCACATATGTATAGCTCAATGTCACCAAACATTAGGGACTTCAAAGAATTAGTCACCCAACAGTGTAAATCTTAGAGGCACTAGAGATTCTAAGAAGTTATAGACCATACTTCTGCACTGATAAAAGTTCATGTTATCACCACAAAATAGGAAAAACTTTGCATAAGACTTGACAACCCAAGCATAGCTCCTTCAACCAAAATTTGATAGACAATCATCTAGAGCATTAAGCGGGTCTAGAACTACCAACAAGAGCAAATATCCTAGCACCTAGAAGCCTAGCTTAGTGCTACACCAGGAGAGTCAAACCCCAACAAAAACCATCCAATGGATCTCTTCTGATGGGGTGTGTTATGAGTATATTAAGTTCCCCTCTTTCTCCAGAGTGGAAAACATCATGAATTTTGAGTTCAGATCTACATTATGTAATGCTACTTTACTCATGTTTAGAGACCCTTACAGTATATTCTACTCTATAATAAATGGCAGTGTAATAGCATACTAGCATTAGATTTCATAACCCACATCAAAAGTGGTTAGTTACACAAGAAGAAGCATCGAACATGGGACATGAGAAACAAATTCAGATTGATTTTTCCTCTATTATCAGAGGATCATAGTAAGGCACAACACAAATTCTCAAATATAAATAATAGTCAACTGTCATTTTACTTAGATCCCTATGAAAATGTAGCACTAAAATACAATATACATTGGAGTTAGGAATTTGGTTGACAACCAAAATCAATTGAATTGAAATAAGAAACTTCACTAAAGAATCAACTAAATGTGTAATTTTAAGCATATTTTGCTACTCAAAATGTTACAACTTCTTCCTTCTTGACCTTAAACTCGTGACATTTTCTAGTTTTACAAGGGGAAACACGATCTCTCCAACTATTAGTTCTAAATGGCTTCCACCTTAGGTACATAGAGTCTTTGAACTAGATAGATAAAATACACAACCATGCTGAAGACCATGGAAATAGAGGATAACGTGGAAAATACCAAACAACAAGTTGGATGATGATGAAGACTACAGTGAAGGTAGAAGATCCCAGCCATCATCAATTAATACCAAACTACCAAATGGAGTATACAAACTTGAAAAGATAAGACACACCTTACAACTAAATGAAACTCTAGAAGCTACCATCAAATGGCATGACATTGAATCATTACCAATAAATGAATACAACATAGAGAAGCTACTAGATATGGTATTTCTATTCATTTTTCAAATGAAAGAGTGCAATAGGTATGCAACCATGACTAAGGAAAGTGAAATTTCATACCATTTACCATGTTGATTTTGAGATATAGACCTGTGCAATCCAATCTCCCAAGGAATAGACAGCACCACGTATCACCATCTTTGCCAAAACAAGATTTTTCACAAAGCAATGTTAGAATAGTTACTAAAATGGTCATAAATTATGTTGTTATAGTAACATAATACTTTAACTTAAGAAAAAAATTTATACAATATTAAAACATGATATTGTGCTTTAAAAACTAAAAAGGTACCTATAATGAAGAACTTCATTTCGACTTGCTAATTGGTTGTCACTATTAACTATAAGCTTTCAGATTAAAGTTTGAGCTTCACTTGGTTTCGAGAATAGTTAAATATTCTCTACTTAACAGGGCCAACCACGTGAAGGTGGAAGCTCATTTGGCCCCTCCACCCCACCCCCCCCCCCCCCCCCCCCCAAAAAAAAAAAACATCACTCTAAATTCCCTATTAACATTTAATAACATTCAATTCATCCATTTTTTAAATATAACATTCAATCATTATAATCACATGATAACATTCATTAACACATAAAATTCATAAACACACAACATTCATGAATAATTCAAAAGAAAGTCATTCATGAATAATTCATTAACACAATATTCATTAACACCCAATATTAATGCATAATATTCATTAACACAATATTCATCAACAATATTCAAGAGTAAGTCATTCATGAATAATCATATCTTTTTTCCTTTCTTGCCATATCTTTTTTTCATAAAATTTCTAAGACGAATATCAATGTCCTTGTCATCCCCATTAACATTTAATAACATTCAATTCATCCATTTTTGAAATATAGCATTCAATCATTATAATCACATGATAACATTCATTAACACATTAAATTTATAAACACACGAAATTCCTGAATAATTCATTAACACCCAACATTAACACAATATTCATTAACAATATTCAAGAGTAAGTCATTCATGAATAATCATTTCTTTTTGGCTCTCTTGCCGTTTCTTTTTTTCATAAAATTTCTAAGAGGAATATCAATGTCCTCGTCATCCCTCTCCTGTACTAGTTCTAACACATGTCTCCTCCTCATCCGTTCAGGAACATCATGAGGACATTACACCAAAGGGGGGTCTGCTGCAATAACAAGTACTCCATGAGTTAAATTTGCACCATTTTATATTAGTGAGTTACAAGTTTTTATTTAAGTTAAAGAAATATAAATCAATAAATTAATTTAAAAGAACAAAACATAGATTTTCTTTACCTGAATGTGCGACATGATCTACCTGCTGATCAGTCTGAACATCCTCCGGCACTCGTTTAGCATGACATGATTCTATATCCTCAACACAAAAAGGTTACAACAAGTTCAATTAAAGATGTTAAATTGTATTAATAATTATATAATTAGTTTTAAATAACAAATGAGCACCTCCATCGATAGTACAATGCACATCAGGGGCTTCATGATGCTGCGTATGATCTGTGTCATGATTAAGAGGCTGCATTGCAATGTCATGCACATTATTATCAAATAAATTTTTGCTCAAGTATTCAATTTCTAATATATATGTTGGCATATTTACCTGTGCACATGATGCAGGATACTGTTGAGTTGGGGCAATGGAAGTTTGCCATAGGCATTCAGCCACCACTGCATAGCCTTGCTTGAAGGCAATTTTTTTGAGTTCTTCTATGGCCTCCAGATTAAAATCAGTGCCCTGCATTTTTTTATTAATTAACAAAATTATTTGCATTTTATAAATCATTTTTCTTTGCAATTCATTTATTGCTACTTACAACGCGTGCTTTGATTTTTGAATATTCCCCAGAGCCAAGTCTATGCTGCCCAACCTTTTCCAGCCTCACTTTTGTTGCCTTTGATGTGTCCTACAAGCTATGAAAAGTTTGAAATATGTTAGATAATATAGATATAAAGATCAGTACTAAATAGTGGATTATTATATGGTATGAAGGTTTTAGCATAAAGTAGCATGTTCCACCAAAAATACGAAAAAAGGGAAGAAATTATAGCATCATACCTTTAATTGACATGTGTAATCATGTTATTTATCCATGGAGTTCATGCTAAGTAATTATCCATATTCTGACATGCCTCTCCATAAAATTACACATGAATTTTGACAGTCTATATTATCCATTGTCACACAAAGTAAACAATAAGCTAAAAGTTGAAACAGCTAGTAGATTTTATAGATTAAAGTTTTATCCCTACTTTCCACACTCAAAGTGTTTTTATCCCTAAGGCTGCAACAGGTATAAACTTGAGGGTGAATGCCAGATTTTAGATTGTTTTAGTAGCATTCATTTTTACCCGTACCTAAAAAGTAAGTATTTTTTTGTTTTCAATTTAAAAGACATCACCTTTGTGCATCAAGTGCTTCTTTAGCCTCCACACTACATGGAACTAATTTTATAAATGGTGGTTGTAATTGAAACAAAATCCCCACTAATTTACTAAGATAACTAGCAACTAACAGGAACTACCTAGCATTGTTCCAACAGAAGACTCATGAATTAAGACTTGTCTTAATCTATGTTAATTTTGATTGCTTCTAGTAGTGGAGCACCATTTAAAATGTTTGAGAAAATCAGAAACATTACATCATAGTTTGGAGGATGTTTCATATAGTCTACATCCACAAAAAATGATTTAAAAGCTGACACTTGGATAGAAAACTATTTAGATAAGCTTCAACTATTCTTAAAAGTCACACAATAAAAGAAGAATCAAGGATAGAAAAAAATAAAAAGTCAACTTTAACACTTTTACTGTAGAAATTAAGAAAATTAGTATGAGAAGGAATTATCACAAGAACTACTAGTGGCCATTATGATGGTCTCTCCTCCCTCAAAGGATGTTCTTGTGGTTGCTGAACATCAGGGTGTGGTGCCTGACTAACTACCCTATAGGATCAGTTATATGA
The DNA here is from genome assembly GCA_028749045.1 of Cupressus sempervirens. Classification (NCBI taxonomy): domain Eukaryota; kingdom Viridiplantae; phylum Streptophyta; class Pinopsida; order Cupressales; family Cupressaceae; genus Cupressus; species Cupressus sempervirens. Next base: position 503,911,159 of record CM053791.1, read on the forward strand.
GGAAATGAATGTGTGGCCAAATGCTCTATGTACTAGGGAGTGACACCATCATTCACTACATCTAGAAAGTAGTCCCACCTGTAAATGGTAAGGTCCATACATCTAATTGGGTCCAATCTAGGAGAACAACCTTTCTTTACCTCCTTGGTGAAGCAGGTGTAACTACAGTACTCTTGTGATATACTGTATTGATAGTTGAACTATCTCTAGACATGGGTTAGCGGAAATCTCTCTATCTTCAATGAAGAATGGCCATTCAGTGGCTAAGATACCAACATGAATCCTAGCTAGGAGAAGACATCATCTTATGGCTCTATGCCTAGCCATGGTCTATAGGTAACATACATAATGTCATCCAAATGAAGTCTCAAATAGTTTGTCTTACCTAGTGTAGGCTAGATCATCTCTCCACAATACCAATAAATATAAATCTACAAGTGTTGTTGTCATTCCTCAAAGATAGGAACGTGATTGTTGTCATTAACTTGTGTTTTTGGCATTGAACGTGATGCTTATTACTTTTAGGAGACTGACCATTAGTAAAATTCTTGCAAAGTTTTTCAAAAAAATTGTACTTGTCATTACAATTACTGAATATCATTTATCACCTATACTGCTAACGCATACAACTATGGTACATGTAGTTGAGAATTACTATATTTTTAAGACATAATATAGCTATATGTGAAGTTATAAGCGCACTATTTATATCTTATGTAGGATTTATGCCCAGATTGAGATATATACAATTGTGTCAGCATTGAGATTGAGATTTATAAGCAATTGTGTCAGCATATGAATTTAGGATTTATAAGCAGTTGTGTTAGTTATATCTTATGTAAGATTTATGCCCAGATTGAGATTGAGATTTATAAGCAATTGTGTCAGCATATGAATTACATACCTTTCATCAATAGATAGATTAAATTGAGCTAGTTGAAATTGTTGATACTGAAGTTGAACCCTAAATTTGCTCATTAATGTACTAGTAGTTAATACTATTGCATACCTTTTCAGTTTTGCTGGTGTACTTTCTTTTGGACGTTCCCTTTTCTCCTTTGCATCCAAAATGAACTCATTCTAGTCGCTCACTAAAACAAAGGGAGGTCGCTCGTACTTCGGGTTTAGGACCAGGCTCTTTCTATATGTGTCCCTCACAACCTTGAGATGTTTGGAAGCTTTTTGTAACAATTTCTTATGATAAAAAATATTACTACCAAACTCATGCTCTATATCTTTGATGAGCTCATCTTTTAATTTTTGATCTTGGTAGTTCTACCTTTTAAGAAAAAACACAAAATTGTTAGATATAGCTAGTATAAGAAAAGACCTGAATGAAAGGAAAAATGTTGCACCAATTAATGATATGAAAAAAAATAATGGGATAAAATTAGTTCAGTTATGATGTTCCACCTTTTACGTATGGTGGGCCCGAATCTTCACAGCATGAGGTCATAAAGCCTCCTATAAAATGTATCATTTCTTGCAAAAAATGTCATGGGATAATTAATAGTAAGAACCATTAAAATGAATCATGCGAAGAATACTTTTTATAGTGAATAACAAATACAGAAAATGAGATACATTTCATCTTTTTAGTGATCTATTTCAGGGTTGGAGGATCAACTTGACCAAAATTGACCAAAAAAGAAGTTTGGAAAAAAATTTAAAATGTCTAAAACCAGTCAAACTCTACCAGGGTTCTATTGCTGATGTTCTGAAACTAAAAAATGTACTGCAAATATATTAATTAGTATACCTTGAAAAAAAAAAAAGTGCTTAATACGTATAACTTGCCATGACCTTCATTTTTTGTCATTCTTAATTGATGTTGTCACTGATCATACCTGGGATATTATGGAAAACAAATATTGCTAAAATAGACAGTGAAGGTGAAAGTGAGCACTCTAAAACTCTAACAGGCAATAGCAATAATGTGGGAAATCATTGAAAACTGAACATTGAATATGAAAGAAGACTCCCTTTTTTGGTTCTCTATACAAAAATTGGTTAGTATCTTCTACTAAAAGCATGAAATTGCAATGTACTGAATTACTAAACTAGAGAATTACTGGTATAGACAAAAGGTCATTGATAATTCACATGATCCTACCAAACCACTTCCTATCATGTTTACCTCTTGCAAGAAAATCCTTATTACAATATAAAACAATATTATTTAAAGTACCTAGAATCTTAGGACATTTCAAAGGCATTGATTCATCATCGTCAATCAACAACGATGTCTTCATAGCTCCCGTGCTAGAAATACGGGTAGCTCCAAGAAATGACGGTGAATTATCACCAATACATGCACTATGATCCACATTTGGCAGAGTACCAGATGGTGCATCTCCTCCCACAAAAAAAATAGTACACTATGTGGTGCACCCAAGATTAAAGTACATATTATCAACTCATAATTAACACAACCAAATATAGCAAAACAAGGATTTACCAGCTAGACATCCCCTTGTTGCCGACATTGTAGTTGACAATCTTGTACAGGCATTCATCAACCTCTTAGGAGTCTCCTGCATTGGATGACTTGAACAATACATTGTTAGCAAAGACATTCTGAAATAATAAAAGTAAGAGTTAAGAAGTTTTGAATGTTTGAAATAAAAAATTCCTTCTAACTTGTCAACTAAAAGATTATTTTACCAGTGGCAGTTGGAGCTCTACTACTACCGGCCTCACCGCATTGTCCTTGACCAAGTTGTGGATCAGTTGCCAAAAATTCCTGTATAACAAGAATTTAGTAGTTAATGTTTCATACAACTCTTTAAAAAAATTGCATCAATAAAGTATTTTTGCCAATATTACATATTTTACTTCACAACATAAAAGATTATAAATTACAAATCTTTATTAAACTTTTCTTATAACTAAATATTCATTGGAGCTTACTTCATAATGATGAGCTTGAGCTCTCAAATCTGATAGCCTCTCCATCATCTCCTCGGATTCCATATTTGCCTCATCCAAAATTTTCATTGCTTCTAAATTAATTTTTTAAAATTTTTTCTTCAACATTTTTTTGAAATTGGGAGTTTCAGCAATATCCTCATCAGAAGGCATAGCTAGTGGCTTGACACTTACTGATACTACTTTACCCTTATCCTGAACATCAAATTGTGAGAGAAATATCAGTAAAACTATCATAAAAACTAAAAAACCATAAATAAAATAACATAATAATATAACATTTTTCAACTATCTAATTTGTACAATTTCAAAATGGTTTACCCTCGCTGAAGAAGGGGTGGGAGTAGCATCCTGGTGACCTCTATCATCTATCGGATCCATATCATTTTGTCACAAAGATTAAACATAAAAAATTCAGCTAACTGAAAGCAATAGACAGCAAAAAAAAACTTATTAACAAAATGGTAAATAGTACTTACATCGTAAATAAAATAACATAATAATATAACATTTTTCAACTATCTAATTTGTACAATTTCAAAAAGGTTTACCCTCACTGAAGAAGGGGTGGGAGTAGCATCCTGGTGACCTCTATCATCTGTCGAATCCATATCATCCTATCACAAAGATTAAACATAAAAAATTCAGCTAACTAAAAGCAATAGACAACCAAAAAAAAACTTATTAACAAAATGGTAAAGAGTACTTACAACCCTCATGATGGTAACTTTGTTTGTATCTATGCAATTTAAATGGTAATTGATTAGTAGTTCTTCCCTTGCACTTATTGATTTTATTGCAAAAACAAAAACTTCATTCCCCTCACGCACCTCAAATATGCAATTGGGTTGCTTACTAGTTGAAGAAGGTCATGTACTATTTATAAAATCTACAATATTACCTATTGCTTTTGGTCTCCCATCATTGTACATAGAAAATCTTTTACTTTGATCATTTTTTTTCCATTGTATATAATTAGCTGATACCCCATACCTATGCATACTTTTTTATACCGAACAATCTGCATCCAATCATTGTAATTGTAACATGGACCAACATACTTGAACAATTCGACAACTTTTTTTTAACCTACCTTTATCCCATCCATAGAAAATAGGCCCAAACCATGTAATGAGGATGGAGCAATGCGATATATCCTCTCATTAACACAAAAATCTATGTTAATTGGAGGTAGCTCATTGGGTACCCATTATTTCTCAATGTGTGAGTACCGAAAGGGCACCTTGATGTCGCCTTTGGTCTCATCATCATAAGAACATGACCGCCCATTAGCAAGGAAAAATTGCATGTGTTTATCAAATTTTTTTCTATTCTTTTGACCTCTAGTTGATCTCCCTATTTTAGTCATACTGCATGTAGAGCTTTCATCTACCAATTCCTCATTTCCCTCATTCGATGTAGATAGATCTGACAAGTACCTATTTGGTGGGTCTTGAAATCCATCAAATAGAAAGTGAAAGTGACAAATATAAAATGTAGTAAGTTGAAAGTGATTATACAATTATATTTCTATATGGACCTTCTTTGTCTATATATACATTATATGATTATATAATATGTCTATTTATAACATACGTGCTCAATGATAACCAAGAAGAATATAAGAAAATTATGTCTATTTATTGACTTATACCTACGGATCCATGTCACTGTGCACAATCCATGCCAAACGGGTCAAATTCCCTGTAGTCAATTGACTGTTTGCAAAAAGGGTGACAATCATACACAATATAAACATTGGTAATTATAAATAACATATGTTGTAATCATTAGAAATGAACACAATAAATATGTAATCAAATTTCCTGAATATGTTAATCATTTACTTTAAGTTAGCTAAAAATTACATGATACACGTTTGCTACAAATAACTTAGAAGACAACATGAACAATAGGCAACATCACAAACATGAACAAATTTCCCTTATATATGGAATGCAAGATTGTCGACAGAAGGGGTGACGATGTACCTGTAGTCAATTGACTCTTTGCAAAAAGGGTCACAATCAGACACAACATAAACATTGGTAACTATAAATAACATATGTTGTAATCATTAGAAATGAACACAATAAATATGTAATCAAATTTCCTGCATATGTTAATCATTTATCTTAAGTTAGCTAAAAATTACATGATACGTGTATGCTACAAATAACTTAGAAGACAACATGAACAATATGCAACATCGTAAACATGAACAAATTTACCTTAATATATGGAATGCAAGATCATCAATAGAAGGGGTGATGACATTTGTAATCATTGATTATCTTCTTCTTCTTCATCATCATCATCATCATCGCCATCATCACCATCATCATCACCATCATCATCGCCATCATCATCACCATCATCACCATCATCATCACCATCATCACCATTGCCATCATCATCATCATCACCATCATCATCATCATCATCATCACCATCACCATCATCGTCATCACCATCATCTTGATCTTCATCATCTACTTCTTCATCATCTTCAATATCTTCTTCTTCCACGACATTATACTTTATCAGCCTTCCTCTTGGATCATGTCTAACAACAAATGACCAGCCCTATTTATTTGGAACCTCTAAGTAAAACACTTGCTCACATTGGCTTGGAAGAACATAGGGCTCATCTCCAATTGGCTCAAATGACCTTGTATTGATCATTATAAATCCATTATCATATTGAATAACTGTTCTATCTAGATCATTTTGATTTAGTCATAACCTGTACCATTTGACGAAGAATAGAACTACTTTGAAGGTGTTAAATTCACACTCAATTATATCATCCAAGATGCCATAGTATTGATTTTGAGATTGTTTAGGATGTATGTCATTTCTAGATGATATATTGGTGACCTCGAACACTGCAATTATCCCAGAATCACAAGTTTTCTTTGTGTCATCCAACCTTTTTATGCAAAATTTGTGGCCATGATAGTACATAGCTTTGTGGTGCTTGACCTGCAATTTTTGAAGTGTGTGTAAATTATTTGCATCGTGAGTTGATACGAAACAGATGTTGAGTTATGATCATTAATAAATTTCTACATACCTCTCCACCTCTTAAACCCTTTACTAGATCAACTACCATCGGCATAACATTGGAATCTCCATTATGATGAGCTTCTGTAACCAATGAAGCAACACCTTCCCATGTTAATGAGCAGCCATTTTGTTGACATCGTTCAATCCATTCTATCATCCAATCAAGATTGTTTGCAATATACAAATGTATTGCATCCCACTCTCGACCACCTGTGTCAAAAAAATACACCAATTAAAAATAACTTATATTGAAGATTTATATGAATTAATTAACTAAAATAACATCTTAGATTTACCTCTCACTTTCTTCGATCTACCTTTGCTCATCAAGTACTCTCCTTCAAATTTGTTAATTGAGTTGGGATCCCAAATACGATCTACATGGATGTTTGCTGCAAACTTAGGAAGATATTCAGTAATGTACACCATGGTCTAGTATACCATATATCCCTCCACCACAGAACCCTCGGGATGTGCTCTCTGTCGAACCAAGCCTTTCAAAAATTTCAAGTGCCTCTCAACCATCCATATTGACCTGGTTGGTACAGATCCACACAATTCAATCTCCTCAACTTGATGTATGAGGTAGTGTTCTTGTGCATTGAAAAAACTTGGAGGTAGACACTTTTGCATTTCACACATCAAAAGAGGAATTTTTCTCTTCCAATATTTTATATCTTCTTTATTGATTTCTTTAGATGACAACAACCTTAGGTATTTTCCAAGATCATATATAACCTGTTTGACATTGTTGGCAAAGTGGTGTGGGAGAGATAGAGGTAGAACGTACTGCAATATTTGTAAAATGATCTTGTCAATATTTTATAAAAGAATGCAATTGAAACTACATGCAGTATATAAATATATAGTGAATACAAAATAACATGAATTACCTTAATAAATGTATGCCAATCATGTGTTTTCAACCCCGGCCCAAATTCACTTTTATTTGATATGACATTGTTTATGTTCGCAGCAAATCCTGTGGGAAATCTTTTTTTTTTTTATGACTTCATTTATAGCATTGCTCTGCTGCTCTGACAATAACCAACTAAGGGCACTTGTATCAATCTGGTCTCCATTGTCATTTGGTCGAATACCATTTTTCATTGCATGGTTGGATTCTTCAATGTCACTACAAGTTTTGACAATTTGATCTTTGTCACGCCTTCCATCCAAGATTTTCCATAATGTCTCTACTACATTCTTTCCAATATTCATAGGATCAAACAAATACACAATTGGGAGTTGCTCGTAGTATAGCAACCTAGTAAATTGCGTAGGATAAATTTTTAGTCCTTTTGGAAGTTGGACATTGATGTGTTGACGACCTTCACAACCATCAATCACATCATCAGTAAACAAAACACAATATTGAAATATAAATTTGAAACAAAAAGCATCAAATGGAATGACATTACCTCGACAATTTATTTTATTGTATGCCAACTTCCATAGGTGAGGTGTCATTCTCTGTGGCTTTGATGTAGTCTCTTCTAGACCATTGAAAAGATGTTTTTCGATAATTCGGTACTTATGATTTCTATGCAGAAAGTGTCTATTCTCATCAAACACCTGCTTTCTTAAACTTTTTGAATGACGAAATTTCATCTTTGGACCACAACCTGGACATGCAAATTTACCCTTTGTCTGAAGACCTACAAGATTGTGTATAATTGGATTAAATTTGTTAACTTTGACATACCAAAAGAGAGGTGTCAAGAAGAGACCATACCACAAAAATGTGTTAGCCCAGGGGCATCATGTATTGTCCATACAAGCATTGCATGAAATTGAAATTGCCTTTGTCCTATTGGTCTACAAATGTCATACATAGTAACCCCATTCCATAACACCATCAACTCATCAATAAGGGGTTCAATATATACGTTGATATCTTTGACTTGGTACTTACCTAGTTGAATGAGCAAAAACATTACATAATTATTTTGACCATTTGATGGATTAGTAATAATAAATTAATTTAGATGACCACTAAATCAAAAAATACCTAGAACAATCAGTGTCAACATTATGCGCTCTCTCTTTATGGACAACCAAGGAGGTATGTTATTGTTGATAACAAAAATAGGCCACACTAAGTAAGTAGATCTCATCTCTCTATAAGGATGGATACTCTCTGCTGCCAATGAAAGCTTGAGATTACGAGGTTCTTCTTTAAAGTGTGGCCATTTTTCCTCTATTTCCTTAAATGCCAAACTATCTGCAGGCATTCGCATAATGTCATCTTGAATTCTATTGCATGCATGGTAATCCATAAATTGTGCCAAGCTATTGCACTTGAATAATCATTACAGACGTGAAATAATGGGAATATGCCAAAGAACCTTGCAAGGCACCTTTTTTGTTAATCGATTTGATTGATATCGACTGATATGACAAGTAGGGCCTTGTGTTGCAAATTCATGCTATTTATGATATATAATATGATCGTTTGAACATCCATCTATTGTTTGATACTCCATTCCAATATCTTTCATGATGGCAGATAATTCTCGGTACGAGCGAGGTAGAATGCTTGATGGTGATAGCAAACACTCACCTATCAACCTACGGCCAAAAATATAATTTCTTAATTTAAAGAATATTAATTGCTACATGAACCCAATGTTAATTGTAAGGGAACTATGAGTAAAATAATGAAAGAATATGGCATACCTTAACATACGTGTCATTGCTACATTGGATAAACCATTCATAACCTTCAAGTTCACCAATAGCAATACAATGGCAAGAAGAGTTGTTTTGGAGCCTTCATATAGGGACTGGTGTGCCTTCTCAAGTAAAGGTATATCAAACTCTACATCATCATCACCATCATCATCATCAACATTATCATCTTGATCATCATGATCATTTTGATCATCGTGATCTTCTTCCATGGTATCATTACCTTCTACTTCAATATTCACACCTCCATGTTCCCTCATTTGGAAATCTACATTCTCCGAATTGTCATGGTCCATAACATGAAACTCAGGGATGTTGACCTATATGAAAATGATGACCTTATATTAACCATGACCATGATGTCATCATCAAATCATGTCTTATGTAATTTATAAACTATTAAAATACATACCAATGGGCGATACTTGTTTCCCCCTTCAATGTGACCATGTTGCCTACAATGTTGCTCAGCTGTTGTGATTAGATATCTTCGAGTCTTTAAGGCCTTACACATTTTGTAAGGACAATAAAATTTTCCATCACCTTTTCTTTTTAAGTTAGACCACAGTCTAGCAATTGTCTCCCTATTTTTTTGTGCATTGATATCATTAGACATAGTCTTTCTTGAATGGAATGACTCGTTGGTGGAAGAAGGATGATTTGTTTGCAACCTGCAGATGGAGTAGTAAGAGGAAGACACATATAAAAAGGAGTTAGGTGTCTGAACCAAGTAGGAGTTAGGACATGTTGGAGTGGGGTTAGCCCAAGATATTTTGGAATCTTGAAGAACCTGGTAAAGGGTATCTAGAAAGGTGAAAATAAACAAGTATTTTTACAGCTACAAAGGAGGAATCGAGAGCATTATAAATAATGAAGAAGAAACTTAAATCCATACAACTTCACCTCTATTTACAATTTGACCTTTCTGCAAGTGAAATATGACAATATTCAAAATTTCCAATCACATTTTCACTTTAAAAAGAACACCAAATATACCTTTGCTACAATATCTTCTTCAAATTCTTCGCTATCAGATTCTTCAGAACTGCAAGCTCCTGTGCAGAAAAAAGATGAGATGTAATAAGTAATTTTTGATGGGCAATATTTAAACAAATCAACTATCAAAATTTTTTTTTATGAAATTTAGTTGCTTTATTATGTACTGAAGACTTGGCAAGATGTTCCCAAGTCTATCTATAGAATGCCTACCTGCATGGTTGTTTGCAAATAGTCTAGTATGGTGCCACTTTTGAACAAAAAAAAATATCACTGGGGCTAGTAATTTGGTTCAAGAGATGCACAAGCCTATTGACACCATAGAACTTTTAGTTCATCATATAGCATTCAGCCATCTTCTTTAACAAAATCCAAAGAGAATACAAACTAACTAATGAGCCGTGTCAATCTCAATTGAATAGCAAGTACTATAGTGAGTATTAGGAAACTGACCTTGCAAATAGCATCTAGTTCATAAAGTATTAGGAAAGTGACCTTGCTAATTAGTTTAACATAGATTGGTGAATAGAAAATTCATAATAAAAATCTGATTTTTTTCCACACTTGTTCAAACCATATAATGAAACGACAAAAAATCAATTGTATACAAAGACCATATTGTAGGCTATCCAAGTTGAAAGTGAATAGATGACCTTTATGGGGTGCTATACCAAGTGGAGAAAGTATGTGAGAGCTTGAAGATGAAGGGCTACTATTTTGGGGCCAATATTTGGTGGTTTCGAGGTGCCTATGGAGAACCTTTGATGCTAAGTCTTAGTTATGTAGACTTTGGCAAATCTGGTGAGCTTTCTATGAGTTTGTACCTAATGTATTAGTAGCCACTATGCCTTATTCCAAACCTTCAGTATTCTGATTGACATCAATTATAAGTGTACATCCAAATGTTAGCTACAATTGATTGGGGTGGCTTTCAGTGTGTATCAGTCTAATTTGACATGTATGATGGCAATATCTGTTGGTGTTTGAAAATTTTACCAGTTTCCAATTACCCTAATGGGAACAAAACACATCTAGGGGCAGCTAACTCCCATTTTCAACATGCCCATTCAGATACCAGGCTAACTATAAGGCTAGACCCTTCTTCTTCTTCAGGCTCTGCAAAACCTAGGTGGGTAGACTTGTAGATTCTTTATATGGTACCAGTTATCAAAGCATACACTGAATCTAACATGAAGCAGACAAAACCCTTATTTCTCTTGATAACTCATGAAATAATCATCAATCTAGAGCAGCTAAATGCAGATCTAAGAACCTCATAAGCTGAGTGGGGGCATTCTATTATAGCTCTTCAACATGAAAGGGGAAAAGCATTTGATTATTGATGTTGATCTCAGCAAAACCTCAAATATGTAGCAATATAATAGGTGATCCTATAAATGATCAGTGCCTTATCTATTGGGCAATTCACACAAAACCTTAACACACATCCCTGAAAGTCACTGACATATACCATACATCAGGAATTCCTAATCTAACTATCCACTTTGTGAATTAGATATCTGCATCATTCTAAACCTCATACTCGACTTATCCCTTCATGAAATCTGCAATCCTATGATGATGAATCAAGAAATTACATAACTCTTTGAGTCATGAGAAAAATAAATCAACATATACAGCCAATAGGTTGCAACTGAGTTTCATATTCTTTGTCTACAAAACATAAAAGATCACAAACAGCATGAATGGGAGACAAGATATCAGAATCAAGATTGACATGTTGCTGCCTTATCATTCATTTCCTTGAAACAGATTACAATAAGATGCATGAAAATCGAATTGCAAAGCTACCTAATAGATCAGAACTATCTGTATTCTTATTTCTTGCTATTCATACAAGAGAATTTTGCTAAAAAATATGTGGTATCACAGTATGGGAACATATCAAAAGTGGGTCCAAAACTTGGTATCTCAGTAGTGACTAGTTTTTTCTTCAAAAATTGGAACCCTTACAATGAAGGAAAGAATGAAAGATATAGAAGAGAAAGAATTCCTGGATTTGATCTTTACTTGACAAGTGTCCAGTTAAAATTCAATCTTCTGGCAACTAAAATCTTCTTTCTTCCTTCTCCCATCTGATCTGATTTGATTTCATCATTAATCTGTAACAAACTTGCAAAATATCTCCTATTGAATGATGAAATCCTTTGAGTCACCAACATATCTGATTTTCACTGAAATGCTTGGTAAAACTCAAATTTTACTGAATGAATGTGTTCAAATTTCAACCCAAACTGTATTTCTTTTTCCCTTTAACCATATTCAGGTCATTACTATGTTATAAATTAGTTTTGATCTTTGATTACCTGAATATAGTTACAATCTGGTAACTTGGAAGAAAACTTGGTATAGCTCGAACAAATTGCTACCTTTGCAAAATTTGACTCCAGAATAGGAAAATTCAGCTCTTCCTAGTTTTGATGGTATATTGAAGCGCCCATTTCTGATAAAAATCACCCCTATTATGGCCATTTGAAATTTCTCATTCTGGACTGAACTTTGCATTTAAAAAATGAAAATTTTAAAATTTTACATAGTGATAACTATATAAAATTTGAAAATATTTCAAATTCTCATTCTATGCATTTATATTCTCAAAATTTTCATTTTACTTTCAGTATCCTTCTTATCTCTCCAATCCTGAAGATGCCACTTGTCACACGTTGATTAGATATGACAACTAAAATATTAATTAATTAATCAATACCAATTAATTAATTAATTCTCTTTTCTCCTTTCAAATTTTCACTTTTCGTAGAACCGTGAGCATATGGAAATCTTCTTATGTTCTCACGCTTTCAATGGAAATATTAATATTTTATTAATATTCCATATACCCCCGTATCATTATGAGCATCTGAAACTTCTTTTACGCACATACGGGCTTGAAATGCCTTTACGCCCATACGGGCCGCATGTATCACCGAAGGCACTAAAATTTTTGATTGCGCCCTTATGAGCGCGAGTTTCCTTTACACTCGTACGCATTAGGCGTAACACCAGACCCCTTTAAAATTTGATCCACGCCCATATGCTAGGCCTCATTTCGTATAGGCATAACACTTCTACTATGCACATTCTGATCATACGGGCAACGGGCAACCGTAGGAACGTAAGGCTTTTCAATCCAATTCTCGCCCATACACTTGGTGAAAATAAAGTTTGACGTGACCCCCGCGGGCTCCTCCACATGGCTGTGAACACCTCTGCCTTGAAGAAGACGTTTCCTTGAAGACAACTAACAAAGGGCATGTTGTAATATTTAAAAACAAGAAATTCTCACCTCATAACAAATGTGGGATTAAACATTTTTAACCTATTCTGCCCCTACGTGATCTTCCTCTTTTATATGTGAGATGTGTTCTTCATACAGGGTGGGAACTTCCCTTGCATGCGTGATCTACCTCATGACTCTGAGTCGTGGAGTGTTTTTTAAATCGCTAAGGCTTCATTTCTCAACATGGATCTTTTACAACATTTTTCTATGGGTTTCCTTCATCGTTTGGTGTGGTCTTCTTTCAAGAGTGGAGGTTCTGCCTTGTCTGATGGTGCCCTATATTTTCTATTTCTGCATGTGAGGAACTTCATTTCTACGCAGGTGTGAGTTTATACTCTTTGGCGTGGTCTCTATTTTTGACCTGCACCGATTTTCTTATCTACACATGCGTGAGACCCTTTTGTCTACTGCTTTGACTAGCATAAAGATCTCAACCTGCGCCTCCTCTTATTCAACCTGTGGAGTCTTCTTTTTCGCTGCTGTTGATTCCCTCTGTCTTGGTAGTTTTCTTTTAATTTGTGTGGCTACTTGCTTGGATGTGGGTCTTTAATGATGCACTGTTTCTCCTCTTACTTGAGTGAGGAATCTTTTTATTTGTGCGAGATACTCTGTTTTGGGTGGCTTTGACTGCAGACTTAGGTGTGGAGTTGCTCCTTTCACGCTGGTCTGTTCTCAAATACCCCTGCTGCCGTTACATGCTCTGACTGGAAGCTTTTTGTAATGTGTGGTGCTTCTTTGATGTGTGAGAGCTTTCTTTATTGATGTGCATGGTCTGCCTTTAACATGAGTGACCCCTCTCAATGTTGCATGGTCCCCTCTGAATCAGCTTGGGGTCTTTGTTCTTATCAACATACAAGGGCACTTTTCTCAAATTTGGCAGCTCCTTTGCCTCAACTCTGCAGGTTCTCCTATTCACTAGTGACTCTTTGTTCACTAGCGTAGGTTCTTTGCCACTTCCTTCTGGCCATGTGCTTGGCTCCCTACAGAAATGTATGGATGCCCTTCTTCTTTCATATCTTTAGTTCCAATGTTTTATTGTATGCAATGCTCTTGATTTCTACTCGTCCATACCTAAATTGTTTACATTAACGACGAAGAGTGAGGAAGCGGTAGCTTTTGGGCTAATTTGGTAGACTCCTGGAAGTGCTCACATCTCCTTTAACAAAAAATATCATAACTGTTTCGTAGCTCCCAGGTGACTCAGAAGTGGCTGACTCAACACTATAACGTTGTAAACAAGGCTTTAAGAGAATATCTTGGAACCTAAACTTAAGAAACATCTTTAACAAGCTCCCCACTGAGAAGAAAGTACGTGAAACAATAAAGAAAGACATTTGAAATAATAATGTCTGTGTGAGATATGATGAGACATGAAGAGATATCTAGTTTGACATATGCTCAAGAAATGCGGAGAGACGATGATGAGCCACAATTGGCCATCGGTTTTCTATTGCATGTTAATTCCAATATCTCTATCAATTGCAAAAATGTAGAGACTCTTGGACGTACTCCATTAGCATTAGCCATTACTCTGATGGAATTAGTCGAGCCCTAGAGTGGGCTCGGCTAAAAAAATTTCATTTTTGAACAATTGATTCTCCAAACTGAGCAACTGAACATCTAAAATTAACTGGAAACAAATTTGATCACTGATTGACCATTAAAACTCATTAAAAAAAAAAACCACAACACTGTGAAACTTGTGTCTGGAGGCCTGTTGCCTGGCTTTAAAAACTGATACAAACACCTGGTCGGGCTCCGAAATCTAACCCACTAATTCTCTGCTCTACATACTTTCACCCTGTCAAATCTTGTCTTATGAAAAATTCAAGGTCAAAAGATATTGACCATCAAAGTCGCCACTTCAGAATTACCTGCACCAAAACATGTCACATTACCATAAATTGGGTTTGGATTTGGCTCGAAAAACTAGACAAATGAGCACATGGGGAAATGAAAACTGGGTCATTGGTTCTCTGTCATGAGGACATTATGGATCTCCGATTTGGGCTCATGATGAATAACAGGATGCATTTGACGAGCAGTCAAAGTGGGCTACTACGAATTTTGCAGACTGGACATGCTGACAGAAAGATTTTTTTGCGAATGGAATTGACCTAGAAAAGTGTGCAAAGGGATTCATCGCGACTTAGAAACTGACACACTTGGAGCATTTTCAGTGGAAAATAAAAGGGAAAAAACCATTTTACTTGACCAATCATAGGTTAGGAGTTATGACATCACAAACATGGCTTCCAATCAATCTGCAAATATTGACACCAACAAAATGTCAAAAATTCCATTTGGAATCATGCTTGAAAACTGATCAAACGGATTCGTCATGGTATGAAAATTGAAACATAACAAGTCTCTAACGGTTGCAATGCAATGCAATAGGAATTTCAACATTTGGATCAACTAGTCAAAATTTATTACTCATCAAACAGGGCTTCCCCGAATTAGGTGCAAAGTGCATCAGCATGAAAACAGTAACTGACCAACTTTGAGGGATTCAAAACCTAGTCAAACGGACTCGAAATGACTCAAAATTTGAAACATAGGTTCTCAGGTATGGACTCTAGATACTCTCAAAGAAGAAAGTCACAGAACCTTTCTTGGTGCGAGATATTCAATGGAAAACACATCTTACTATCACTGTTTGACACTTAGGTGAAAATACAGATTTGACATTTGCTTCAAAACAAGACTTCGCCAAATGACTCGAGATGTCAATTTAACTTCATGGAACACATATACGAGCTAAAAGAAGGGTGTTAGAAACATTAAACACCATTTATGCATCAACCTCAATAGCGGGGTACATAAGCTTCACAAAGCATTTATAGGCCTGAAATTTCTCAATGGTACTCAAAATCGGGAAGGCAATTTTGAGTCCCAACAGTGGCTCTATCTGGGGATGCATGTCCCTTATGGGCATGGCAAGATTTTAGATCTCTGGGAGAAGTAGACCACACACCTAAACAAAAAAATTCTCTTGAACAACTTTATTGAAAACAAGAAATCTACTCCTACTATGTACAAGCGATGGCCCTGGGCCACCAAAAAGTTTTCGAAAATTCTTACCTCTATCAAAAACCTGATTCTTATTTACATCTCCCTGAGTAAGCTTAAATTCTCACTATCATTTGTTTCACCCAACACATCAGCACTTTCAATCACTCTGTTAGGCAAAACAAAACTACTATCATCTTCATAGTGCATATAAAAATCAGATATACTTTCTTCATCTTGCCCACTATGAAAAAATGGATCAGCATGACCATAACAACTAATATCAAACTGAAACTGATCACTACTGACTAAATCATGGATTCTTCCAACTGGAAACACAAAGTGCTCATATTCAACTTCATTCAACGAGTTATGTGGAGCAGATTGTAACTCACCTTGTGCCTCTAACTGCAAAGAGTGTTTAGAATCTGATTGTTGCCTACTTGCAGTTGTATCATTCACTAAATCAGATTCATCTTTCACTGGAACCTCTTCACACTCAAAATATTTATTAGTCACCATACATGAAATTTTATTTTGAAACTGTTGATCCAAACTATGTTGATCATTATCATTTTCTTCCTCTAAGTGGATGTCGGAATAAACCTTGAAATTATCTTTACAAGACCTATCAGCATATAAAGGAAATCTATAATTGGATTGAAAACACTCACTATTTTCCACTTCACCATATGAAACGTCAAAATAATGTTCAACAAGATCAACATGAAAAGAATCTGAAACAGCATTAACCTTCCCTTCATTAACATTCTCTACATCCAACAAATCGTCATGTGCAAAGACATTTGAGGAACTGTCATCTACACCTCCAAAATCTGACAAGGATTGTTCAAATTGTACCTCTTTTTCCATGTCAAACTTTGGGGAATTGATTTGACTGAATGAGAAAGTATTATGAGAGAAAATATGAAGATCCTTTGAAATACTTAGGTGCTTTTCAGACTCACGAGCCAACAATTCTGAGATTTCATCGGAGCTCAAGAAGATTGCCTCACAAATCTTCTCCCAGCTGTGGTTATTATCTGGATAACATGAAGAACTTACAACAATAGGATCCTTAGTGTAACAATATGGAAAATCAACATTATTACAACATTCTTTCTTATCATGGCAATCACTGGATCTACTGTTGTTACAAATTTCTTCAACTTCATATGTATTGTAACAAAATTTATCTTCTTTTTTATGTCCATCCTTTTCATGTTGATTGCTATTACCTAATTCATTAACATTTGAATCCATCTCTTCACATTCAGAAGATAGATTATCTTGCTCTACAGATTAATTGTATTCATTGCTACCTTGGCTTTCACCACACTCATTATCATTAGAAGATATGCCATCAAATCTGTAATCACCTCTTTCCATCTCCTCAACGAATTTTTCAATTTGCAAAATTATTTGTAACCTTATAGGTGCTAGCCAATTAACTGAATCGAGTACTAGAACATCAAGGAAAACACTAGGTAGTGAAGATTCCTTAGGTTTACAATGAAAAGGCATCTTATCGATTACTGACTTAAGCCTTAAATAAAATTCTTCAGCACTTAAACCTTGAGTACTTCCTATTTGAAATCTTATAAGATTGACAATCCTTTTGTAGACCAATCTATTCAACATAGCAATGTTATTATTCACAATTTTTAAACTCTCAGAATTTGGCAAACTAATCTCAAATCTGAGATTTGACTCCATTATAAAACAAAATTTCTACCTCTTCTTTCTAGTGCTAGAAATCACTGAATAGATGCAAATTTTTTAAACACTTGACTTCCATAAAAAGAAGCATAAAAATCAAAATACCTCCAGTGTTGATGTTGAACTTCGATCTATTGATTTGGAACAAGTGCAAGATTGAAATTCTTTACACCACTAATCAAACTTTGTAGAGTCGCCACATCCTTTACAAGAGGAATATAAAAATCATTGCTATGATTCACTTTTACATTTCAATTTCTTTATAACAGCAGATTACAAACAGCACTATAAAACTTTATCAAGAATTTAAAATTTCCTTTCCAAGATCTATCAATAGTTTTAGATCTGCCCATATAACTGAAAATCCTTCAAAATTTAGCAATGAAATCAACTAGGAACAACTGGTACAGAGATTTGAGAGTCGCCACTCACATTTTTGTGAGAAATAAAACAGAATTAGTCACTTGACAAATCTGAACCAGACCTTCAATGTAGGAAATACTTGCAAATCATTATTATCTTGGAAAGAAAATATACTTGATAAATGAATTCTTGACTCTGAACTTTCTCAACAGCACTTGCAAACTAAACTAATTGAAGATAGGCCTATAACAGTCATAGCACACAATTTTTATCCAGTTTTACAACATACTGATGTGCATGATATTTGAGTAAGAGACCTGAAAAATACATCAGATAACCTACTGCTACAACCTTTTTATGCACTTCTTTTGTTGTATTGAATCTCTTCTTTTAAATTATCAAGGTTTGTTGTAAATTTGATTCAATATAGTCCACAGTGGAGTCGCCATTTTGTTGGTGTTTGAAAATGTTGCCAGTTTCCAATTACCCTGATGAGAACAAAACACATCTAGGGGCAGCTAACTCCCATTTTCAACATGCCCATTCAGACACCAGGCCAACTATAAGGCTAGACCCTTCTTCTTCTTTAGGCTCTACAAAACCTAGGTAGGTAGACCTGTAGATTCTTTATATGGTACCAGTTATCAAAGCATACACTGAATCTAACATGAAGCAGACAAAACCCTTATTTCTCCTAATAACTCATAAAATAATCATCAATCTACAATAGCTAAATACAGATCTAAGAACCTCATAAGCTGAGTGGGGGCATTCTATTACAGCTCTTCAACATGAAAGGGGAAAAGTGTTTGATTATTGATGTTGATCTCAGCAAAACCTCAAATATGTAGCAATATAATAGGTGATCCTATAAATGATCAATGCCTTATCTATTGGGCAATTCACACAAAACCCTAACACACATCCCTAAAAGTCACTGACATATACCATACATCAGGACTTCCTGATCTAACTATCCACTTTGTGAATTAGATATCTGCATCCTTTTGAACCTCATACTTGACTTATCCCTTCATGAAATCTGCAATCCTGTGATGTTGAATCAAGAAATTACATAACTCTTTGAGTCATAAGCAAAATAAATCAACATATACAACCAATAGGTTGCAACTGAGTTTCATATT
Organism: Cupressus sempervirens; assembly: GCA_028749045.1. Classification (NCBI taxonomy): domain Eukaryota; kingdom Viridiplantae; phylum Streptophyta; class Pinopsida; order Cupressales; family Cupressaceae; genus Cupressus; species Cupressus sempervirens. The sequence goes on from CM053791.1 coordinate 503,930,380, forward strand.
CTTTGTCTACAAAACATAAAAGATCACAAACAACATGAATGGGAGACAGGATATCAAAATGAAGATTGACTTGCTATTGCCTTATCATTCATTTCCTTGAAACAAATTACAATAAGATGCATGAAAATCGAATTGCAAAGCTACCTAACAGATCAGAACTATTTGTATTCTTATTTCTTGCTATTCATACAAGAGAAATCTACTAAAAAATATGTGGTATCACAGTATGGGAACATATCAAAATTGGGTCCAAAACCTGGTATCTCAGTAGTGACTGGTTTTTTCTCCAAAGACTGGAACCCTTACAATGAAAGAAAGAATGAAAGATATAGAAGAGAAAGAATTCTCGGATCTAATCTTTACTTGACAAGTGTCCACTTAAAATTCAATCTTCTAGCAACTGAAAACTTCTTTCTTCCTTCTCCCATCTGATCTGATTTGATTTCATCATTACTCTGTAACAAACTTGCAGAGTATCTCCTACTGAATGATGAAATCCTTTGAGTCACCAACATATCTAATTTTCACTGAAATACTTGGTAAAACTCAAATTTTACTAAATGGATGTGTTCAAATTTCAACCCAAACTATATTTCTTCTGCCCTTTAACCATATTCAGGTCATTACTATGTTATAAATTAGTTTTCATCTTTGATTACCTGAATATAGTTACAATCTAGGAACCTGGAAGAAAACCTGGTATAGCTCGAACACATTGCTACCTGTGCAAAATCTCACTCCAAAATTGGGAAATTCAGCTCTTCTCGATTCCGACGGTATATTGAAGTGCCTATTTCTGATAAAAATCACCCATGTTATGGCCATTTGAAATTTCTAATTCTGGACTGAACTTTGCATTAAAAAAATGAAAAATTTAAAATTTTACATAGTGATAACTATATAAAATTTGAAAATATTTCAAATTCTCGTTATATTCTCAAAATTTTCATTTTACTTTCAGTGTCCTCCTTATCTCTCCAATCCTGAAGATGCCACTTGTCACACGTTGATTAGCTATGACAACTAAAATATTAATTAATTAATCAATACCAATTAATTAATTAATCAATACAAGGGCAGTGAGAAAAGGCTTTGGAAATTCTAAGAAAGGAAACTCGCATAGATCCACGTGATGCTCATTCCTTTATTAAGATGGGTGAGTTATTGATATCATCAGACCCTAGTGCAGCCTTAGATTCTCTTAACACAACAAAGTCTCTTCTAAAGAAGAGTAGAGAAGATGTACCCATTGAATTGTTAAACAACACTGGGGTTCTTCATTTTGAGCATGATGAACTAGAGTTGGCTCAGCAAACTTTCATGGAGGCATTAGGAAATGGCATTTGGGTTGAATTCATCAATAAAAGCCCCAGTATCAATTCTAAAGTTTTTCCTATGTGTTTAAAGGACATAGAATTCTTCCATTGACTAGAAGAAGAAGGTGCTTCACTTGAGTTTCCGTGGGATAAAGTGACAACACTATTTAAATTGAGTTTCTTTTTAAATACTATTTAAATATAATTTAAAATATGAATTTATCCATGAGAAATCCAATGAATAGGTGCTCCTGCATCATAGACGGAGATGCTGATGCAAGGTATGATGTTACTGACTTCCCTCTTAGTGCCCTAGTCTACCAACTCATACATGAAACCATGGGACAAACAAGAAAAAATGTTGGATTTAAAAGCTTTTCCGATCAGTTATTAGGAGTATGAACGAGGTCTGCATGTCAGATTCGAATGAATCCCTAAGATTCATTCAAAGCCCCCACACCAATACCAGCATGGAGGCTTCGAGTGAAGCCCCTTGGGACCTTCATTCAAAGATTTGGCTTCATTTGAAGCCCCTAAAATTTAGCTTCCCCACTATCCATTTGATTTCTTCATTATGGAAAGTGGGAACCATTATTGTGGCCCTACCCAGGAACAAAATTTTATCACCTAATTTTCCTTTTGTTGACTTCATGATCTTTCTATGAAGCAAATAAAATAATAACTAACATTTTCTATGTTTCAAACTTCTATGTTGACTAAAAAACATCAGCTGAAATGACTTTATTTGACAAATTCCATTAAAAAATTATAACCTTTTTCAACCTAGACTTATATTAGACATTTTATAAGTTACACTAGATTAACATGTTTAAAAGTAACTACACATATCTAAATGTGTGCACTACATAAGTGTCTAATAAAAATATATATGTATATTTCAATCTATCTTGACATATGTTCATAATCACTCATATGAAAAGGAATGTATTCAAATATTTCAAGCTCATCTTTGTCATTTGGCTCCCCAAAAATGTGCATACAAGTAACAAATTATTATAGAAAGTCAAGTATTCAAACTATTTGCTAAATGTTACAAGAGAACAATAGGTCATTCATTGTTGAATATATAAAATATTTCATATACCATAGAATAACTATTTTATAAATGAAAACTTTCATACATGGGATGAAGCATTCTAGTTGTTTGAAAGTCTATTGGACATTGTGAGCTTGCATAAAAAATATCACAATAGTCCTTGAATGCTTGAATGTTCTTTTTTCACCTATAAGTAGTGGTGAATATAGAAATAATGAGACATTTTATTTAATCTACTATATGGTTTTGAAGCAAACAAAATTATTATAGCAACTCAATGCAAAGGAAAATCAATATATTTAATTTAAAATAGTCTAAATGTGTTCATACAAAAACTATAAATGATTATCCCTATTTAATTGATCTTTATATATTCCTAGTTTTTCAGCTAATGACCAGCCAAATGAAGCCCATAAAGACAACAAGACACAATTTATACCCAAATTAGCATTTTAGAATATTATGAGTGAACCACTTTTCTTTCTTTGTAGCCTATTTTATCTTGGAAATAGGATACCAAATCATGTTGTTATCCTTGATTTATAATCTTATCCTAGTTGATATTTTCTAACAAAAAATTCAATAATCTATTTAGATAACTTGTCTTTTATAGTGTTAACCATTCTCCAAAAATACATTATTTTTTTGCTAAAAATATCTTTGAACTCAATGGAAAGCTCATGATTCAACTACCTCTTGTCTCCTATTGAGGTATTTTGGGGGTGATATAATAAATAATTCATTCCATCCTACATTGGTAATACTTCTTCTTTGGTGAATACATCATTTCATAAAAAAGACTCTTTGTGTGGTGAACCTTTAGTATTTTACCTATACAGTAGATAGATCAGAAGCAAAAACATATTTAAATAAACTAAATATCTCTAGAAACATATATTTATATATGTAATAATGTAAATCAAATCAATCCGGAATATTTTCAAGATATAAGTTAAATTCTCATGGATCATTTAAAAGTCATATGTCAAAAAATCTTCAAGTGGGATACAATTTCTTATTTTTGAAAAATAAATCAAATATTGAATAAATTTGAACCTAAGATTTATTTAAAATAATTTTAAGATATATATTCAATAAAAAATTTAAAAAATAAAAGATAATAGAACTATATCATTGAACATAAGAGGAACAAAATTTCATCACTTGATTTTCCTTTTATTGACTTAAAAATCTTTCTGTGAAACAAATAAAAAACAAATAACATTTTCTATGTTTCAAACTTCTATATTGACAAAAAAACATCTTCTCAAATAACTTTATTTGGTGAATTGAATTTAAAAGATTAGAACCATTTTCAACATAAACTTATACTAGATTTTCAACAATTTTCAAACTTCTATTTTGACTACAAAAGATCTCTTGAAATATAGATCATCCATTGTTGAATATGTAAAATATTTTATATACCATACTATTTAATCTTGCCAGGCTGTTTGAATAGCTACATGACACTGAAAAAGAAAATTTTTTGTACAAGCTAATATTGTTCAAGTTTCCTGATTATGGGGATGCATATCTACGACTTACAGCCATGGCCCAGGCTCAAAATGAGATCCAAGTAAGCCTAGAATTGATTGGGGAGGCACTTAAGGTGGATAAAACCTCAGTAAATATGATTACCATGCTTGGAAACCTAGAACTAATAACAGATGACTGGCTTAGAGCAAAAGAAACAATTAAAACTGCACAAAATGTATCAGATGGTAAGGATGCTTATGCTGACATTTCTCTTGGAAACTAGAATTATTTTGCAGCTTCACACAATGAGAAGAAGGATCCAGATGTGGAGGGAATGCATCTTGATAAGGCTAGGGAACTGTATTGTAAAGTGTTGGCTTAGAGACCTGGAAATGTCTATGCTGCAAATGGGGTAGGCATTGTGCTAGCCGAAAGGGATCATTTTGATATTGCAAAGGAAATTTTCACACAGGTTCAAGAAGCCACAACAGGAAACATCTTTGTTTAGATGCCTAATGTGTGGGTAAATCTAGCACATGTTTACTTTGCACAAGGACAGTTTGGGCTTGTAGTGAAAATGTATCAAAATTGTTTGAGGAAATTCTATTTTGGCACTGACACCCAAATTTTATTATATTTAGCTCGATCACATTATGAAGCAGAATAGTGGCAAGATTGTAAAAGAACATTATTAAGATTAGTTCATTTGGCACCTTCAAATTACATGTTATGCTTTGATGTTGGTGTTGCCATGCAAAAGTTTTCAACTTCAACACTTCAAAAGAAAAAACGTATTGCTGATGAGGTTCATCAAGTAGTGTCTGAATTAAAGAATGTGCTCCATGTGTTTAGCCAACTATCAGTAGTGCCAAGCCCTCATACACATGGCAGGTTTCAAGGATTAATATAGGTCGCCCACATTGCAGCCCTATATGATTGCTTTCACAACCTGCCATCTCCGTGCATTTTTTCTATATGTATGCTAATTTGATTCAAGGAACTATCAGGCTATGTAATTGTATGATTTGATCATGAGAAAAACTTTGTGGAATAATGAAATATGATACAAGAAACAAGGAATATGCACTGTGTTTCAATGAATTTTAAAAAATGTCAAGGTTGATTTTGCAAGATGAGCATCATAAAACTTTACAAAATTATGAAGACAAGGTAGATTTTGTGTTGCTGAACAAGAAATCATATTTCTAACTGAAGTATTGACATAAAAAGTTTAGTAACTATCCTAGAAAGTAATCTTGACGAAAGAGAGCATATTCTTAAAGTAGTGGTTTGGTAGAAATCCATTAAAAGTGTCCATTAAAAACACAATACAACCTGAATATGTCAGTATATGGCAGAGAGTTTTACATGGCATTCCTGGGATAAATAGAATAGTAGTCAAGCCCTATTCAAGAATGAAAAAGCTTGTTATTTTCCAAGGAGAGGACTTCTATCAAGACAAATCATTAAATGTGGAGTGCACTTTGTAACAGACACAAAAGATTGCATGGAAGTTGTGAAAGGGGTGTAGAAGATACTCACTTTTTCCTTGTAGAGTAACAAGTAGTTGGTGTTGTTGTTTCTATTAGTGTGAATTATGCAAAGTAGCCAATTGTGTTTGATAAGAAACTCAGTGTCAATTTAGATGACATCCATTTCAAAGGAAGAAGACCTCATAAAGATAAGGCTCTTCAAGCCCTAAGGAGATCAAAAGCATTCAAAATTCTAGAACCCTACACAGTTGAGAGAAGACAGAGTGTGCAGAGTTTCCCCTAATAGTTGAGATCATGAACATAATCCAAATAGGCAGTTCGTGGAAAGTCGCATAGTATGAGTGAAGAATCTAATGAGATGATACACTGCATATCATAAAAAGTGGAAAAAAAAACCCCAAAAAAAACTTTAAAATACCATGTGATCCCGGAGCATGAAGGAGGTGGCAAGAACAAGAGCTAAAACAAAAGGGAAAGCACAAATGGAAGTCTACAATCATAGCAATAAGTCGCAACAAAGTTTTATTACAATGTTCTACAATCAAACACACCCGTTAATGATCTGTAGCAAACATGCCCTTGTGCCCTTTTCGATGGAGATCGAACTTTTTTGCTTCCCTCACGCCAATGTTGATGGAGACTAGACTTTTTTGCTTCCCTCACACCAATGTTGATGGAGACTAGACTCGCAGCTTCGCCAAATGAAATGTGAATTACATTTTTGCCCTTTTTTTGTTTTGTTTTATGCTGCCGTGTGTGTTGCAATTGCAACCAACATGAGCATGTTATTGAAAAAAAACAAAAAAAATCTTTATAACACAACCAACCAACCCATTTAAAAAACTTGGTCACAATTTTTGGTCGCGATTTAGGGTGAAATGCACTAGTGACTGCTACCATGGTTAATCACACCTTTTAATGGAGCTGAGAGGGATGATCAAAGGTCATTTAACTATAAGCTATCTTCAAATCGTATTGTTGTTGAATGTGCCTTTGGAAGGCTAAAAGGCATTTGGCAAATTCTAAATTCAAAAATTTGTCATCCAAATTTACAAATTTTGCCAAAAACTATTCTTGTGTGTTGCATCTTACATAATATCATGTTGATAGTTGAAGAAGACACTAATAATGACTACCTTGATGAGTATGAGAGCACTATAGAAAACAATGAACCAATACCAGGGGATTCTACTGGTGGGTTAGCTTGAATTGCATTAATGGAATTCGTTAATGGCAATAGAAATTAGGTGCATCTAAATAATTAAGAATGGATTGATTCAGTGATATGCCTACTCACTACCTAATTTTCCAAGAATGACAAATCAACTGTCAAGAAATAATATATTTTCTTATATTAGTTTTCAGGATTACTTTGCAGAATTGTATTTTTCCTTATTAAAAATTCTAATAAAGTTATGGAATGCTCATGTTTACACTCAAAGTGGCCATTTGTACCTTTACTTCAAACTCCTATTGAGTAGGTCTAGTAATTTTTTCCTTGTTTATGATTTCATGAAATGGTGTCATTTTTATCAACAATTACAAGCTTGAGCATATACAACTTTGGATTAAAGATATAAAAAACTACTTGAATGTTCTATAGTTTTGCATGGTTGATTCACTCTTGTTTCAATCTGAAAAACCATTAATTTATAATGCTAAAATAATAATATAATCATAAACTTCATTGGTGTAATATAAACAATTATATTCTATTAACTCCATTAATCATGGTTTCCATACCAATGCTGGAAATACATTTTGGTTTCAATCAGCAAATTCTAATAATACATTTTGATTTCAGTTAGCAAATTCAAATAATTTTTTATGTTGAAATTGCATTGATTATCCCATTTTTATGTTTTGTCAAGTCTGCAATAGCGTGATAAGCAATTTCTTTGCTGCATTTTTTGACAGGATTACTATAACAAATCTACATTAACCCAATAAATATTTTACTTGTTGCACTATTTGACAACATTACATTTAAACATTATTTTTTCAATAAGAAATTAATTAATTAATTAATTAATGGCTTCTTAAAAATAAGCAGGAAAGATATTTAGGCATGAGGCCACCTGCTCCACATTTTGATCCTGAAAAAGTTGAGCAGTGGCTCCTTAAAAAATTAACCCTAGCAGCCACATGGGGACATGCTCTAACCCTTCATATGAACACTCTCCACCATAAATTTAAGCATAAAACTTAGTTAAGCAGCCACATGGTGTAAGTAAATTAATTCATGGAGCTAAGTAAACCATAACATTCTTTTTTAAAAAAAAATTAGAGACACTTACAATTCTCCTATCAACTAATCATTGCATGTACAAAAGTATGCAACTACTAGTATTATTTTGTATGTTATTCTAGAGCCAGTAACTTGTGAGCCGCTCATGTGGGAGGTCTTAAGTTTGAATATACTTCAACGTAACACTTAATAATAATTAATTTCAACAAAGTATGTTTGGTCAATTATGATAGGCCTCCTCCTATTACTTTTAATTTGAATTAAAAAAAAAAAAAAAAAAAAACTTCCAACTTTTATGTAATAGTATTGATAATATAATTTATGATAGTCCTCCTCCTATTACTTTGATTAAAATTTTCAATATATATATATATTTAAATTAAGGGAAAAAAAAAACAACAACAATATTCATAATATCTATTTATTAGAAAGTCTCAAATCGAGATGGTAGTTAATGGGTAGTTAATGTAAATATACTAAGAATGCAAAAGAAAATACAGAACAGCAAAAATGCGTAAACATAGAGTTTATCATGGTTCACCACAAATCGTGGCTACGTCCACATTGAGAGCAGAGGAATTATATTAATGAGAAAACCAATAATATTTACAATACATGCCATCAGCATTTATAGATCACAAATGATCAATTGAAGAGACAAAATAATATGGAGGGAAAAAACATGTGTCTGTTGGCCTTCACAATTCAACAATCTCCCACCTAAAGACAACAGATGCACTAGCTGATCATCCATTCCCCTACTCTACATGCTGACTTACTTCTTTTTAACAAGGCCAAGAGAAGTCCTAGCACATTCGAACTTCTCCTTGGCAACAATCTTCGTCAACATGTCTGCTGGATTGATCTTGGTATCAATTTTGGCAACCTTTAGTTTTCCTTTTGCTACCACATAACGAACATAGTGAGCATGCTTGTCAATATGTTTGGAGCATCACTGAGAGGAATGATTGTGAACCATAAAAATTGCACTCTGACTATCTGAAAATAAAACATAATCATCTTGTTGCCAATGTAAATTACCAAATAAGCATTGCAACCAAATCATCTCTCTAGCCCCTTCGGAAAGAGCCAAGTATTCGGCTTCAGCAGAAGAAAGTACAACACAATGTTGCAGTCTTGAGGCCCAATTAATGGCAGACCCAAAAAATGTGAAAGCATAACTAGTAGTAGTCCTGCACTTTTCTCGATCTCCGGCAAGATCCGAGTCACTAAATCCTTGCAGCTGAGCATGATTTCTATAAAAACATAATGCATAATCAGAAGTACCCTTGAGATACCACAATATCCATTTCACTGCTTCCCAATGAGGTTTCCCGAGATTGCTCATGTATCTACTAACTACTCCCACCACATAAGCAATGTCGGGACATGTAGAAACCATAGCATACATTAAGCTACCAACCACTGATTTATAAGGAACATTATTCATAAAATCCTTCTCATCTTGTGTTTTGGGACACAAATCAAAACTTAGGCGGAAATGAGGAGCAAGAGGAGTAGGAACGTGTTTAGCTTCAGTCGTGCAAAACCATTCTACAACTTTGTCAATGTATGATTTTTGTGACAATGTCAACATATTTTTCTGTCTATCTCTTGTAATAGTCATCCCAAGAATCTTTTTTGCTACCCCTAAATCTTTCATGGAAAACTGAGAAGCTAACTCTTTCTTTAGCTTGCTGATTATTTGAGGAGAAGTACCAGCAACTAGCATGTCATCAACATAAAGTAAAAGAATAACAAACTCACCACTAGGAAGTCTTTTATAGTAGATGCAAGGATCTGATTCACATCAGGTGAAGTTATGTTCAGCCATGAACTGATCAAACTTAATGTACCATTGTCTTGGAGCTTGCTTGAGCCCATACAAACTCCACTTCAACCAACAATAGAGATGTTCTTTCCCTTTTTGAACAAAGCCTTCAGGCTGTTCCATGTACAATTCTTCATTGATATCACCATGTAGAAAAGTTATCTTAACATCAAGCTGTTCAAGCTCAAGATCCCAAATGGATACCAATCCCAAAATTGCTCGGATTGTAGTCATTCGAACAATAGGTGAGAAAATCTCTTCAAAATTTAAGCCCTTTTTCTGAGCATATCCTTTGACAACTAGTCAAGCACGATACCTCTTTCTTCCACCATCTTCTTCTTTCACCTTATATACCCAATGATTTTTTAGAGCTTTCCGGTTGGGTGGAAGTGGAACTTAGTTCCATGTTTTATTTGTTTTAAGAGAGTTCATCTCTTCTTCCATTGCAATCATCCACTAATTTTTATCAGTACTTTCACAAGCATCTCTGAAATTAGCCGGCTCTACTTGATCAGAGATTAAAATCTTAGGATCTGTCTCCTCGAAATAAAGGAGCTCATAATCTAAATACTTTGCAGGCATCCTCCTCTGCCTTGTAGATGGTCTTAAGTCTGGATTGTGTTGCTCATTTGGAGAATTATTTCTTATTAATTCATAGTCACTGCCAGTTGAAGATGTGGAAATTCTTTGTTGAATGTGATGACTAGATGTATTCATCAAATCACCCAAATTTTTCAATGTATCGTTAGCTGCTCCAATATTATGAAGTTTGAAATGACTTATGCTAGAGTCTCCTATCCTTTTAGTGGTCCTTATATAGTGTTCTGCACAATTCCTATCATATATTGGAGGAGCTATAGCTAATGTTTCACCTAATGAGTAGTGACTATCATTACCACGATGGCGATGTTTGTGCACACAGCTTGTGGGAGATGGAGTAAATTCATACATGATGTGCTCTGTTTGCTGTGGACTGTGCCAATTTCCAAAGACTTTTCTTGCACCTTGCGCATCATGACTATGACCATTGAAGCCAACATTATAATCCCTGCATGAATAAGAGGGTCCACTGATAGCTCCCTATTCTTCACCGGTAGGACAAAAAACTTGTCTCATCTGCTGTGTGGATGAAATACCTCCAAACTTGCAAACATCCTGCTCAGTGCTGTGAGACACATCATGACCAGTGACTCCTCTTTCATCGGTGATTGGTTTGTTGTTAAAATTGTTTTCCAATAGCCTGCGTGGATAATCATTACAATTTTGCATCCTGTGTCCCTCAAACTCTTGATGTTTGTCCTGAGAATGAGAACTAAAATTGCTAATGTGGTGAGAAAAAATGTGACTGGGAGGTTGAAGACTGCATCGAGGAGGACGTGGATATGTGGTGTCAGTCCCCTATAGATCATGGTGCTCAAAACTTAAGTCCCCGATCCTTTGAGTAGAGCACACACCTTGCTCATCACCGTGAGTCAAAGCATCATTCCTCCTGCATGGGAGAGTGGACTGCAACCTAGCATGAATTGTCTTGTATGTGCCATCACCATTGAGCTCTTCCTGTCTTCTTACAGCAGCAACATCACTAAAAAACTATCCCAACTGCCCAACATGGTCTGAGACTTCCCTTCTTTCATGCTCTATTTGTTGTGATGATGACAGAGTATGAGAAGAAGGTTCGAAATCACTGCTAACATTAGGAAATGGAGTCAAAACAGAGGCAGGAGTGGAAATTACAGGCTAAGACTAAGACTGTGAATTTAATGAAGAATTATTCTCATTAAATAAAGGCATAGGAATAAAATCTTCAACTACTCTTTCCTGTGGCCCTGATTGAAGAGCTGGAAACTTTGTCTCATTAAATACCACATCTCGTCTCTGTACAATCTTCTTTGCAACAGGATCCCATAATCGAAATGCATACTGATCTTCACCATAGCCCATGAAGATACATTGTTGTGACTTTGAATCCAGCTTGCTCCTTTTTTCCTTAGGAACATGAACAAATGCTTGACACCTGTACATTCCAAGATGTGAATAGGAAATCCTTCTACCCAGCCATTCCTCCTCCGAAATTCCAAAGTCCAAACGAGATGAAGGACTTCGATTAATCAAGTATACTGCTGTATTGCAGGCCTCCGCCCAGAATTCTTTGCCCAAACCGGCATTAGATTGCATACATCGAACTTTCTCAAGTATAGTTCGATTTAATCTTTCCACTGCCCCATTTTCTTGAGGGGTGAATGGCACAACTTTCACCCATCGAATACCATGATCTGCACAAAAGTTATCAAACTCCAACGAACAAAATTCACCTCCATTATCTGATTTTAAACATTTAATTTTGTGTCCACTCTGATACCAATTGTACATATACTAAGAATGCAAAAAAAATACAGAACAACAAAAACGCGTAAACACAAAGTTTATCGTGGTTCACCACAAATCGTGGCTATGTCCATGCTGAGAGCAGAGGAATTATATTAATGAGAAAACCAATAATATTTACAATACATGCCATCAGCATTTATAGATCACAAATGATCAGCTGAAGAGACAAAATAATATGGAAGGAAAAAACATGTGTCTGTTGGCCTTCACAATTCAACAGTTAATACCCTCACCCTCTCGTCTCTTATACATCTGAAATATGGGTTACCATCAAATTCCATATTCAAAGCATTTTATTGCCATCGTTCTTCTTTGACATTGCGCAGGTGACTGAAATTTGTCAGCAAGCGCAACAACTCTTACTCATTTTCCAGTGTCAAGCCAACGTAGCTGAATTTGTGACTTTGAATTTACCAGAGAAAAAGTCTGGTTAAACGCAGAAGCTTGGGCATCACTCCTGCGGACAAGACTTGGTCAAGATTGACTTATTCCTTCACGCGGTTACACTTTCCAATATTTCATTGTAAACGTAACTGCGTACGCCTGCAAAAGAAATGAGTCGACATATTTTTCCTCTCTCTCTCTCTCTCTATATCAGATCGATGCCTTCGTTTCTTTGTACACAACTTCACTGAGCCCCAGATCAGAAACTATTTCGACTCATCTGCTCTCTTCTGCATATTATTTAGAGTCAATAAAAACATTCAACAGTCTCATTACCAGATTCATCGAATTCTACTTTAGCGGCGGTGATCTCTTGCAATGACAATGTGTAGAAGAAACAACATGGCCATGAAAACATTGTTGATGCTCTTCCTCCTCATCACAATACTTTGTAATATTCAAATTGCAGATGCGCGTAGAATAGTAAAGCACAAGCACAAGCATTCATCTAAACCCCTTCATCCCCACCACGAACACGAACACCTGGTTCTAATCGAGAGATCTGCAGACACGCTGAAGAACAAACTGCCTTCAGGGCCAAGCCCAGGAGTTGGTCATGCATATATTAACGATGGTGTTGTCAAGAGCAGTTGGAGATCATCAGGAAACATATTGAGAAATAAACTGCCGTCTGGTCCAAGTCCGGGTACAGGACACTAATAAGAAATAACAGCGGTGATATATTGTAATATAAGTAGCCTCCCTTGCCTCTCAAGAGCTTAACATACATCTTATTCCATTGCTCTCGACCAATTGATTTTGGGTTGAAGTAGCCTGTAAATATTATACCTTTTTCAGTAGTGTAAACATTTGCTTAACACGCAAGGCTTTCTATACACTATGCAGAGCACGAGCAGTAGATATAATGTAAATGGGATACTACGTCTCATGGAGAAGCTCTTGTAAGAAATGTATACAGCCCAAATGTAGTGAAGTGTAGCATATATAATAATAATCGTCAGTCGAGAGAATATTCACAATTATTATCAAGTTTCTTCTTGCCGATTTTAGATTCTATATTTTTTTCCATGTTTATACATGCGATTTTCTGTATAAGATAAGACAAGAAGTATAAAGGAAAATTTTAAGTTTAGAAAGAACCGGTTAGCTTTGACTATTTAGTATTTTGAGTTTATGAATTAATGTTAAGAAGTCCTACGTAGTAGCAGCAAGGAAGAGGCATTTTCTTAGAAAGATAAAATCAAAGATAATTTATGTGAAAATTGCATGTAGGTGTTGGAACTAGGATGGTTGAGAATAAAAGAATATATAGAAGATGATTATTAATAGTAGAAATTATTATATTTATGGAATAATAATAAATATTTATGTAAAAACAAATGAAAAAATGTATGTGAAATTTATAATAAGAAAAAGGACTTCAATTTTAATTGTTTCATTATTGTTTTATTATCTAGCATTAATTAAATATTTCAAGGCAAGCTTAGTTCTTAGGCTAAAATTGTTAAATAGTCAAAGTTGACTTATTTCTTCTAAGCTTATTTTTTCCTTAGTGTGTCATGTTTAAGAGTTTATATATTTCACTCCAAAAATACCTTTTTAAGGATTTAACCAATGTAAGTTTCAAGATTCACAATTGCTACCTAAGATATTTATATTGATATTTGATTCTCACATAAAATATAATATTTTCAAAGAAAAATCCTACAAGGATTTATATACAATTATGTTTGCAAGATTAAACTAATATAGGTATAACATAATTTTCTTTGGGCTTGAAATTATAAAATTTAAGACTTTGATGAAATGATGAATCCTTGTGCTTTTTGAGAATGAGATTGGGATAATCTTCCTTATTCTTTCCTATAATAGATACCTACATATCGAAAATAGTTATTAGTGGATTATTTTAAACAATGCATGGATGGTTTAGTTTTTATTAAGGCTAAAATATGTTTTTTATAAGGGACCCAAAACCCTAATTTGTTTACAGAAAGATAACAAACTAAAAAACCCAAAATTAAATAGTGTTCTAACCAGTAGAAACACTCACATCCATTTCTAATAAAACCTAGATAAAATTAGCAAGTAGAGAGACACAACAAACTGCCCAACTAGAGCAAAAGAAACCAAAAAATAGACAACAAAAAGTGGAATGAACTAGGCTAAAACTTCCACCTTGTCTTTCAAGTCCTATTGAATATGTTTTATCTTCTTAATGGCTTGTTTTATGTCTTACTAGTCAATCGAGGTCTCTTTCTTTTGTTTCTTCTTTGTGTTGGACCAAGTTGTCTTGCAAGGTCTAGCCTTTGAATCATCATTTTAGCTTCCTCCAACTCAAGCATCAATTTCACCTCCTTTCCCTAGTCTAAATGCCTCAACACCTTGTTTAACCACTCAATTGAAGAATTTTACATTTCCATGCATTTAGTCAACATGTCCTTGGTGACCTATTTCAATTTTATCAATCTTCTTCAAATATTCTATTACCTCTTGGTTCCCTTACTTCTTAGTGACACTCTCCTTTTTCCCAATCCAAAAATTATTGTTCTACATCTCCTCAATTCTCCCTCTAAAGCTTTACATTTCAAGTTCAATGTCTTGAGGGAGTGAAAATTCCATTTATCCAACCTAAAAGAATACAAGGAGACAACTTTAGCAATTTCTAAAACCCCGCGAGGAGGATCAATAGCTAGATCTCTAATCTAATTCTCTATAAGTTTAACATTGAGCTCATCCTGATCGACAACTTTCAACATATGGATTCTCACCTTCATCTTTTCTTTCTCTTCCCAAAAATTGTTATCTATTTTCACATATTAGCACTTAGTTCCCTTCCTTTTTGGACCAGTTAGAGAAATATACACACCATGGCATATCAACTTCTCATAATCCACAAGCCTCAAGGCTTCTCTAGGTTTTTTTTCATCCAAATTCTTCTTTAGATACACATTATCATTTTTCTTGGTGGATACAAGGGTGTTCATCTCATCCTAGTTCACCAAATTTTTTTATCTTTAACTATCGAAGAAATGATTTCATTTTGTGTAGATCCTGGTGAAGAAGGGGACTCTGTATCACCTTTGAACATTCTTTTGACCATTTCTATCTACACTTTCCCTTGACCTACTTTCTCCTCTTTCTCTTCTTCATAATCACTATCTTCCTCAATATTCAAGAATAGTCTAGTGTTATTACCCTTTGCCTTCTTCTTTTTGAAAAAACCAAGGGTTTCAAGCCTTAATTCCCCTAAAATTATTTAACCCTTTCCCACCTTTTACCCCAAGCTCTGTTTTTACCACTATGATCTTCAATTTTCTTTGGAATTGCACCAAAAATAAATTTTCCAATATAACTATGAATCATTCTCATCAAACCCTCACACATAATGGGTTTTTTAGGATTAGACCTCAACATATTAATGTATGGCACATCGAGCACAATAGATAAAAGGGGAAACACACATTTTTTAATATCTAAAGTGGTTTAATAGCACAAAGTTGTAAGTATAGGCTCTATCATATCTCCCATCAAGGAAAATGTACTACATCATCTATAAAGAACATGCTACTAAAGTAATTTAATAGAAGATGTAACAAAAACACAACCCTCCCCTTTAACTAGTTAGCCATCATTATCTTTTAAAAATTTCTCAATAGCCAATTCATAGTACTTGAGGTCCCGAAAGAAGAGCTTACCTTTGGCACTAAGCCCTATAATTCCTACCATTACTGCAATGTTGATTTTTAAATTTCTCCCTCCTAGATTAACTTCACCATTATTCCAACCATTTAAGAACTTTTCCTTCACACCAAATTTTTCCATTTTCATTCTTTCCTTATAAGATGTAAGCCCTCCTTCAAATTTTTCCCACACATCTTTCTCCTTCCTCCATTTCTCACAGTTGTTAAGTTCCTTTTCCCTCATTTTTCCACCCATGTTAACAAGTTGCAAAGATAAGATCTTTGTAAATTTGATAAAAAATGAAACTTCACCAAAATTATTACATTTTGTTTCCCAAATTTTTTTTGTCCTAAATAGAAGTAGATATAGTGAATCCACTTTTGCTAGATGTCTTGTCATAGTCAAT
This sequence comes from Cupressus sempervirens, assembly GCA_028749045.1. NCBI lineage: Eukaryota > Viridiplantae > Streptophyta > Pinopsida > Cupressales > Cupressaceae > Cupressus > Cupressus sempervirens. The sequence goes on from CM053791.1 coordinate 503,946,687, forward strand.
AAGTGCCTTAGTTTCATAACTAATGTTATCCTAATGAATCCAAAATGAGGTGATACCCTTAGTTACCCCCACATTAGCAAATGAGTCAACTACCTTATTTGCTTCTCTATACAAGTGGTGAATATACACTTTCTCAAAATAAATTACAAGACCTTTAGCTTCCTTAATAATATTTTAAAATATCCATGAAGGGACCACTCCTTTTGAAAGGCAATTTAGGATATTAAGTGAATCCCCTTCTATTCACATTCCCTTAGTTTTAATATTTCTTGCCATCTTGATCTTGTGGAGAAGACCCATTGCTTCTACCACATGATTGGATTAGGTACCCAGTGGAATAGACATAGCTTTGAGAATATTACCCTCTTCATAGCTAATAATAGCACCACACCCACCAAGGCCTAGATTTCCCTTTGTTGAATTCTCAAATTTCATTTTGATCCAACTCAAAGGAGGATGGTCCCATCTTGCATTTTTCCTTTTTTATTTAACCTCATCTTCATTATCCTTCTTTCAATTTAAATTACCTCTAGTGTTAAAACCACCTTCTCCTTGTACATAGTATTGTAATTTTCTATAATTTACTATGGTTTATATGGTTAGCCAAAAGAGGGAAGTCTTGGAATTTATCCCTGAAGACCCTATTGTCCCTTTCCTTCCAAAGATACCATATAACATAAGGGAAAACAACATCTAGAGGTTTATTTTAACGATCCCTTTGAAATCCCTTGACATCCTCCAAAGATCCAATTTATTCTTCACAATTATCTAGCTTAGGTTCTAGGACTTAAAAATTTCCATCCAAGTATACCATGCAAAAAGGCAAGTAAAAAAATATAGTTTACCAATCCCAACTAGGATTGGACAAAGAAAAAATCTATTAGGAAAACACATTCCTCTTTTACTGAAGTTGTCCAAAGTTAGGATTTTGATTTGTGGGGCTATCCACTAAAAATGGTTAATTTTTGGTATAAGTTTGTTATTCCATACTGAGGCCCAAATAGGAGGAGGCATACTATCTATCACTTTAATTGACTAATGAAACAATGAAGACCCCTAAGGGTACTCCATACCAAATCAAAGAGTCAACAAAATCTAGCCAAAGAATAAAGTCATTAAGAAATGCTTGAATAAAATTTAGATCAAGATATATATGGTTTGTTACATGAGGTAGAAAAAGTACAGATTTAAACATTCCTAAATTGGGGAATGCAAATATTTTTAAATTTAATTTTTGTGTATGGAATGTAAGTTCACGAGAATTCATACCTTTCCATAGTATAATGACATATGCTACATGCCAAAATCTTCCTTCTTCTTGATGATTGTTCAAGAATTCTTGTTCATTCTGGCATATTGATAAAATGAGAATTGTGGCTCTATATGCAAGTCATTTAATGATTTGATTCTTGAAATCATTATAAAAATCAACCCATTTCTTTTTGTTGTACATATATTAATTGTTTCTCTACAAAGTGTCATTCCTTCAAATTTATAGATTGTGGTTTCCCATGCCATGGATAGTGGCATTTTTTAGCTTGTCTAACACTTTCTGGTATTCAAATTTTTATTACAAATAAGAGGTAAATAAATTATAAGATATTAATCAAAGTTATAATTAGATGGAAAAATTATTTTCATACATATTTTTATTTTAGACAATAGTTTATTGAACTCTTCATACTAATAATGATATCATAATGAAAAAAATAATATAATTAGATACTTCTCTCTATTATACAAGTTTTTCCATTTTTTATCATGCATTTTTTATCTCCTTCTATTATGCCATCAATTTTAGTTTCACCATCTTACATCTTGAATCTCTTGATTAAATGGATTACAATCTTCTTTGAAAAGATTTGACTACATAATTTTGTTTAATTTTCTTATTATAAGATTTTTTAAATTTAATATTTACATTTGAAATAAAAAGATAAGTAGTCTAATTCTGAAAAGAAACATATAATATTTATCAATAGATCATCCTAAGGAAGCATATTTAGATGACTATAACTATTTGACTACATTAAAATCACAAGCTATGGCCATAGCAACACATGTATCATCAAATGAAATAATAAATTGAGATACATTAAATCTTATTGTGTTTCATTTGTTTCTTCTTATCATCTCCAAACTTTTTCACTCAAGATTTCATAGTGTGCGTATCAAATGATTCTACCAATGTTAACTCATAGATTAAGAAAATGAACCCTCTAAACTATGATAATGATCCATAACATCTAAAGGATAAAAAACCATCCCTATATGAGAAGTAGGATTTGGAGAAGTCCATTTATCATTAACATAACCAAATTACTCTCATTCAATTATCATAAAAATTGATTTATCATCAATAGGTTTAAACTCGTCAATTGAAGGAAGATAATTTGTAGCAACATTCTAAAAAATGGAGGTCCATTTGAATCTCCATACATCTTCTAGGGTTTAGTCATAAGGTTATGAGGGCACATAATACCATCAATTACCATTTGTTTCAATTCCACAATTAAAACCAATTACTCATAAGACGTGTAAAAACATTAAGTTTCACAATGATTCTAGAAAAACCTTTTAGATTCTACAAAGTAATTTGTAGAATTAGTACATCTTGGTACATCTAAACTCGCGGATAATTGATTCACCCCCCCACCTCCCCACCCCCCCCAACCCAAGTTATTCTAAATCTTTATTATAGTAATTTCCATATTAACCTATATGATTCAGGAAATAATTATCTTTGATGTGCTAAAGTAAATTATATTGGTTTTGAGACAAGAGCCTACAACACAACAGTAAATTATGACCCTCTTATCTGGGAGGTCTTGAGTTTGAGTCTACTTGAGTTTAATAAATAATAATAATTAATCACAATACATAAAAAAATAATCTTTCCTTTAGCGTCTTACTGATAAAAAAATTACACTAATGTAATTGAAATCTTATGTAGTTCCTGAGTATCATATAGACAAGATGTAGGGATATATTTTGACTCAAAATGCTCTATATTTGCAACTACCTTTTCAAAAAAACAATTATCTCCAAATTTGAAGCACTTAGTGATGTGACCTCATATATTTGACATAGACAAAACAAATGATAAAGCTACACCTTACTGGACACATTGAGCTTAAATTTTCTCCAACATACTTGGAAATAAACCTACATTTAAAAATCACAAAAGTGGTGTTTCTAACAAATTTTGTTATCATTTTGTAGCATATAATAAATTAAATCTTTTTGATCTAGATACTCCAAATAAGAACAAAAAGAAATCCAAAAAGCTATCATACCATATCTGAGTTGATATAAAATACTCTATATAGTGCAAGATTCAATGCTGAAGATTATAATCACCCAAGATATAAAAGCTTCTATGAAAGAAAAAGAGACATAAACTATGAGAAAATATTAGTTTTAAATATTTTTTCATATTATTCCTATAAAAAAGATGGGGATTTGGCCTTCATCTCACAATATGATGGCTTGGGATGAAATTGTTAGAATCTGAAAAGATTAATAACCCAGAAAACTAGTGCAAAGAGTAAATATCTAAACTATGAATGCAAATGATACAAAATCAAAATAGCATCGTAGAGTTAGTCTCCAAGAGAGTAATGCAAATGCTGGAAGCAAAATAGCATTAAGAGGATGCAAAAACAAGAGATGTAAATACAACCCAGGTAGCATGCTTATATAGGCTAGGAAGAGGGAGGAGGTGGCAACACCAACCAATGAGGAGCAACCATCTATCGGACTAAAGATAGCAAAGTATCTTCCCAAGATAGCTAATGGATGCTCACATGTAGGAAGGTGACACCTCACAACCATTCACCTAATAAGACATGCTTTATTAACCTAAGCGGGATTATTAAAAGTGTAGGAAAAACCTAGCAAAATAGAAAAAATTAAAAATTACACTAACACCCCCCCATAAGCGAAGCTTAGGTGGATGTAGAAATGGGTCCCGGCAACGAGGCCATGTTAGGTACCCAAGTACAATGCAAGAAGATGCAACCTCTGAAAGTGGGGAAAGAGAGAAAACCAAATGGGAAAAACCCTCCCCCAAAAAGAGGTAAGAACCTAGTGAAAAACTAAAGAAGTCTCCCGCTAGGCAAATTGTCCCCTAAAATGGGAAAAAGGAGTGATCATGAAGAAGCAGCATCACTGAAGCATGAAGAATCACAAAACTCTGTCAAAATGTTGATTTGTAGAACCTCCATGGAAATAGAAGGCACAAACCATCAACCAAAGGAACCTCCATGGAAATAGAAGGCACGAACCATCAACCAAAGAAGCATAGAACAACAATATAACCTCCCCTTAAGGTAGGTGAGGTGACAGGCAGCTGAAAAGATGGGCCAAAAATTTCCTACAACACAAGAGCCAAACTCATCAAAAGTGAGGTACAAACACAAATAAAGGCATGTGTCGTCGACACTGCATGAGGAATTAGAGAAAGAGGGCCTATAAGCGGCAAACAACTATCCCCCGCATGGCACTTTATATAATAGTACGAGTACAACAAATCACAATGATGAAAAGGATCCCGAAATGCAAGAGTGGCACTTTATCTCAGTGCGTTGCATAAAGATGCTTACAATGAATATCAACAATGATCAGAAAAAACATAAGGCTGAAACAATAGAAGGTAAAGCCCAAAACAAAGCAACTGAAGCAACAAAATCGATCTCTGGACCTGAAACAAACAGAATATCCACCAAATGCTAAAATCCAAAAGACTGAATAGGATGTGTCTAGAACAGAATCTGGAACAACAACTAGGATCATTGGAAAGAGCACAGAAAGAGCTTTCCAGCAATATAAAGAAGTCCCAAAATGGAGATCGGAAGCTCAAGATACGCCTCCCGGAGTGCAAAATAGAACATCTAGATTTGACTTCCATAACAGGGAACAAATCTGCATCAAAACTAAAAAACACCTATACCAACATCTCCATCTCAGAACCAGCTTTTCGACGTTTCTTTTGGATCAGAAAAATACCTCCGTATGCAAAAGTTATGGCCAAAAAACCGAAGGTAGGTCCAAAATGACCCTAGGAGAGGTGCAAGAGGGTGTTGATGCAAGATGATGTCATGCTGATGTCAGCAAAGCAAGAGATTAAAATTGATGGCCTCTGGCCCATCGTAGCAAAAAAGAGGCCATGTGGCAGTGCCACGTGGCGGGCAGATGACGTGGCAGGGGTGATGTGTCGGGTCCACGTGGCAAGGTGCCACATGGCGCCCATGCCACGTGTCACCCCTACAGTGGCTGCAATGGCTGACGGTGACTGCACAGCTGGCGGGCGGAGGTAGCTGAGCGGAGGTGGTCGCAGGGCAGCGGAAGGACATTGAGCCGTCGACGGAGGTGGCAGTCGGGCGGCGGCTGAGGCCGAGCGAAGCCCGGGCGGCGCTGCCTGCTGCAGCCGCTGCGGGCTGCGCGGCAGCGGCGCCCGAAACTTTAAAAAAATTGTGTCCTTGCATCCGTACGACCGTACGGCAGCAACCCTTGAGGCTTCAAAAAATCTCCAAAATTGCCCTGTGTCCAAAAACAACAAGCTTTATATGAATCCTGACTGCAAACGGCATTCCGGATCCAATGGTGATGTCCGTTTGGGCTGAAAGTGCTCCAAAAATTTGCTGATCCCCTGATTTGAAGAAAAATTGCATTCAAATTTGTGACTGCCAACGGAGAGGGGTATGGCTGTAGCTTTGCATGCTCGATTCTGAAAAATATATAGCTTTCATGCAAAATTTTAAAAGATACCTAGATGGTTTTTTGGGCTGCCACCAAAACCCAGAAAGCGTTTTTCTTGCTGATGTACAAAAGATGTTGCTATAGTGTAAATCAGACGCCTTTAACAGTAAAAAATGGCTCAAAAAATGAAAAAATGACCCCAACAACCAAAATATGACATGCAAATGTTGGATCAGCTTCTTAAGTCCATCAATGGCATGCTGGAACCTGCAAAACTGATTGACAACTCCAAATATGCAAGTTGGTTGTCAGATTTGAGATTGAAACCCCAAAGAAAAACTGTTTTTGTCAAAACTTTTTTGATTCTCAGGATCATCCAAAGATGCAAGAGAAGAGCATACTTCATTTTTCAAAAAACTACAATAAAGTTTATTTGCCCCCCTCTCCCGAATCTCTCAAATAAGGAAACTAAAATCTACTCTTGCACATAGAAAAGCTCTGATACCATGTTAGAATCTGAAAAGATTAATAACCCATAAAACTAGTGCAAAGAGTAAATATCTAAACTATGAATGCAAATGATACAAAATCAAAATAGCATCATAGAGATAGTCTCCAAGAGAGTAATGCAAATGCTGGAAGCAACATAGCATTAAGAGGATGCAAAAACAAGAGATGTAAATACAAGCCAGGTAGCATGCTTATATAGGCTAGGAAGAGGGAGGGGGTGGCAACACCAACCATGAGGAGCAACCATCTATCGGACTAAAGATAGCAAAGTATCTTCCCAAGATAGCTAATGGATGCTCACATGTAGGAAGGTGACACCTCACAACCATTCACCTAATAAGAAATGCTTTATTAACCTAAGCAAGATTATTAAAAGTGTAGGAAAAACCTAGCAAAATAGAAAAAATAAAAAATTACACTAACATAAATGACTTAGAAAAACCATATGTTCAAGCTTAGTGTTCTAGATGATCGCAACCAGAAACTAATATATTTTTTGGCATTAAGCATAATGGGTAGGGGATGAGATAATAAAAGAGGAACTAGTATCAATCAAATACTAGCCAACTTAAAGGAGCCTCAATTCGAGTTACTTCTCCTAGACTAGCAGAATGACGATGCATGGATATCCAAAATAAATAACTTAGTGGCCTCCTTTAAATAATCCAATTAAAAGTGGAAAATATTCTTGGTATTAAGTGAAACAAAAACTAATATTGTCATTTATTAGAGATCTACAATTGGTTGCGAAGAATATATGTCAATGTTGGACAAAGTAATATGGGATGAGTATTTGTGTCCACTACATTAGAGGGCACTAAAAATCTTAAGCATCAAGAAGGGTTTGGGCATAAGATGATACTAATGTGGAATTTTAAAGTTAACCTAATTATTAATCTCTAATACTAGTCAATTTTAAATAAACCATGAATCTATACAACCCAAAATACCTAAGTTTAAATATACAATTTCATTAGTGTTTCTCTTATGTTTAAGGATCATACATGGTCCTTGTTGGAGAAAATATTATAAAACAACACACTCTATGATTGAAACAATTCAAAGGTCAATATAACTGATAATTTACATTACACAATGTTCTAGTAACATTGTTGACAACAAGTTCTAGATGCAGTTAATTATCTAAGACATAGGAAATGTAGCATGTTAATATAATTTGAAAGTGATATATATGGTAATTAATTAGATTTTTTGTACTTTTTAAAGAGAAACCCCCAAAAAAATATTTTTCTATTATTGAGAATGAGGGTGTGAATTTATATTTATATTGTATATGCATTTAATCACTTCTAATGATTCATCTAATATATTTTTGTATGTTTGGTCAATTATGACAAATCTATATATCTTGTTTAGATATATTTGTAAAAGGTAGGTAGATATTTAAGAAATTTTTATATAAGTTGAATACATGACTGACAATAGGTTTGTAGACCTAATTTAAAAAGTATGTACATTAATTTATTTACTTTATATTTTATATATATTTAGAAAATATATACTAAGATATTGTATACTCTTAAGATTTCTAAAACTATACACATTAGATAGTCATCCTCCTATTACTTTATTTGAATAAAATATTATAATTATATTTAAATATTATTATAATTATATCGAAATAGAATCTAAAAGAAAAATATATTAAACTCTTATGCAACAATATTGATAATATCTATATACTAGCACTTGCACCTTTGGGGCGTATAAGGGTTAGACTGATAGATTTATATATCAAATGATATCACTATAATGTTAGCACATTAAGTTTTCTCATTATATTTTCTATGCATAGTAAAATATTGGTAAGATAAATTTTAAATATTTATAATTTTCTCTTCCTTGGTACCCATGTAATACTCCCTTTTAAATAAGTAATACATCTTATCTTTTCAATAATTTATCTTCTTCACAACTTTTGTCATTATCTTTGCACCCTTTTTCATTTATAATTAGCTTTATAGGCTCTTTTTCATTATGGCTTGTACTTTGATTATCCTCCTCTAGAATCGTGGGTGCTACAAGAGCATTGAAATTGTTATTAATGAAGTACAAACTATTGTAGTGGTTTCCACCATGATATGAGACATGGAGTGTGGGTGTTTCTGAGCTATCAAAATTGGATTTGGCATACTTGGTCCTTCAAATAGTGCACATGAATGCTAGTTCAAATCAATGTGTAAGCTACATAAATCTTGCAATCGTCTACCCAAGTTCCATCTATTGTCATTATTTTCATAGTACTCTTTAAAATTCATGTCATCTTTTTGACAAAAAAAAGGCTCCAATTCTAAACAATTCTCCACAATGTATTCCACTACAATATTACGATACTTTGAGTGTATCTCTTTGTCACCTTAAAGTTGATATGTTAGGGCTCTGAAAAAACTATTTCCATCTGGTACCATTTGCACCATTCTTCTATGCAATCCGTTATGTTGAGCCTTTATTTCTTCTTGGTTGTCCTCCTCATTTTCTACTTCATCTGACAAGACACTTAATTGAGATTGTCTGTCTTCTTCTCTGATGGGAATATCGAACTAGGAAAGAGTTAGCTCTAGTTAAATAATTCTTTAACATGTAATTCAAATGGATAATGAAGTGTATATTTCATTCTTAAATATGAACCATAAGAATTTTATTTCAAAAGAGCACAATATGATGTTCAACTAATATGTAATGGTGTCAACCTTTGCATTAGTTATCAAATTTATTCATGTGGTATCCTGGAAAATATGAAGAGGACCAATTGTAATATTCATTTAAATTAAATCCTACATAATACATATTAAGAAAACTCAAGTTTATGAAATGTACATAAAAAGCTACCTTCTAAGGTGTAAAAGACAAATAGTTATAGTTAGAAATGATGGGAGAGCAAAAGTCAAGGCTAATACATCTTTCCGAAGATGTGAGAATCAAGTACTAAGATGTCTTCTATATATAGAAACCACTTTTATTTCCTTGACATGGTGTGAGGAGAATGCCATTGCATGTCTATGATATAATGTCACAATTCTTTTTTAAGCATTAATGGATACAATTTATTAGTTGTATCATGTTCACATGCATATTTAGTTAAACTAAGTCATTGCCACATTCATATCCTTGTCACAAAATAATAATTTATTAGAGTTATTAATGTTCATGAGATTAATTACCAGCTATAATTTAATCCCCTTTTGATACTTCACTAACAACCTTGAAGATTGCACTCAATAAATTTAAATTTTTTTAAATATAAACTTTATAATGCAATAATTTCTTAAGGATAATAAGGTTAAATTATTTTTTTAAGACCCAAATGTAATGGCATTCATTAATAATTTAAAAAAAATAAAAAATACAATACACTTTAACATTATTAGACAATGTAAATATACTTTCCTCTAATAAAACTTACACCAACATTATTTTATTTCATTTAAATAAAATTCTCTCCTTTAAATCAAACTACAAAATTAAACGATAACCGTAATAATCAAAAGATGCAAAAATAATAATTAGAAAAATAAACCCTCTTTATTACTATCCACCAATAAAAAAGAAAAAAGAAAAAATCAATTCTTTTAAAATAGAATATTAAACTACTACGAAATATATATACATACTATAAATATATAACTTAAAAGAAAAGAGAAATCTAAGTTTAAATAAACACATATAAACTCCTATATATTTCTAATAGTAACTCTAAATAGGAGTTTTACATTTTTTCCAACATGAATTCCATTTTTTCCTTCTCTTATCTTTTCTTCAACCCTATTTTGAGTTAGGGTTTTTATGTTTAGTTGTTCTTGTTTTGGTTTTGTTCTTCTTTCCTACACTCATTTTTCTTCTTGTATTAAATATGGTTACATTTTTAACTAATTATTTTTTGTATTAAGTAAAGGAATATTAAAATCATACAATAAATCCACAAAGTATCAGAAGATTAGTGGGCAAGCCTCACATCAAAAAAGAGAAAAGGACAAGCCTTACATACAACCCAAGAATAAGAGAAAGAGAAGGAGCAAAAGGAGTAATTAATGGAGCACATCTTCAAACATATGCATCCACACTATCCAACCCATTGAACCTTCCATCTACACCATGTTCTTCTGATCTTGAATTTGTTTCAGCATGTAAAGCAATTTGCCTGTGAAGCCATGGGGAGTCCTCTTAACCTCCTTGTTGATGAGCTTAAGTATTTGATTGAAAATGTGAATATTATCCAAGTGTTACCACCATAAGTGCCCATTTTGAACCTCATTAGCAAAGAACGTAGCATGACCATCTTTAAGAAAAAATTTAAACTTCAACTTGTTGGTCTTCATAGTAATTTGGACCTACGATTTTTTTAAAAAATAAGTGAGACTACGAAAAGACTCAGTAAGCAACCTGAGTATATTTTGAAACCTTTCTTCATTTCTGCACTTCCAGATTTGCCACAAAATGTTAGTTGAGAGAATGTCCCAAAACATGTTGACATCTTTTTTTGCATTAAAAATAAAACTAGTAATAATTTCAAAAATATTAAAGATAGAGGGAATAGATATACCAAACATTGACCAAACCTCTTTAACAAAACTACAATCAAATAAAATATGTCTTCTCATTTTTAGGACTTTGCAAATCTTGTAATAATCAATATTAGAGAAAGAACTTCTAATGTGAAGCTTGTTAAGAATAAGAAACCATTTAAAACATTTAATTTTTGGATCAATAGAACTTTTCCTGAGATAATCAAACTACTTATTCCAAGCGGGAGTGTCCAAATCAGTATAGAAAAAGTTATTGATATGGCTAATAATATCTTCATTGTGATTGATAACTTTGTAAATATCATTAGCTTTGAGTTTGGAGATGATGATACCACCAGGCCATTTATTTTTTAGATAACTATTAGAATCAACATGACATAAGGTAAGGATATCCTTACTAGCCTTAACAATCATATTATAAGTCTTTTTTGTGAAAATCAGGAAGGTTAAATTTATTCTTTAACTCTTCCCACTGGATGAGGGTGTCCTTTTCAAAAATATCAACAAATTGTTTGATCTTGTAGTTGTCGCATATCTTGGTAGAGCAGCCTTGAGTAAGCGCAAGGGGTTTATTGTCTGAGTTAAAGTTCTACCAAATGGACCTTTCACAATGGAGGGTCTTATTATCAAAGAAATCCTCGTTATTGATGAACTACCTAACATGGTTCCAAGCTTTCTAGACGGACTTAAACAAAATAGAGCCTTCAACCATGATAGGAAAATCACCACAGATGAGATTAGCAAGGGGAAGGTCCTTCTAGAACTTAGCCTTTTTTGGATAACCTCTCTCGATATTATTATGAATCAGGACTGTCTAGGGATCCTCTCCCTCCAAAACATGAAAGATCCATTTAGAGGCCAAAGCAAGAAAACTTAACGTAAGGTCCTTAAGGCCCAGGCCCCCAAGGAGCTTGTCAACATGGAACCAACTCCACTTGACAGAGTGAGTCTTTTTATTCCCTTTTCCATCAAACTAGAGATAATTTCTAATGGCTTTCTGAATCTCTAGCACTTGGTAATCGTTAAACATCAAGACAGAAGAATAGTATATGTTGTAAGAAGAAAGGATTTTCTGACACACTTGTATTCTACCTACAAGAGACAAAGATCTATTGTGCCATTTTTTAAGATTATTATGGATCTTATCCTTGATCCAGATCCACATCTCCTTTAAGGAGGTCTCAATATAGAAGGTGATACCGAGATATCTAACAAGTTTGGATGGGCCACCGCATTGGGAACCAAATTTCTCAAACCAATCAAGAGGTTTGCTATCCCATCCAAGACAAATAGATTTAGAATGGGATAGCTGAGCTCTAGATATTTTACAAAAGAAGTTAAGTTTTTTGATCATGGCTTCAAAATTAGCTCAAAGGCTTCATAAAATAGAGAAGTGTCATTAGCAAACTGGCAATTGATAATATCCTTACCATCAAGAAGGGTGATACCTTTAACCGTAGGGGATAAAGTGTTGTCCCTAAGAATATAGAAAAGAGCTTTAGAGGCAATAACAAAAAGGGATGGGGCAAGACGGCAGCCTTGCCTAATTGATCTTCCCAAAGGGAAGGGGGCTGACAGTGATCCATTAACATCAACTTGAGCATGAGCATCTTTGAGGAGAATTTTAACAATGACACAGAAGAAAGAGGGGAACCCAAAAGCATCAAGCATCATACTAATGAACTTCCACTCAAATTTTTCATAGGCCTTTTAAAAATCTAGTAAAAACATAGCAACATTTTGATTAGTGTGTTTAGCCTAGTCAAGAGCCTCCCAACTAGTGCACAAGTTCTCTAAGATAAGTCTACCTTTAACAAAGCCTGTTTGGGAAGTGCAGATGAACCTAGGGAGAATGTTTTCCATCCTACGAGCCATAATCTTAGCAAAGATTTTATATGAGAGATTTAGCAAAGTTATGGGTCACCAATTTTTAATAAGGGACTTATCACCCTCCTTGGGGATGAGTTTGATAATTCCCAGAATTAATGTCTCTACCCAAAGTTCCAATGTCTATGGCTTCATTGTAAATATCAAGAACTTCACAAATCCATTTGTTGTTTGTTTAATAGAATTCCACAGGTAGACCGATAGGACCAGGGGCTTTATCATTACTAAAAGAGTTAGTGGATTGCTCAATTTCCTCAAGAGTTAAAGGCTACTCAAGAGAGGAAGCATCAATATGCAATATTCTTTTGGGAATAAGACCTCTACATTGGTCTCTAAGAGTCTCAGCATCTTGAGAATCCTCGGAGATGAAGAGATCCTCATAAAATTGGGCAAACTCATTCTTAATAGTATCCAAATTAGTACTCATCTGGTTGTTAATCAACAACTTGTTAATAGTCTCTTTAGCCTACTTTTGTTTAATAAGATTGAAGAAAAATTTACTATGTTTGTCCTCGAATTGGAGCCAATGAGCTATTGATCAAACTCTAGCTCCCATAGCTTTATGATGCTAATACTTCCTAAGAGCATTCTGAGGATGAGCAAGTTGATGACAAAGGTGAGGATCATCAAAATTGTGCTGAATAGCCATCTCTGCATTATAAAGGTTATTATTTAGCCAAGACTCTTTAAATCTAAAGTCCTTGGCTTTCTTTTGACCAATAGTTCTGAGTAACTTTTGCCAAGTAGCAATATCCAAATTCCATCTATCAATGTGAGATAAGGAGGGATAATGAGACTAATTGAGAAGTCTTATTATGGAAATAGCAGAAAGGATGTCTTCATCTTCCAGAAGACTAGTATTGAGGATGAACTTATGGTTACCTTGATTGTTGTAGATCAGGGAAGGACTGAAGCTGACAGAAATAGATATAGGATGATGATTTGAAAGAGTGGTAGGGGAGACACTCACCAAATTATTTTTCTTATTTGGAAGCACAAAAAAGAAGTTACTATTGAAATAGAATCGATCTAGCCTAGAATAGATTCTAGCCTGACCTTTCTGAAAGTTGCACCATGTAAACAAGAGCCTAGGGTTAGTGTTCTTATTCCCACTTAAGGGATCAAATAAAGATTTAGTATTTTAAAAATTATTCCAAGCAGTTCTTTCTTGATCTTTCTAGGAAAAGGGACTACCTCACATTTTATCTTCCTGGTTTTTGATCATGTTAAATTCACCTCCGAATAACCATGGGACATCTGGGAGTGAGCTGAGCCAAGACCAAAACATAGTCCTTTCAATATAGTCATTGGTAGCATAAATAACACTTATACCAAATTCAAGATTATTATAATTCACAATCAACCAAATAGCTCTATTGCAGGGAGAAATACCATAACAATTAATCTGATGACCCCACTTAGGGCTAAGTAAAATAGCCATGCCACCTCTTCCCTAAGGGTGATTAGTAAATATTTTAATAGCATCTTTCCAAATAAAGTTAAGATTGGATTCCGAAATGAATCTAGTAACTTTAATTTCTTGCATCATGATCAAATCTATGTTACCATTAGCATTGAGAAAAATTTTAACCACACATTTTCTATCGAGACATTCAAGTCCTCTAATATTCCAAGAGATGCAATTCATTGAGACATAATGTTAGAGATGGACGCTTCAGGATCCATACTATCCTCCATAAGAGAAGCATCACCAAAGACTGTGTTGATTCAAAACTTGTTGTTCTTGTTTTTGTTTTTAGATCCATAGGGTCTCCCTTTTCTCTTTGAAGTAGGGATATCCTCACTATCAGATAGAGAGGAAGAGGTAAGTGTTGATATTGGTAAGTGTTGATATTGTGAAGGCCAACAGTCAAGTCTTCTTTTCCCTCCAATAATCGAGTCTCTTGGTTTCCAAAGACTCTTCATTTGTAATATTATTGGAGCCCTTTTATATGTTGCTCCTGCTCATTTGTAACTTAACTTTTTCTTATTAATTCAATACTATGCAGTCTGGACGTAGCCACTATTGTGGTGAACCAGGATAAATCTAGTGTTGTGTATTTCTTCTTACTGCAACATTTTCATTCTCTATTTAATTCTTTCAATTGGTATCAAAGCATGAGGTGTGCAGGTTGGAAAATCAGTGTTGAATTTTTCGGAAAGATGGAGGATTTGAAAATAGAGAAATTTATAGGCAAGAATTATAGCCTGTGGAATGTGCAGATGCGTTCCTTGCTGGTTAAGCAAGACTTGGCTCTCGCAATCGAAGGAAAGTCTAAGAAACTGTCTACAATGACTGATGAAGATTGGCAAAAGATGGATGACAAGGCAATGGCATCCATTTTTCTCTCACTAGCGAAAAATGTCTTGTTCAATGTCTCAAATGAGATGTCAACAAAAGATGTTTGGGACAAACTTCAGAATATGTATCAAACGTCGTCGGCTGCAAACAAAATCTTCATTATGAAGAAACTCTACAAACTGAAAATGAAGGAAGGGATTGCAATGTCAAATCATATAAATGATTTGAACACCCTATTATGTCAAGCAAGCTTGGTTGGTATGACTCAAGATGATGAATCCAAAGCAATCATATTGTTATGTTCTTTACCTGATAGTTGGGATCCCGTAGTTACAGCTGTAAGTACTTCAAGCTCTACGAAGTCAAAGCTGGCCTATGATGAAGTTGTTGCCACTTTATTAAGTGAAGACATGAGGAGTAACAAAGACTCCTCATTCGGTGATGCTCTCACTATGGTTAGCACTGAGAGAAGAGGAAGAAGCCATCATAGAGGAAATAATAATTACTATCCGCGAAGATCAAAGTCACCCAATCGTTCAAGGTCAAGAGGTAAGAATGGTGAATGCTAGTTTTGTGGTAAGCCTGGCCACACAAAGAGAAATTGTCGAGCTTACAAGAAAGCACAAGAAAATGTGAGAAACATGGAAGCAAATACAGCCTATGAGAAAGATGAATGTGCTTTAGTTCTTTCTACAAGTGATACAAAATCAGATTCTTGGGTGATAGATTTCGGAGCTTCTTTCCATGCTACTTCATGTACGGATTGTTTCACAAACTACCATGGTGGTCAATTTGGAGAGGTATTTCTTGGAGACAACAAATCCTGCGAAATAGTTGGCAAAGGTGACATTTTGTTACCGCTGGAAAATGGAGGGAAATGGTTGTTAAAAGATGTTCGCCATGTTCCCAAATTAAAGCGAAATCTAATTTCAGTTAGTCAGCTCTTTGCCCAAGGATATTATCCATTTTTATCTCCGGATACTTGGAAAGTTACCAAGGGTTCGAGATTAATTGCCAAGGGAAACAAAGTTGGTAATCTTTATCTTCTTGAGAAGCCTACTGAAATAGGGGCTGCTATGACAGTCATGGGCAGCGATGCAACACTTTGGCATCAAAGATTAGGCCACATGAGCAAAAAGGGCCTTGAGATAATGCTCAAAAGGGATCAACTACCGAGGGGGGGGGGGCAGGATTGCAAGGAGGCCAAGGGAGGGGGCGAAGAGTTAGTTTTAGTAGAAGTGGAAGAGTTCATGTTGGAAACAGAGGGCGGGCTCAAAGGGTTAGAGTTTTTAGGAATCTTATTCTTAATGCTAGGGCAATCTTTCCTAAGATGCCCTTCCTTCCTACATAAAAAACAAGCATTTAAACTGCCCAAGGTTTTGATAGGGCAAGAAATCTTTTCATCTGCAATGTAAATGGTGAGCTCTTCTGGAAAATCATTACCAGGTTTCAAGGCTATAAGAATCCTAGCATCAAGGTGAGGGACCAGGCACGCCGAGTCGTACATGTGTGTAGGAATTTTTCAAGGGGTTCAACAAGCTAAGGGATGAATCTCCATAGAAAAGGAGGAATGTTCTTAATAAGGACCATCTGGGAGTCGAAAGAGCAATAATTTCCTCTGGATTGGCCTCAACATTCCAAGCCAGAGCTCGAAATGTTGTATTTCCAACATTCCAATATTCTTTTTTAAGAACTGCAAGCTGAGATTCACAATTCTTAAAGAAAACAACAAATAGACCTCTTTGTATTTGATGGCAAAAACAAATTTGATAACCAAGCTTCAAATTCCAATAGTTATAAAACCAGTCATCTAAAAATTTTCTAGCAAGAACTTTATCAATGTCAACTATAGAGAAGAAGATGGCGGTGTTTTTTAATCTCTCTTTTTCCTTTCTTATCTCAGCTACCATTTCGTGGTTAGGAATGACATGAACTACAGAAGGATTCCCAAATTGCTTATTGTTTGTGGGGTTTTCGTCATGAGGAGGTTTGGTGAAGCGAGTGCTGAAGACAATTGTAGGGGCCGAATTTGCAATTGCCTCCAGGAAAGATCGCGGCTTGCTACCAACGAATGCATTAGAACTTGTAGCATTGCTACCATTGTTATTGAAAACATTATTTTTTATTGCATGGGGAGTAAGATCAACCGGAAGAGAGCCATCAAAAACATTAAAAGCCCCATTAAATTTAAATATACTAGATTTCTTTTAAATTTTCATACATATTTGATAAATTTTAGTATATTATTTTAAATTAAACTTTTTATTTAACTTATTTTAATTATATTTTATTTTTACTTATCTATTTTAATATATATATATATGATTATTTTACAATAATAGAAACTAAATACATTTCAATATTTAAACAATTTATTGAAAATTTCAAGGACAATTCTTCACTTTCAATTTCATTAAATCATAAATTACAAAATAATGGAAAGGATCTATTCATTAAAAAAAATTCATTAAATCATGATCATTAAGAAAAATTTCTAATTAATTTTCCACTCAATTTTTCATAAAAGCAAGATTTATTTATAAGAAAAGGAGAGTAAAGACTTACAAAAGAAAGTTTTGATTTAAACTCAATGAACTAGAAAATTATTAATAAAAAGTTTCAAATGAGTAAAAAGAAATTCCTTTAATAAAAAAGGACAATTTCACATATAAAATACCTGTCTACAAAGCCATTGCATACAATTTATTCTCTCGTAAAATAGTAAGGAATTTGTGATGAGGTCTTCAATGCGGTTGGTGCTTTCTATTTTTTCACCCGCTGTAATTTTACTTTATCATTTTGTAATAATTGTAAAAATCTAAATGAGATATTTGTTATTGTTATTCAATAGGACATCGGTCAAGGTGGACTTCTGCTCAAATTGTACAAATTGGGCTTTTCTTTTTATGGACAATTGTAAGTGGTAAAATAGACATTTCCCAAACTGTCGTGACGTGGTAAGTGTTGATATTGTGAAGGCCAATAGTCAAGTCTTCTTTTCCCTCCAATAATCGAGTCTCTTGGTTTCCAAAGACTCTTCATTTGTAATATTATTGGAGCCCTTTTATATGCTGCTCCTGCTCATTTGTAACTTAACTTTTTCTTATTAATTCAATACTCTACAGTCTGGATGTAGCCACTATTGTGGTGAACCAGGATAAATCTGGTGTTGTGTATTTCTTCTTATTGCAACATTTTCATTCTCTGTTTAATCCTTTCAATTGGTATCAGAGCACGAGGTGTGCAGGTTGGAAAATCAGTGTTGAATTTTTTGGAAAGATGGAGGATTTGAAAATAGAGAAATTTACAGGCAAGAATTATAGCCTGTGGAAAGTGTAGATGTGTTCCTTGCTGGTTAAGCAAGACTTGGCTCTCACAATCGAAGGAAAGTCTAAGAAACCGTCTACAATGACTGATGAAGATTGGCAAAAGATGGATGAGAAGGCAATGGCATCCATTTTTCTCTCACTAGCGAAAAATGTCTTGTTCAATGTCTCAAATGAGACGTCAACAAAAGATGTTTGGGACAAACTTCATAATATGTATCAAACAGCGTCAGCTACAAAAAAAATCTTCATTATGAAGAAACTCTACAAATTGAAAATGAAGGAAGGGATTGTAATGTCAAATCATATAAATGATTTGAACACCCTATTATGTCAAGCAAGCTCGGTTGGTATGACTCAAGATGACAAATCCAAAGCAATCATCTTGTTATGTTCTTTACCTGATAGTTGGGATCTTGTAGTTACAGCTATAAGTACTTCAAGCTCTACAAAGTCAAAGCTGGCCTATGATGAATTTGTTGCCACTTTTTAAGTGAAGACATGAGAAGGAGTAACAAAGACTCCTCATCTGGTGATGCTCTCACTATGGTCAGCACTGAGAGAAGAGGAAGAAGCCATCATAGAGGAAATAATAATTACTATCAGCGAAGATCAAAGTCACCCAATCGTTCAAGGTCAAGAGGTAGGAATGGTGAATGCTGGTTTTGTGGTAAGCCTAGCCACACAAAGAGAAATTGTCAGGCTTACAAGAAAGCACAAGAAAATGTGAGAAACATGGAAGCAAATACAGCCTATGAGAAAGATGAATGTGCTTTAGTTCTTTCTACAAGTGATACAAAATTAGATTCTTGGGTGATTGATTCCGGAGCTTCTTTCCATGCTACTTCATGTACGGATTGTTTCACAAACTACCATGGTGGTCAATTTGGAGAGGTATTTCTTGGAGACAACAAATCCTGCGAAATAGTTGGCAAAGGTGACATTTTGTTACCGCTGGAAAATGGAGGGAAATGGTTGTTAAAAGATGTTCGCCATGTTCCCAAATTAAAGCGAAATCTAATTTCGGTTAGTCAGCTCTTTGCCCAAGGATATTATCCATTCTTATCTCCGGATACTTGGAAAGTTACCAAGGGTTCGAGATTAATTGCCAAGGGAAACAAAGTTGGTAATCTTTATCTTCTTGAGAAGCCTACTGAAATAGGGGCTGCTATGACAGTCATGGGCAGCGATGCAACACTTTGGCATCAAAGATTAGGCCACATGAGCAAAAAGGGCCTTGAGATAATGCTCAAAAGGGATCAACTACCGGGTCTCCAATCAGCAAATTTGGAATTTTGTGAATATTGCCTTTACGGAAAGCAAAAGCGGGTCAGCTTCTTGAAAGATGGACATGATCTCAAGGAGAAACCATTGGAACTTGTACACACAGATGTCTTTGGTCTGGTTGAGGTAAGCTCTTTAGGAGGTTCAAATTTTTTTGTTACATTCCTTGATGACTGTACTAGGAAAGTATGGATATATATGATGGCAAATAAATCTGAAGTCTTTTCTAAATTTAAAGTTTTCAAAGCTCTTGTTGAAAATCAAAGGGGCCATAAGATCAAATGTTTAAAAATGGATAATGGAGGTGAGTTTTATTCGCAAGAGTTCGACAATTATTGTGCAGATAATGGTATTCATAGGGTGAAAGTTGTGCCCTACACCCCTCAAGAAAATGGGGCAGTGGAAAGACTCAATAGGACAATAATGGAGAAAGCTCGGTGTATGATTTCTAATGCAGGATTGGGAAAAGAATTCTGGGCTGAGGCATGTAATACAGCCGTATATCTCATTAATCGAAGTCCTTCTTCAAGGTTGAACTTTGGAATTCCAGAAGAGGAATGGCAAGGTAGAAGACTCTCTTATTCTCATCTTAAAGTTTTTGGTTGTCAGGCTTTTGCACATGTGCCCAAAGAAAAAAGAAGCAAGCTGGATCCTAAATCTGAGCCTTGCATATTCGTTGGCTATGGAGAGGATCAGTTTGGCTTCATGCTTTGGAGCTTAACTGATAAGAAGATTATTAGAAGCAGAGACGTTGTCTTCAATGAGAAAACCTTTCCAGCATTAAATTCTCAGGAAATGTCTGAAAAAGAATTTGTGCCAATCACTGCACAAAGGAATGTTGGATTGAATCCACAAACAGTTTCTAACACTATTTCATATAGTCCCACCTCTGTACTATTTCCAAATTTATCATCTTCTTCCACTCCTGGGGACACAGGACATGATGATAGTTTTACACAAGAGTTTCTTGATATCTCTTCTCATGACAGGAATTTGTCTCTCCATCACAATCAAGCTTGTGAAAGTTTTTCAAACCAAAGTACAAGGGATCCTTTTACTGTGTTGGGCTATCAGTCAAGGGATGACCCTTCATACCTGTGGTCTTTTGTAACTCCCCAAGAAATGCACCCAAACAATGAATGGGATGCACAGCATAGTGTGGGCAACACTAAAAACCTGCAGGATAGCGTTGGGAGGGACTATATGTCCAATTTTAATGCCCATCCAAAAACGCAGGCTGGGCAACTAGATCTGCAGAATAACAATGCGCAAGGCATTACAGACATTACACATGGTATACAAACTGATTTGCAGGGTTACGGTGGGAGCATACGCTATGGTGGGAATACAGATCACATCCATGGCAATATACGAGGGCAGTTTCAGAGTGTAGATAATATGCCATGTAATCCACAGGGTCCAAGTAATCTACAGGTGGTAAATGGTATGTGGTATACTGAAGTTAATCCAGCTGAAACAATGAAAGCCACATACCAAAAAAATCCACAGGATAGAAATGTTAATCCGCATCCGCAGGGTGTAGAAGTCAATTCGCAAGGTGTGCAAATTGATTTGCAGGACGTTAATGTGCAGGGTATACATGGTGAGAGCATAGACCAGCATCTTGGTAATACCGGTTCTGAGGCACCCAATACAAATATATCACAGGGAGAAGGCACACTTCATAATAATCTATTCTCAAGTAGCAGAGAGGGCATTCAACATTTAAACCAATGAACTAGTGTAACTGGTTCTCCATTTGAATTGGTTCAACCAGAGAACAGAGAACCCCAAATGAGAAGATCCACTAGAGAACGAAGAATGCCGGCTAAATTCTCTGATTATGAATTATTGTACGCTGAAGAAGC
This sequence comes from Cupressus sempervirens, assembly GCA_028749045.1. NCBI lineage: Eukaryota > Viridiplantae > Streptophyta > Pinopsida > Cupressales > Cupressaceae > Cupressus > Cupressus sempervirens. Next base: position 503,968,108 of record CM053791.1, read on the forward strand.
AGAGCCATCAATTCTAGTTTCAAAATTTTCAGAACCATCTACATTCAAAGCAGCTCTCAAAGATGTCAATAGTGATAAATGGCAAACAGCGATGCATGAAGAAATGGATTCTTTACTCAAGAACTGAACCTGGGATTTGGTATCTCTTTCGCCTAATCGAAGACCACTTAGGAACAAGTGGATATATCGTGTGAAAGATTAAGTGGAAGGCAATAAATTCTTCAAAGCCAGATTGGTGGTAAAGGGATTTGATAAAAAACAAGGGATAGATTTCAATGAAATCTTCTCACCAGTTTTCAAAATGACAACTATCCAAACTGTTCTAGGATTAGCAGCTACATGGGATCTTGAATTAGAACAACTTGATGTGAAAACAACTTTCCTACATGGTGATGTAGAAGAAGAACTATACATGGAGCAGCCACAAGGGTTTGTAAAGAAGGGACATGAACACCTTTATTGCAAATTAAATCGGAGCTTGTATGGCCTGAAACAAGCCCCAAGACAGTGGTATGTAAAATTTGATCGCTTCATGGCTGAGCATAATTTCACAAGATGTGAATCAGACCCATGTGTCCACTTCAAGAAACTTCCAAGTGGAGAGTTTGTCATCCTTCTTCTTTATGTCGATGATATGTTAGTAGCTGGCTCAAACAAAAGAATAGTTAATGAGTTGAAACAAAAATTGGCAAGCAAGTTTGCAATGAAAGACTTAGGGGCGGCTAAAAAGATTCTTGGCATGACAATCACAAGGGATAGGAAAAAGAGGGAAATCACTTTGTCTCAAAAATAATACATTGACAAAGTTGTTGAAAGATTTGGCATGGCTGAATCAAAAGTAACTCCTATTCCTCTTGCTGGTCATTTTCGATTAAGTTCTGAATTATGTCCTCAAACACAGGAAGAAAAAGAATTTATGGAAAAAATTCCATACAAATCAGCCATTCGTAGTATTATGTATGCTATGGTTTCTACTCGCCTCGACATTGCTCATGTGGTGGGAGTTGTGAGCAGGTTCATGAGCAATCTCGGCAAAGCTCATTGGGAAGCCATCAAATGGATACTAAGGTATCTAAAACGTACTTCAGATTATGTTTTATGTTTTGGCAGAAACAAAGTTCAACTACAAGGTTACACTGATTCTGATCTTGCTGGAGACTTGGACAAACGAAGGTCTACCACTGGTTACACCTTCACATTTGCTGGAGCTGCGATCAGTTGGGCTTCACGGTTGCAACATTGCATTGCTCTTTCTTCAGTTGAAGCTGAATACTTAGGTCTTTCCGAAGGTGCAAGGGAAATGATTTGGCTTCAGCGGTTACTTGGTGAATTGAAAGTTCATCAAAATGAATATAATCTGTTTTGTGACAGCCATAGTGCGATCTTCATGGCACATAATTAGTCATCACAATGTCGCTCCAAGCATGTTGATGCACATGCTCACTTTGTTCATCATGCAGTCAAAGAGGGCAAGGTGAATGTTGTCAAGATTGACACCAAGATAAATCCGGCTGATATATTCATGAAGGTTGTTGCCAAAGAGAAGTTTGAATGTGCTAGAACTTCTCTTGGGCTTGTGAAGAAAAGATAGATCATTCTTTGAGCAGGGTATTGGGTGATCAGTTGTAGCATTGGTTGTCCTTCAGGTGGGAGTTTGTTGATATTGTGAAGGCCAATAGTCAAGTCTTCTTTTCCCTCCAATAATCGAGTCTCTTGGTTTCCAAAGATTCTTCATTTGTAATATTATTGGAGCCCTTTTATATGCTGCTCCTGCTCATTTTTAACTTAACTTTTTCTTATTAATTCAATACTCTGCAGTTTGGACGTAGCCACTATTGTGGTGAACCAAGATAAATCTGGTGTTGTGTATTTCTTCTTATTGCAACATTTTCATTCTCTGTTTAATCCTTTCAGTAAGACGCTACGAAATGAATGATGATTGTTAAGCTGATAAAGCTGATTCCTGGCGTACGACCCCTCAGAAAATCTGACCAAACCAGCCATTGTTTTCCAAGGAGTGAAGCCTAATACCCTTACCCTCTGATCTATCCATATTCATCTGAAAGATGGGTTACCATCTAATTCCATACTCGAAGCATTTTATTGCGCAGGCGAAAGAAAAAGTCAGCATGGAACGAAATTTGTCAGCAAGCGAAACAACTCAAATTATCTTTCAATGTCAGACAACGTGGCTGAATTTGATTATTTGAATTTACGAGAGAAATTGTCTAGTAAAACGGAAAAGCTTGCGTATTACTTGTGAAAAATCAAACTATTGAAGTCACTGATTATTAATCTCCTATCACAAATGATTATTAAACTACTAAAAATAAATTCCTAGCTAATATCAAAAAATAACACAACTGCAACTTCACTTAAAATATGGAAAGAAATGCGCAACACAATGAACACAATATTTTCGGACAAATTGTCCCTGGAAAAACCCCTAAGGGAAAACCAGTTCTACAGATGAGAAATTATATTAAACTTTAGCAAATCAAGAGATACAAAATTACTTGCCTCACACTGGCAGAACTCCGACAACCTCCTAATTTCTCCCGCTGATATTTCTCACCGCTATCCCTGCGCTAACACTGCGCCCTTGCTAACACTACAAGACTATTTGCTAACACTGCAAACTGCTTCACAAAAGCTTCTTCCTGTGCCCTTGCTAACACTGTAAGACTGTTTGCTAACACTGCAAACAGCTTCACCAAAGCTTCACCTCTTACTCTCCAAATGCCCCCTAGACCCCTTTTTATACTACTCTCGTTGGTAAACCAACGACCGAGATTAAATCAAACCAACGGCTGAGATTAAGACAACTCAACAGCCAATAATAGAATTGGTTGCAAGGTGTCCAAAAGAGAATCTCTAAAATTAGTAAATAATAACCATTTACTAATTTTTGGCAAGTGGACAAACAGCTGTCCAAACCACCCATAAATACAACCGCTATTCATAGATAAGGACGAACAGCTGTCCAAGCTACCCATAAATAGTGCTGCTATTTTCGGGTCAAAAATAACAGCTGTCCAACTAACAATAATTAACACTCCCTCTTAGCGAGGAAGCTGTTCTGCATGACACCCATCTTATCTCTGAAGAAGATAAATTTGGCCTTTCCCAAAGCCTTCGTCAGAATGTCTACTACCTGCTCATCTGTAGGTATGTATTGTAGTCGAACAACTCCCCTTTGTACACAATCTCTGATGAAGTGATATCTGATATCTATATGTTTAGACCTATCATGAAACACTGGATTTTCAGACAACTTGATGCAACTCTGATTGTCACAATGTATCATAGTAGTCTCAACCTTCTGACCAAACAAGGCTACTAACAACTTTCAAAGCCATATAGCTTCACATGTCGCCATGCTAGCTGCTATGTATTCTGCTTCTGCTGAACTTAGAGCCACAGACTTCTGCTTCCTGCTGAACCAAGATAGAACTCCTGATCCCAAGCTAAAACAACACCCTGAAGTGCTCCTTTTGTCTGTTGTACTTCCTGCCCAATCTGCGTCAGTATAGCCTATCAACCTGATACCTTCACCTCGAACATATCTGATCCCATACTCGACTGTACCACACAAGTAACGTAGCACATGCTTAGCCGCTATCCAATGCATTCTCTTTGGTTCAACCATGAACTGACTAAGAGAGTTTACTGCAAATGCTATATCTGGTCTAGTGTTGACCAAATACATAAGCGAACCAATCAACTGTCTATATAGAGTGGGATCTACATCTTTCTCCTTAGATGTATCTACCTTCCTCCAATTCGTGATCATGGGTGTAGACATGGCTTTGCAATCCCCCATCCCGAATTTCTTCAAGATTTCAATGCAATATTTCCCTTGACCAAGGAAAATCTCCCCATCTGTCTGCCACATTTCCATGCCTAGAAAGTAGTGCATAAGTCCTAAATCCTTCATCTCGAACTCTTCTGCAAGGTTCCTCTTGCAATCCACTATGAGCCCTAGTGAACCTGTAAGAAATAGGTCATCCACATAAAGAACAAGAATGAGAATCTCACCCCTAACCATCAAGTAGTAGAGGTTAGCATCTACTTCACTCTTCACAAAGCCCATTTTTTGGAAGTATGTATCAATGCGCTCATACCACGCTCTAGGAGCCTGCTTAAGTCCGTACAATGCTTTCTTCAGTCTGCACACGTGGGTCTCTTTGTTGTGTGCTACAAAGCCTTCTGGTTGTTCTATGTATACCTCCTCCTTCAACTCACCATTGAGGAATGCTGTCTTTACATCCATTTGATGGATCTGCCATCCCATCTGTGCTGCAAGTGAGATTATAGCTCGTATAGAAGTATACCTGGCAACTGGAGCAAATGTCTCCTCATAGTCTATTCCCTCCTTCTGAGAGAACCCCTTTGCCACAAACCTAGCCTTGTATTTCTCGATGCTACCATCTGCACCGTGCTTTATCTTATAAATCCAGCGTGATCCAACTATAGCCCTATCTGTTGGTCTAGGTACTACCTCCCACACATCATTCTGCATTATTGAAGAATATTCCTCAACCATAGCATCTCGCCATACCTGATGTTCTGCAGCTTCCTGATAGCTAGAAGGCTCACTATCTTCCAACTGACTAACTAATGCCACATAGTCATTGAACTTGGCTGGTTGTCTTTGCTATCTAGTACTCTTCCTAGGAGCTCCCACAAACTCCTGAATATCCCTTTGTGTATCTGGAACCACATGGTTCCTGCTGCCAACTGTAGAGGATGAAATGTCAACCTCTAAGTCTTCCAGATGCATTTCCTGTTGCACCTGTTGCTCCATACTCTGTGAATCTTCACTAACTAAGTCTACACTCGTACTGGTAACTGTACTTGAGCTTTGATGCCCTTGACTTGGTCTTGGAGCTTCTATTGGCTGCTCACTCTGATCATCTGCTGGCAAATCTCTGGATCTCTTGAATGCCTTGTCCTCCATGAACTTGACATCCTGTCTGACAATAACTCTTTTAGTCCCCAGAATGAAAATCCTGTATGCCTTTGAGGTCTCACTGTACCCAACAAAGTACCCCCTCTCTGCAGTCTGATCTAACTTTGTACGTGTATCTCCAGGAATATGACAATATGCCAAACTCCCGAATATCCTGAAGTGACTAACATCTGGCTTCTTCCCTGTGAAAGCCTCCTCTGGTGTCATCTTCCCTAGCACCTTGTGTGGAACTCTATTCTGAATGTAGACTGTTGTATTACACGCCTCTACCCATAAGTAACGGGGCATGTCCTGGTCATGTAGCATAGCTCTTGTTGCCTCCGATATAGAACCGTTCTTCCTCTCAGCAACTCCATTCTGCTATGGATTGTAAGGAACAGTCCATTCTCTCTTGATTCCTTCTTTGGTGCAGAACTCCTGGAAGACATTTCCTTTGTACTTGCCTCCATTGTCTGACCGAAGAACTTTTATCTTCTTTCCTGTCGAGTTCTCCACAAGAGCCTTGAACTCTTGGAATCGACTGAAAACCTCATCTTTAGTCTTCAAGAAGTATATCCAGGTCTTTCTAGAGAAGTCATCAATAAAAGTAACATAGTACTCATATCCTCTGAGAGATTTCGTTGACATTGGTCCACAAACATCTGAATGTACTAGATCAAGAACACCCTTAGATCTGGTGTCACTCCTTGGAAAAGATGCTTTCGCAAACTTCCTCAACACACATCCCTTACATACATCGTCATGCTCTGTGCTCACCTCTGGAACACCTGTCACAGTCTCACGAAGAAATCTAAGTGCTCCATGATGAATATGGCCCAACCTCCTATGCCATAGCTCTCCAAGATCTCTAGGATTATTGTTGCTCATAAGTGCCTTAGGAGTATCAAACTGCAATCTATAAAGGCGACCACTCCTAACTCCAATAGTTATAGGTGATTTCCAATCTTTGTGCTTAATCAACACATGTGTCCCTCTAAAGAGTACATTATACCCCCTATCCTGAAGAACAGATACAAAAATCAAATTCATACCTAAACCCGGCACATATAACACATCATGAAGAGGAATTATCTTTCCATTCTCCCTCTGAAATTGAACAGTCCCTTTCCCAACAGGGTTGAGTTTGGACAAGTTTCCCATAGAAATCTGGATGTTGGTGTCCTCCTCCTTGTAACTGGAGAAGTACTCTCTAACTCCTGTCATATGAAATGACGCCCCACTATCTATATACCAAACACACTGTGAGGTTGAGCTAACCATACAAGCTATGAGTGCAAACTCATCTTCCATTCTGCTGGAGAGTTCTTCTGCACTTGCTGAAGCTGCCACCTGCTTCTTACCCTTTTTCCTCTCTGGGCAATCACTGACATAGTGGCCAAACTCGTGACATCCAAAGCACTTAACCTTAGAAAGGTCCTTCTTCTTCTTTTCACTTTGTGAATTTGATCCTTTGCTAGATCCCTTCTTTGCTTTCCCTTTACCCGCTAGGGCAACGTTCTCTTGTTCCACCTCATTTTTCTGACTCTTGTTGGCCCCATTGACAAGACTTAGTCTAAACTCCTCCTGAGTGAAATCAGTCCATAGTCGATCCCAATTCGGTAAAGTATCTCGTCCACTGACAACTTGAACAAAGACACTCCACTGTTTAGTAAACCCATTTAGGGCTATTCTCACTAGCTCATCATCACTAGGGCTATCTCTAATAGCTGCTAACTCATCCTTGACAAGTCTGAGCCTGGTGAGGTAACTTATGACGTCTTCTCCCTGATTCATCTGGGTATTCTTTAGCTTCTCTCTGAGAATCAACTTCCTGTTAGTGGTAGCATTCTGGTACAGATTTAGAATGGCGTCCCACATCTTCTTTGTTGTATCTAGCTCCGAGATATGTGGAACAATATGATCCTTGACACCATCAAGGATAATTCTCCTCGCTTTGGCATCGTCCTTCCTATATGCTGCAAGCTGTGTTGCATCCGTTGGTACAGGTACACCACTGGTAGCATAATCCTTGATACCATTCTCTTCCAACAATAAAGAAATTCTAGCCTTCCAGACACCAAAATTTGAGGCACCATCCAATCTATCCTGATCTCTCAAACCAGCTGAAGCCATCTCAAGGGTTTAAAGCAATAATAAATCTAAAGAGATCAAAATTTCTTTCCTAGGGAAAAACTCTTCTACCCTCTGATACCATGTGAAAAATCAAACTATTGCAGTCACTGATTATTAATCTCCTATCACAAATGATTATTAAACTACTGAAAATAAATTTCCAGCTAATATCGAAAAATAACACAACTGCAACTTCACTTAAAATATGGAAAGAAATGCGCAACACAATGAACACAATATTTTCGGACAAATTGTCCCTGGAAAAACCCCTAAGGGAAAACCAGTTCTACAGATGAGAAATTATATTAAACTTCAGCAAATCAAGAGATACAAAATTCCTTGCCTCACACTGGCAGAACTCCGACAACCTCCTAATTTCTCCCGCTGATATTTCTCACTGTTATCCCTGCGCTAACACTGCGCCCTTGCTAACACTGCAAGACTGTTTGCTAACACTGCAAACTGCTTCACAAAAGCTTCTTCCTGTGCCCTTGCTAACACTGCAAGACTGTTTGCTAACACTGCAAACAACTTCACCAAAGCTTCACCTCTTACTCTCCAAATGCCCCCTAGACCCCTTTTTATACTACTCTCGTTGGTAAACCAACGATCGAGATTAAATCAAACCAACGGCTGAGATTAAGACAACTCAACAGCCAATAATAGAATTGGTTGCAAGGTGTCCAAAAGGGAATCTCTAAAATTAGTAAATAATAACTATTTACTAATTTTTGGCAAGTGGACAAACAGCTGTCCAAACCACCCATAAATACAACCGCTATTCATAGATAAGGACGAACAGCTGTCCAAGCTACCCATAAATAGTGCTGCTATTTCCGGATCAGAAATAACAGCTGTCCAACTAACAATAATTAACATTACTCCTGCACACAAGGCTTGGTCAAGATTGACTTATTCCTTCACCCGGTTACACTTTTTAATATTTCATCATAAACGTAACTGCACACGCCTGCAAAACAAACGAGTCCACATATTTTTCCATTCCCTCTCTCTATATATATCAGATCGATGCCTTCACTTCTTTGTACACAACTTCACTGAGCACCAGATTAGAAATTATTTGTCATCTACTCTCTTCTGCGTAGTATTTAGAGTCAAGAATATAATTCAACAGTCCATTTACCAGATTCGTCGAATTATACTTTGGCTGTGGTCTCTTGCAATAACAATGTGTAGAGGAAATTATATGGCCTTGAAAACATTGTTGATGCTCTTCCTCCTCATCACAATACTTTGTAATATTGAGACTGCAGATGCGCGAAGAATGGTAAAGCACAAGCACAAGCATTCATCTAAACCCCTTCATTCCCTACACGAACACCCGGTTCTAATGGAGAGATCTGCAAACACGTTGAAAAACAAACTGCCTTCAGGGCCAAGCCCAGGAGTTGGTCATGCATATATTAACGATGGTGGTGTCAAGAGCAGTTGGAGATCATCAGGAAATATATTGAGAAATAGACTACCGTCTGGTCCAAGTCCTGGTACAGGACACTAATAAGAAATAACAGTGGTGATATATAGTACAATATCTTATTCCCCTGTTGGGTTGAAGTAGCCTGTAAATATTATACCATTTTCACTAGCGATGTAAACATTTCCTCAACATGGGGGACTTTCTATGAACTATGCAGAACATGTTTCGTAGATATAATGTAAATGGGATACTACTCATGGACAAGCTCTTGTAAGAAATAGATAGAGCCCAAATGTAGTGATATGCCACAATAATAATAATCATCTATCGAGGGAATATTACCGATTTTATATTCTATAATTTTCATGTTTATTCATGGCAATTTTCTGTATAAAAGAAGTGCCTGCATGCAGTAGCTTGTATTTGCCTTAAATTTAGTTAGTTGTATTAGAATAATAAATTAATTTTAATAATTGATAAGAAAGTCAATTTGTTTGGTAGTAACAATAATATTTATTATAATTTGATCAATAATTTTCATACTATTCTAGATAAAACTTCAACATGGAAATTGTAATATAGTATAATAGAGAAGAAAGATAAAAGAATGAGGTCTTTTTGGTTTGGTTCCTTTTATATATTTAGGATTTATTTTGATAGTCATGTTGGTATAATTAAGAATAGGTTACATGATGTTTTAAAAATTTTAATGTTTAGATAAATTAATTAATACAACCTCGCTATAAGCCTATATATATATATATACAAGAAATCGATAAACTCTTTTGTTATCAAACGAAATTATAAGTTACCTATTTGTTGTACTCAATGTAGTAACTTTTGACACATGTTTGGAATTATTTTTAAATTAGACCTATGAAAAGTACAATTAATAAATTTTATATAAAACTTGTGAAATTGCAAAAGGTAGTAAATCTTAGAGAATGATTTTGATCATTTGAAATAAAAAAATTGTGTAAGAATACATAAAGGTATGTTCACTTCTCTACACCTATAGATAGTTATTCTAGAAGAAGCGTGGAGTGGAAGAAAATATAGTGATTCTCATATGAGAGTTTTTGGATGTGTGGCATATGCACATGTGCCGGATGAATTCAGAAGAAAATTGGACAACAAGGGAGAAAAATGTATGTTTGTGGGATACAGTGATGAATCAAAAGCATACAAATTATACAATCCAATTAGCAAGAAGGTCATAATTAGCGGAGATGTACAATTCATAGAAGAAGCATGGGATGGAAATGTAGAAAAAATAGTCAACATAATAGCAAGCATACCACAAGAGGAAAATGAAGTTTTAATACTAGCATATACTCCTTCAAATGTGACTCCTTCCACACCCATTCAAGCTCAACAAAGTGGTCCACAAGTGACACCATCATCAAATGTAAGATCAATGTCACGTATACAATCAAGCACCCCCATAAGTGGAAAACTAACACCATCAACAAGTGGCCATCAAGGTGCTAGTCCATCAAGTCCACATTCAACTACCTCTACATCAAGTGACATGTCAAATCCTACATTGGTAAGCTTGAGGAGATAGAAAATTAGAAGTATTAGAGACATTTATGAGCAAAATGAAGCTGAGAATAATGCTGATTCAATCTCTCTTTATGCTTTATACTCACAAGTAGATGACTCGATTCATTTTGAAGATGCAATTAAAGATGCAAAATGGGAAAATGCAATGGATGAAGAAATTGATGCAATTGAAAAGAATCAAACATGGGAGTTAATGTGTCTTCCAAAAGGAAATGATGTCAAAGGAGTAAAGTGGGTTTACAAAACTAAGTTGAATTCAAATGCTGATGTGCAAAAACATAAGGCAAGGCTAGTTGCTAAAGGTTATTCACAACAACATGGAATTGATTATAATGAGACATTTGCTCCCACAGCCTAATTAGACACCATAAGAATGAAACTTGCCATAGCAACTCAAAAAAAATAGCATGTTTATCAAATGGATATAAAATCAGCACTCTTGAATGGTTATCTTTAGGAAGAAGTGTATGTGGAACAACCACCCGGATATGAGATTTTGGGTCAAGAAGATAAAGTCTACAAAATAAAAATGGCATTGAATGGGCTCAAGCAAGCTCCAAGAGCTTGGTACAACAAAATTGATTCATATCTCTTACAAAGTGGTTTTGATAGGTGCAACAGTGAGCCTACGTTGTACATAAAGATGGATGAAAAATGTCAAATTCTAATTGTATGTTTATATGTTAATGATTTCATATTTACGGGTGACTTATCAATTGACATATTTAAAGAAGCTATGAAAAAGGAATTTGAAAATGACTGATTTGGAACTCATGAAATACTTCTTAGGCATTGAGGTCAATCAAAATCAAAATGGAGTATTCATTTCTCAAGCAAAGTATGCCAGTGATATTTTGAAAAGGTTCAATATGATGAATTGCAAATCAGCACCAACACCAATTGTCATAGGTTTGAAATTAAGTAAAGATGACAAAGGATATAATGTAAATCCAACTTTGTATAAAAGAGTTGTTGGTAGCCTTATGTATTTAATAGCCACAAGGCCAGACACAATGTTTTGTGTAAGTTTAATTTCAAGTTTCATGGAGACTCCGAAAGAATCACACTGGAAAGTAGGGAAAAGAATTTTAACATATGTGAGTGGAACAAGAAAATATGGTATTCAATATTCAACTTCAAATGATTTCAAGCTCATAGGCTATACTGATAGTGATTGTGCTAGGAGTATTGATGATAGAAGAAATACATCTAATTATGTTTTTCATTTTGTACTAGTATCATATTATGGGCTTCAAGAAACAACCAATAGTCACACTTTCATCTACTAAAGTAGAGTACGTAGCAGCAATAGGGGCATCATGTCAAGCTATATGGATGAGAAGAGTGTTGAAAGAGTTGAAACATGAACAAGAAGATGCAATGAAGATCTATTGCAACAATAACTCAGCCATAGCATTGTCCAAGAATCCATTTTTTCACAAGAGGAGCAAACATATAGATACTAGATATTTTATTAGAGAACTAATCAACAATGGAGAAATCTTTTTGGAATTTTGCAAATATGAAGATCAATGTGTAGATATCTTTACCAAGGCATTAGGAAAAGAAAGTTTTGTCTTTCAAAGGGATCATTTAGGCATCATAGATGATAGCATTTGTGGTTAAGGGGGAGTTTTGGAATCAATCCCCAACTACTCTCCACCTCCATAATTTTTCTCTAGCCCACTCTCACATGCCAATTCATTTCTTCTAGCCTATCGGTTTCCTTTGGTCATTGCAAGAGAAATATTTTGATTTAGTTTTTAATTGCATATCCTTGCCATAGATTTATTTTGTTGGCTATTCAATCAGCATTTACTTGCATTTAATATTTTTTAGGTTTACCCTTTTTCTGGGCACATTTGATGTATATTTGAGATAGCTATTTTAATTTTGTATTGCCTTGTTATTTTCTACAGTAGAACAAAGCTCTCTCTCTCTCTCATATTGGAATTTTTTTTTATGTTACGTTTTGATAAATGCAAATATATATAATAGAAGACTAATGTTTTTATTCTCTGTGAATGCTTTGTTTTCTCTTATTTCTCCGCCTCTGCCAATAGGTCATGCTTTTATTAATGATAGTGGTGTTAATAGCAGTTGGAGATCATTAGGTAACATATTGAGAAATAACCTATCATCTGGTCCAAGTCTCGATACTAGACACTAATAAGAAATCACTGTGTTGATATATAGTACAATATCTTATTCCTCTATTGGATTGAAGTAGCCTATAAATATTATACCATATTCACTAACGATGTAAACATTTTCTCAATACAGGGGACTTTCTATGAACTATGTAGAACATAATTCATAGATATAATGTAAATGGGATACTACTCATGGACAAGCTATTGTGAGAAATAGATAGAGCCCAAATGTAGTGATATGCCACAATAATAATAATCATCTATTGAGGGAATATTGCCAATTTTATATTCTATAATTTCCATGTTTATTCATGACAATTTTTTGTATAAGAAAAGTGCCATATAGTGGCTTGTATTTGCCTTAAATCTAGTTAGTTGTACTAGAATAATACATTAATTTTAATAATTGATAAGAGAGCCAATTATTGATAAGAGAGCCAATTTGTTTGGTAGTAACAATAATATTTATTATAATTTGATCATCAGGAAACATATTGAGAAATAAACTGCCGTCTGGTCCAAGTCCAGGTACTGGACACTAAATAGCAATAAAAGTGGTGATATAAGTAGCCTACTTTGCCTCTCAAGAGCTTAACATATATCTTATTCCATTGCTCTTTACCAATTGATTTTGGGTTGAAGTAGCCTGTAAATATTATATCTTATTCAGTAATGTAAGCATTTGTTAAAAACACAGGGCTTTCCATGAAATACGCAGAGCACGAGCAGTAGATATAATGTAAATGTAGAAATACACAGAGCACATTTGTTTGAATTCTAACACTGCAAAAATTGTATAAACTGCAAATGTTAGAGTTGATGAATTTGCAGAAAATAATAAAGAAGAATGCAAGAAGGAAACTATATACTAAAGAATATATTAGTTTATGAATAAAATATTTTCACATAAGATATTAATATATTTTCTGAAATTGTTTATTAAAAGGAAATAAATTATTTTAATGAATAGAAGAATACCTTAGGTATACATGAATTAATTTTGAAATACTAATTATTAATGAATAATTATTTTATTTGGGTAAAGCTAAATTATAAACATGTTAAGCAAATCTAGAAAAAATTATAATGACAATAAAAAATCTTAGTTCCATATGATTTTTTGAACTATTATTGTGGAATTTTAGTAAAAAGAAAATAGTTGTTGAGAAGTTTGGTGAAATGTAATACCTTATTTTCAATGTACACGTATAATATACAAAGGCATAATATCCACCTTTGAGTGTGCCTAATAATATGTTAACTCCTTGGACATAAAGAATAATATATAGCACTAAGGCTCATATTGAGTCGAAATCATGTAATATGAATATTATTGGCCAAGCTTTGCATCATCAACATTCTTTGAGCATGCCAAAAATTTGATTGCTGCCTATCAGTGATGTTTAAACTTAAAATCTTTGCATTCTACCATTTCTTGCATAAGGCGAGACTAAAACTGGCAAGAGCTTTTGTTCAAACAAAAGAAACTATGAGCTCTTGTTCAAACAAAAGAAACTATCCATTAAGAGTTTTACAAAATTTATTGTTCAAGTATTTTGTTTAGCTTGATTATAAACCAATATATGTAATACTGTTTTTATTAAATCTAATTTTTTTAAGAAAAAAATTACGATCTTACATTTTTTAATATATCATATACGATTCAAATGGCTCCCATCTTTGGAGTTCAAAACATGGAAAGTAGTTTTCCTCCCTGGTTTCCTTCGGGGCCCAGTTTGCGTACAGCGAAATCCGAAAGAGTATCTGTTCCTGTTATCGTACCAGACGTTGGACTCTTTGCCGGTAAAACATTCAGTCCAGCTATCAATCCATACGATCTTACATTTTTTAATATATCATATACGATTCAAATTCCCTCCCTGGTTTCCTTCGGGGCCCTCTTTGCGTACAGCGAAATTCGAAATAGTTTCTTATCGTACCAGACGTGAGAATCTTTGCGGGAAAAACATTTAGTCAAAACATTCTCGAGCTGAGCTTTTCCCTGCAAAACATTCTCGAGCTATGTTTGTAGCCGCTAAATCCGAAATAGTTTCTGTTCCTGTTATCGTACCAGACGTGAGACAAACTAGTAAAGCTGAGCTATGGTTGCATGGTCAAGGGAATATTAACAATTATTATCAAATTTCTTCATGCCGATTTAATATTCTTTATTTTTTTCCTTGTTAATTCATGGCAATTTTTTGAATAGGATAAAAAGTATATAACATTTCTTAATATTTGGTCATTCTTTGGTATCGGCCACAACTTTTGGTGCTGAAATTTGTTTGCAAAGAATCGTCTAGTTTTAATTATTCAGTAATATGTGATGTTTACTTAGAAATCTTATGTAGGAGTAGTAAGAAAGAGGCAGTTTTCTTGAAAGATAAAATCTAAGATAATTTTTGTGAAAATTGCATGTAAAAGTTGGAATTAGGATGCTTGATAACAAAAGAAGATATAGAAGATGATTATCAATGCATAATAATAAATATTTATGTAAAAATAAAAGGAATAATAATAAATATCTATGTAAAATATTAAAAAAGAGTATGTGAAATGTATTATAAGAAAAAGGTCTTCAATTCTGATTTTATAAATGTTTAGTTATTGTTTTGAATGTCATTGAAAACTAATATATCGTAATAATATTCATTTGAGAAGAAGTAGGTTATATTATTATGAAAATCAATTATGTCATATATGAAATCTTTTTTTAAAAGACTTATATACCATGGAGTTAAATATTAAATATACTTAATTATAAGTTTAAAATAATAATTTGTATTTATTACAATAATATTTTATTATCTAATATTAATTGAATATTTCAATGCAAACTTAAACACCACACACTAAAGCTTAATTCTCAACATCACACACACAAGCTTAATTCTTAGGTTAAAAGTATTAAATAGTTAAAGTTGACTTACTTCTTCTAAGCTTATTTTTTACCTCAGTTTACCATGTTTAAGAGCTGCTATATTTCAGTGCAAAAATACCTTTAAATTTTTTTAGCAATATAAGATTCAAGATTCACAATTGCTACAAAAGTGCACTATGATAGCTAATAATTTTCACTTGAAATACATTTTTAACTTAAACAATAATTCTGTGGGACTAATTCAATTTTTAAAGCTATTTAAGTTTCCAATTAGACATATTCTAACTGCTACACCATTATACTTAGTTAAAAAATTATCTCTATTTCCACTAAATAGACAAACAAATATAATACTATACTTATTTAAAATTAAATTATATATGGTAGTTGCTATTTCCTCATTAAACAAAACTCTGCAGAATTATGTGTGACATGTGAAAAACACATCACTAGCAAACATTTTCTCATCCCTATTAAAAATAGAGGAACCTAGAACGTGATTAAATTGTGCCTGAAAGCGTTCTGAATAACAGTTTGACCAAACTTCACAAGAAATTTCAACGTTCTCATGTTCGTCGACATTAATCTCCTCAAAGATAAACCCGGTGTGAATTGACATTACAGAACAACTCATTGTCGTACTGGTTCAACATGCCAAAGATTGGTGTTCATCTAAATACAAACGGGTATGGTTATTTTCATTTTATGCACTGTTTCAACGTTACTTGATCTCCACCATCATCTTTGATGCTTAAATTGTTGGTAATTTCCTTGGCTTTACTCTGCATAATAGGTGATTTCCTGCTCCTTGATGGTGCTTGTCTTTGATGTGTTAAATTAGTTATGTTTAATGACATGCTACTATTTGGAACAAAAGATGTGGAGCATTGTTTCCTTTAGAAGGAAAACCCCTCTTCTCTTTACCCTATTCCTATCTGTGTTCCAGTTTTGTAGCATGAAAAACAAACAATTAAGTTTTGCGTCTTCTGCACAAGAAAAATTGTATCTCTTTCACCACTACCATAGCTATAAAGTTCTTGTAATATTTCTGGATAATTAGCATACTTATTTTGAAGATAACGATGGAGTTATCCAAAAAGTTTGTTAAAATATCTTCCTGCAAAAAGCTTAGATCAAAAAATATATGTAGCTTCTCTCATAAATTTAATTTGACAATAGTTTATCTTGATAGAAACCACTGAAAAAAAATGAGTTATTCAACTTAGACAAAAATGGTTTCCCTAAGAAACAAACTTGTACAGCCATACATACCCATTTTTGATGAATAAGACACGAAACTGCTGCATTTCTTATAATTTCACTCGTGGCTTTGACATTGGGGAACCACCAGCTTGTGGTGAGATTTTTAATATGTTGCAGAATACGTAAAGAGTAGAGGACTTCAATTCTAAATATGGTAAGTACACCTTTAGTTGCTTCTATTATTGAAAATCACTATACTAAATAGAATTCAACAACTTCAATGGATAGTTAAAACATACCAAGGTATTTGGCGTCATTGATAGTTTCCTTTCCTTCCAAGGAAACCTGCATATCTTCTTGTTGATTTTCAATAAACACTATTTCTATTTATTTTGTCAAAATCCTTTTTCCAGCTTTTTTTGGACCACGAATATAGAGAATGTTGAAGGGAAGGATGTAATTTCAACTCTCAATATTTGGATAGAGAGATGCTCCTGAAATATTTCAAAATAGACTATATATTAGCATTTAAAATATCCGTGGGACCGTTGACTCCTTAGGATGAGGAAATGTAGCTTTTTGCAGATGTAGGAAATCAAGGTCTATGTAGATTAAGGTCGTGTAGTTTGCCTTTGGATGAATGTAAAAAGTTATTAACTCCATTGTTCTAAAAAGGAAGCATCACTTGACTGTAAGATATGTTCCTGTTCAAGACAACAAAGCATTGTTCTCCAAAATAGAGGGATGTGTTGCTCCAAAATAAAGATGGTTGGCAGATCTTCAAGAAAAATATGGTTTCATACATTTCTAATTTTATCTAATATTATACACACATCAAAGTTATTTTTCTTGAATTTTTATGCCAAATCTACATCTTTCTTTTCCAGCTATATAAAATTTAATTGTTTTAATCAATTGTAATTATGAAGATGTTTATAATTTAAGTTTTTTTTCACTGATGTTGGGAATCTTTAACTAATTTGGTGCAATATAATTTCATACATACAATATTTTTTCTCAAATTTTTATTCCAAATCTACAACTTTCTTTTTGAGCTATATAAAATTTAATTGATTTAATCAATTAGAATTATGAAGTTGTTTATACTTTAAGTTTCTTTTCACTGTTGTCAGAATCTTTAGAGCTAATCTGGCGCTATATATTGAGGGTCATATCAAGAAAATATTTTTATTCCTATATCTGATCTAGTTTTGATATGTGAAATAAGTTAAGTGTGAAATGGATTTATTCAAGGTATCTAAACTTAGATTTGGAAATAGTTTTTGACTAAAAGAAAAAGTGGTACTTTTGCATCCTAATTTATTTGTTAGTTCTCAAATTGTTGGCCACATTGGTCCATATCTTGGGTTGTTGTATCCATGTGTGGTGAGCTTAACATTCATTGTGATGCATGTATCATTCAATTGGTGAATTCATTATCATCCCAAAATTAGTCAACTCTGAAGTAGTTATGTTAATTGGAAGCTAATGAATGGATTTGATTGTCATGATTATAGGGACCATTGACATGGATCTAATAAGACTTGAAGTTTTATTTGTACTTCAAATGTTCACATTAAATTGACTTCAACATCCTCTTAAACTAAAGTTAATCCGAATACACCATAAGAATGTAATCTATTTAATTGCTCAACCCAATGTAGTATCTTGGGTGTTAACTCACACTCTCAAACATAGACTAGATACTCTTAATCTTAAAACATAAAAACTAATTTTTGAATCTTGGAAAGTTTAAGAAAACTTCTACCTAAAAATATCACATATGCAAATTGATAGATTTAACTATAGATCCAACAAATGATAATATTGGGTTATAGACAGTTGCAACCATTATTTAATTAATAATATCAAGTTTCCACAATCCATTGTTAATGATGATGTTGCTTCTGGATTCGATTGTGTAAGTTTTTTTATCATCAACGTTTCGGATCACACTCTGTGATCCATCATCAGGATGAGAGAAGGAAGTAAAAAAGTATGATGGATCACAGAGTGTGATCCGAAACGTTGATGATAAAAAAACTTACACAATCGAATCCAGAAGCAACATCATCATTTGCAACCATTATGTTTGTAGATTAATGTTGCTGCCTTTTGTTGGTCTTGGAATTCTTACGTTGGCTAATAAATTATGAATTTTACCTACAAATGACAAAAAAAATTGATTTGTTTTGCTAGTCCAACACACAATGTTGACTTGCATTCATATAAGTAATTCAATTGCTCTCTTATGTTTCATATTTTAATATAGTTTGCAATAACTTAGAGAAGCACAAAAGATAATTCAAAAGAGTTAATCTAATGAAACCTAATTACTCTTTTAGAATGACATGAATAGGTCTATCAAGTAACTTATCAAATCACACAAGTCTATGAATATCTCTCTCAACTAAGGTTGTATGTCTCATGATAGACAAATAATGAATTAAAAAATAAAGGAAAAGATCCAAGGCACTATCCAAGTTAGCATCCAGGAATGACCTCTAGCTGCATGATCTCTATATAGAGAACCATGTCTAATGTAGTGCTTGTGAACACTAATGAATTTATAAGTTAAAAACTTGTAGATGTCTTTCTTTGGTTCTTCTAACATAAAAGTAAACTGCAAAGTTGAAGATTGACCTTGTGGCAAAAGTTTCTAACTGATCTCCTCTGTTTCAGATAAACTTTAACCATTTTAGCATCTTTCTACCTAGGAGTAAGTAAATGAGCAAGATGTCGTTTGCATATAACATATCCATTGCATTTTATGTGGTGCTCATGCAATAGTGGTTGTGTTACATTTTGTCAATCATTTCTTGAGAAGACACAATCTTGAGCCTAATAATCAGCGTAATCCTGGACTTGCAGGTACAAGTGCTAGTGTTATAAAATTACATTGCAAAGAAGTTGGTTTGTTTTCCATTGTTCAAATGTTTTTGAAGTAATAGATAGAAGCCAAATGAAAGAACAACCAACCCCAAAGTACAAAAAGGCTTTAGAGTAGCTAGGAGTCACCTACCACTTATCTAACTAATACTAGTTTTATACTTCAAAAACCAAATAAAGTCTAGCTACAAAAAAGTGTAACCCTTATCAACAACCCTGTCCCTACGAAGCATATAAAACATAAAATTATATCAACATCCATAAAGCTTATTGCTACTACTAATCTAGTTCATGATCATATACAAAATTAAAACCCCAGAGGACACCAAGTTCAATAGGATCCAAACTATAATAAAAAACCAAAAAAAAAAGAACTAAGGGCTAATTGTTCACTTCTCTCCCCGTTCCTACTTATTTTCCTCATGCTCCTCCCTCTTCAAATCCACTTCCTCCTCTTTGATGTGTTTATCAAGCAACGTCTTGAACCAATCCTCTACCAAGAAATTATAGATGGAGTGGGTAGTTTCTCTCTCTTTTCTCATATCTTTCTTGGCTTTGATTACCTACAAAAAATAGAGGGTGGTGGCAGTTGAGTGCATGACCTTTGTGGTGAATTCTGTCAAGATTTCAATTTTTTGGCAAATGCCAATGTGGTTATTTGTAAGCTCCTTCATCAAATTCTCTACTCTCTAGTCGAGCTTTTCTTTGGCTCTATCTGTGGCTATGTCTCCCTTTCTTCCCCCTACCTTTTAGAGTTTCTTTCATCGAGGAGCTGATATCCTCGCCCATGCTTCTATTCGGCAATGAGATGGCTTCCAGGGTGTTTGAGATATGTGAGGGGCTAGGCACTGCCTTCTTCCCAATATCTAGGCGTTGTCTCTTCCTTTTTGTGGGCTTTTTCTCACTCTCAATGGACTTAGAACTAAAATCTTGTTTAGGTGAGGTTTTAAATTTTTGCATTTGGAGTAGTTTACTAGCCATCCTAGTAGTTTGTTTGCTCCTCCTCATGTTCATGTCAGACTCAATGACACTTATTTTAACCTCAGAACCAAATTTTATTTAAAACTTTCTTTTATGTCCTAAGCTAGGGCTACGTTCTGTGGAAACTTGGGGAATAATAACAGCCAATGGATTGACAAGAAGTGATGGGTTTATGGCAAGGTGGTATTTGTAAGGTTTGTTCATGAAGCTAGGGTGGATGATATAGAAAGGTTTGTCTCCCTCTTTCTCTTTCCTAGCCTTAAAAATGCAGTCTTTCATGAAATTTAGAATAAAGTGTTGAAAGGAAAGAAAATCTTGGTTCCTAGAGTGGTAGTAGTACAGTACTTGGAACCAATCTTCAAGAGTAATATACTGCACAATGGCATAAAAAATCACATCCTAGGGCTTCAATAGATCCTCTCTGGAGTACCCACATCTCATGTAGACTGACTCCTCTTTAGGTTGAAAGAACTTCCTCAGACTCATTTCATCAAACACCTTGGCTTGCTTCAACCAATTCTTTCCCTCCAAGGATAACTCTCCAACCCTAGTGATGAGCTCCTCCATTATTTCAAATGTCATCCCATTAATCTCTAGCTTCCTATCAGTCCAAGAGTTGATAAATTGCATGGAGATGTGCTCATCGTGCTCCTCCATGCCTTCCATGGATGGCAACAAATCTCCTTCTCATAGGTAAACCTATGCAGCCTCAATCTTTCTGATATAATCCTCAATCTTCAGTAGTTCAATGTGGTCACTGCCACCCATTTATCCACCAAGATCAACCACCAACTTCTTAGAGTCTTCTAACATCCCCTTGTTGCAAACCGAATTGTGGCAACCATGATAGATTAAGGTTTTCATGTTTAAGTTGAAATTGTGAAGGCAACCAGAGCCCATCATAAGATCACAAAGTTTCATAGTTTTCAAAAACCCTCTCTCAGTGGCATGTGTGATCAGTACCTTTCCTTCCACAATTAACAATCACTAGCTATAGTTGGAGTGAGGTTTGGTAAAAATGTCCTTGCAATCCTTCCTTGTTAGTTTTTTTATTTGGATCAAATCCGCACCTCTCATCCTTTTCTAGAAACAACCAATGCTCTTGGTGATAAAATCCCAAAATAAAATCTTCACAAAATCCTACCAAAGATCAACTTTATGATAACAATTTTGATGGTTTTCCCGCTGACACAAATTCACATCACTGTGCCACCTATTGTAATGATTCATGAAGTATTCTTCCATCATCACTTGAGTTGATGATGGGGTTTGGCTGACATCCATCATTCGAATGTTTAAGCACAGATAGGGCCAACTTTTGGCATTGTGTTGGATTATAGATGAAAAATGCTTATTTTTCACTTTTTATTATTCATTGTCACTTTCTTTTAGTGTCACAATTATTATTTATGGTTATTCATTTTTCATTCTTGGAATTGTCAATAAAAGGTGAATAAATTATTTAGATGTCAATCAAAGTTACAATTACATATCAAAAATATTTCTCTTAGATCACTTGGATATATTCATCTACAAAGAAATTTGTTTATCTTCTAATTATACTAATATGGATGAAGCAATTTTCAATATCATTTCCATAGCTTGGCACTTGGAGCCAAATGGAGTACCAAATCCTCAATAGATATTAAGCCTTGAATAAACCTCATTAGGATCAACATTTATGTGCCTATTTGACTCATGCCAATATTTGAAAGGGATTCACCTTAATGACCTCCTTGAAATAAATATGGAGTTTATGGTGGAAGGATTTATCATCTTCAAATTTATTATTTAGCAACAAACCCTACCAAATAGACTTATTGCTCACAACATAAGAGGGAGATATACTAGAGTAGGAATAGTAGTTCTCCCTAAGAGGAGCACCTTTACATGAGACCATACATTCCACAAAGTAGAAAATATGTTAGAGCCAAATATCTTAAAATTTAAATCCCTTAGCAACATGTCACTATAAAGGAGTACTATTCTAATTTTTTACTTTTATAGATAGTATAAAATTGGACAATATCCCTAATTAAAACTTTCCATTGTTCATCACCCTGAATGACTTTCAGTGTCCACTTAGAAGCAAGAGAAATTGAATTTTTTTTGATATCTTTTAAACCCAACCCACCAAGATAGGATGTTTACAACACCAATTCTAGTTCACACAATGAATTTTCTTGCTACCCATACCATTAGATAGTAAAAGGTGTCTTATTTAATCCTTTCAATATTTTCATTTAATAGTTGGCAAATAGCCAAGTAGAATAAAAATAGATATAATGAGAAACCTAGAATTTTTGAACAACTTGTATTCTACCAACAAGAGAAGGATGTTCCATTTTTCACTTTAGATATTTTTTCTGAATTTTATGAAAAAGGCAATGCCACATGTCCTTGAATGATGGATTAATGGAAAAGGGAAAGCTAGGATACCTAACAATGGTACAAGAGCCTTTCTAGTGCCAACCCAAAGAATTGATCCACCCAGGAGGGGATTTTGAGAAGCCTATGAAAAAAGATGAGATGCAACAGCGGAACCTGAGGCCAAATAGAAGAAGTAAATCCTATGCATAGAACTAGTAAAGTTAGACTCCAATAACTCCAAGAATAAAGTAGTATCACCCGCAAATTGAGAGTTAATGAGAACATCCTCATTTGGAAGAACAAGGCCTTTTATAGGGGGAGCCAACACAAGCAGTTCTTATGATATAGAATAAAGCATCAAAAATTGTGACAAAAAGGAAGGGGGTGATAGGGAAGCCTTGTCTAATTGATATTTTAAGAGGGATAGGATCAGAAAGATTGTCACTCATGTCAATAACTATCTAGGAGTGCCTAAATATAACTTGGATCCAATTATAAAAGAGCTCATGGAAACCAAAAGCATTAAGCATACCCATGATGAAATGCCATTTTATCTTGTCAAAGGCTTTTTCAAAGTCCAAGACAATTGTTGCAACATATTGTCCCTTCTTATTGGCCAAACACATAGCTTCCCAACTTGTAATAAGTTTTTTTTATAGAATGTATCTACCTTTGATAAAACTTAGTTTGAGTGACTAAAATAAATTTATTCAACATATCTTCAATCCTTCATGCCAACAGTTTAGCAATAATCTACTTTGTTATATTTTCTAATGTTATTGGTCCCTAACTCTTAATTTGAGTTTTGTCACCAACTTTGGGAATCAATTTTATAATTCCTTTGGTTATGTTCTCACCCAAAGAGCCTCTATCATATGAATCTTCATAAAGTGAAAGGAGATCCATATTTATCCAATCTGAATTAGCTTTGTAAAGCTCAATTAGGAATCTATCAAGTCAATCAGACTTATCATTTTCTAGAGAGTTAATTGCCCATTTGGCTTCTTCCAAGAGAATTTCTTCATTCAATCTTCCAGCTTTTATAGTGGTAATTTTCTTAGGGATCACATTGAGGCATCTATCAAGAGCTTATTGGCTTTCAAGTCCATTCTCATTGAAGAAGGATTCCTTTAGAGTCTCTAGTTCAAAAGAATAACTATCATTAGTTTGGGTAGATTCATTTAAATATCTTTTATTCTTGGCTTTTAAAATATAAAATAAATACTTGAAGCCCCAATCACATTCATGGATCCAATTAAGTTTAGATCAAGCTCTTTTCCTGTGGATTTTGTGATTTTATATTTTCCTAGGATAGTTTCAAGTCTTTATCAATTCAGTTTCAAGGTCTAAATCATCAATTTTGCCTTGCAGTTCTTTTTCAAAAGTTTTGAGTTTTCTTGTAGCTCACATCATTGCAACATTCATATAAATACTTCTTTTCTTTCCTAAAAGTTAAAATACCTTCTTCCAAGCTAGAATGGGTCCCTTCCATGATTACCCAATTTAGATAATTATGAAGTTCCATATGGGTAGCATTAGAAGTATCTTGATGTTTAAGGGGAGGAAAGATTCACTTTAAAGGGTCTAACCATAGTTTTAAGACATGGAGTATCATCACTTTGAATACACATGGTAGAAAAAATAGGTGAATGGCCAGACGTAGAGGCAAGAGCTACCAAGACATGTAAATGGTTAGCAGCAACATGAAAGGAGGAAAAAGATGAGTCTGTATAAATCTTTTCAAGTTTGCAATAGATAAATTCTCAAATATTTATTGGTTATTACACATGCAAACCAAATATATTGTAGCTCATACTTCCCCTTTTATAAGGGATCAAGAACATTAAATCTCCTTTTAAATTTATTCCATTGAGTCAACTCATTTCCTTTCCAATTAAAGGTAGTGTCTCCTATTTTATCCTCACTATTTTCTATCATGTTAACATCACCAATGAACATAAGGAGTGTTGGGAAGAGTGGATTTTGCGCATTGCAGAAAAAAAGCCCTATCTCTATATTCATTTGCAACATTAAAGTTTTGGATCCCAAAGATAATACTATTTTAACTAATTAGTATCCAAAAATCCCTCTGACAAGGACATACAACTTTGTTAACAATAAACTCTTCTAGGTTAGGTCCCAAAAGAGTGGCCACTCCTCCTTTTACCCTTTCATGATTCAAATAGAGAACTATTGCCTAATCCCATATGATTTTAAAATTGTGTGACCTTGGAATCCAACAAATTTAATTTCTTCATGACATATAAAATCTTTAAATTTTAGCTTGCTACACTATCTTCGAACAATAAATTTTCATCAAACATCTCCAACCCACTTACATTCTAAATTTGAGTATTTATCATAAAATTACTTTTGACAATGTTTACTACTATTATACAACCTATTAAAGAAGTCAAGAATGTTCCCCTATTTTCTTTTAAAATAATTTATATTAGCCAAATTTTGATTAGCTTTCTTTTCTCTTTTTATTATGCTTATTAGAAACTTCAATAAAAGAACATTCCTTATCTTTATATGGGGATATATCCATCATGGAAGGTATATCTTCATCTAAATATATATACTCTTCTCAAATAGAGACTAATTGGGAGTGTTGGTTATCTCAGTCCTCTCAACAATAGAGGCTAAGGACAACTCTTGGGCATTGAGTCTAGAAGGGGTATCAACCTCAGGTACTGACTCATTTTTGTCTTTTTGGAAAATAAGAGAGCTTTATCTAGTTGGAATATTAGGAAAAAGTTAGAGCCAAAGTTGGTATAACTCAAAGGAAGAAGAAAATTTGAATCATAAAGGGATTTAGCATCCATCACAACCTATTCTTCTAGGGGAGCGAAAGTTCTCTTAGAGCAATTATTTTCCCTCATCTCTTTTGTCATAGCAACAGTTTCAAAGATCAGGAAAATCTTATTTTCTTTCTTTGATTCAGACTGGTCCTCTATTGAGCATATTCAGACACTCTTTCTTCAACGGATCATCAAATGTCATTGCTCAATATCCCATAATATTATTCTGGCTGAGTTCAGAGCTCATCCCTTTAGATTGGGGGCTATTTTTTACCTGATATGGTAACTCCATCGTCTTTGTTGCTTTGCAGAATCCTCTGATGGTTGGGACAGATACTCTTACCTTGTATACTGCTCCTCAGTTGTGCTTGCCAGATTTGACACCTTTGTGAGAGCCTGCTGCTGGTATGGCCAGGCCACATCCCTTCTGAGCTCCATCAGGATAGACATTGATCACTTGCCCCCCTTTCAGTTCTCATTAGATGCTCCTACTCATCTTGTCCCTTCCAAGCAAGAGTTGAATGAGTAGATCAAAATTGACATCTATAGACAGTAGCTCATTATGACTTGGACCGAACTGCCTGGGGGGTAAAGTCCAAGGATGGCATTCTATGCTAAGTACTTTTTGAACATGCAGGATGGGATTATTGCTCGACCCATATATTTATCATAAAGTTGGTGTCATTCTCTTCAGTTCACGTTAGGATCTTTCAAGGTTGGTTCCCACCATCTATGGGCCCAGACTTACCACCACATTGATAGAGAGGATTGTATTTGTAGGCTATCCACATTGGCTGAGATTGAGACTAAGTTGCACTTCATTTTCCATTGCCCTATTTATTATGAAATTAGAGGGAGATGTTATTGTTTATTCAGAGAGTGCAACTCACTGACCTCCTTCTTCAACTACACTGATCAAAGATGTTTGGCACTTTCTCTTCGAGAGGTGATGCAGCTTCGTGATCACACCCTAAAACTTATTTCCCCCTAGAAGTAGGCTACTAAGAAGCTCATTAAAGACTTCTTCTTTCCCTAGCCCCCTCGGCGGGGTGTGCAGTGGCCCTTAGATACCTCCGCCATTGTTCACTCTAGATCTATGCGACCCGCAAGGCTTATTTTCATCCTCATCTTCATCTTCATCAACATCATCCCACCGGCAGATTTCAAGGATGACTACATGCTCTCCCTCACCTGGGTCCATATCCCTCAGTGCTGGACTTCTTCCAGCCTAGGAAGAACCCTTAGTTTGCATCTTGTATCTGGTTCTCTTTCCCTTTTGTTTGCTTTCCTAACCATTGTTTGGTGGTCTACTGGTTCTTTACTTCTTGTTCTGTAAGTTTTCAGTCTCATAGAACCTTGTTGGTCTCTTGTTGGACATTAATAAATTTATCTTATCTTATCTTATCTCCTAATTCAACTCATTATCAATAGATCCACTTGAGACAACAAAGCTAGCAACTTGTGCTTTTATCAATTTTGGACAATCTTTATAGACATGACCATTTCTCTTGTAGTGGAAACAAGCCTCTAGGTTACCCAATAAAGAGATATCCCATCATCTTCAACAACTAGTGAATAACATGTGGAAAGACAACCTCAAGTTCAAGTGGGGACAAAACCTTAGCATTTATATAAGGGATAGTGAATTTAGAATGTTCAATTTGCAAGACAAAGCCCATAGGCTTTAATAGCTAAAAGGGATAGTGAATTTAGAATGTTAAGTTTGCAAGACAGAGCCAATAGCTAATGTATAAAAGTCCAGAATTCAACATTTAAATTCTTTATTTCAACCCGATTGGGAGAAGATTTAGCAGCAACTTCCTAAATACTACCATTTACAGACCTAGTAAATGCACAAAATAAAGATTTGCCAACATTCCAAAACTTGTTTTTAAGAATCCTATCCTGCATATTATGGGTTTTCACAAAATAAATAAATTACACTTCGAATCATTCTGCAAAATGTAACTTGACAGCCAAGTCTTTTGGCCCAGACATTTGAAATCCAATCATCAAAAAACGTGCGAGGAGAAAAGAAAACGCCAGCAGAGCCAGTATGAGTTGCAGAGCTTCCTCATTTCACACCAATACATCTCAAATCTCAATACTATTAATAATTTACATTTCATAATATCGAAGCAACATTATTAGCAAGAACTGCTAGCTGATGGTAGTCCGAGTAGAATTAACTGTTGAAAATCTTGACTAAAACAAGAATATATGCAAACTAAACTACCTAAATTTAAACAGAACATTTTTTAATTATTTCACAATTATGCAGCAAAACTAATAATCCGTATTTATTTTAAAACTTCGATTGAAAAGATGTGAAATACAGTGTCATCTGGGAATTTTCAGATGACAGATGGATGATCGTCAAATTCTTCTTTAAGAGCCCGCATTGACTGATGGTGTGGCATAATTTCTCAACACGCGGGGCTTTATATGAACTATGCAGAGGATGAGTAGTAGATGTATTGTAAATGGGATACTACTCATAGAGAAGCTCTTGTAAGAAGTAGTCGATGTATTATAAAGTGGGGATATTTTAAACTGCATATGCAACCACTTAAATTATTTTACCTTGATTATGAGCTTCTTTCCAAATATATTAAACCTTTTATGTTCATTAAGTAAAATTTCTCCATGTTTGGACTTTTTTTGGTTTTGTTTTTAGTTTAGATAACAATGTTATATGTTTTCTATAACTATGCATAAGAAAAAGAATCTTATTATAGAAATACATATTTGATGAGAGAACTAAGAAATTGAAGAATATTATACTTTGTCTTTTAGAAAGGTAATTTTTTTATTGATTAATATACGCCATTCATGTGGCTAACTCTAGATACAAAACCTAATGGACACAAATGAGATTTTAGATTACATTTCATTAAATCCCAAAGAACCTTGAGGATAGCTTTAATAATTGAAAACTTAACCTTTTATTTAGATTGTACTCTTACAAGTTATCTCCATATTTAAGGCATTGTATTTTAAATGTTATGCCAGGATCAAAGGTTGAATCCCCAAACACTGTTATTGCCAGAAATAGGGAGTTTTCCCTTTAAGCTTCCACAAGTGTAATCATTAAAACTACTATTAAATACCACATGAATGCAAAAAATGTTTCTATCCCATCGCTTTGTAAAGTTTTAGGAACAAAGAAATTCATAGTAGTTCATCTATGGAAGAAAATGTCATTTAACAATCATTCAACATTAGATTTGAGAGAAATGTACATAGATGACTTACCAAATGATTCCAAACTTAGGATTTCAAATTACTTTACAAGCATATTGTTTCCCTAAAGAAATAGGGTTCTTTGAATGACCAAGGATAGTAGAAAAAAATAAGACTTTGTAGATTTTTATGATTTTCAAGAAACAAACTAATTATAAAAAGTTGGATGAAAATATAAGTGAAGACCGAGTGTCATTTGTAAAGCCATAAACTACCTCATCAAATATGAGGTGATATCCAAGAAACAAACAATCAACCATAATATATAGACATACACAATGATGAGGCCACAAAAAGAGTTACAAATTATGATGTAACCTAAAGAAGCAACTTTCATTATGATCCAAGATTTGGACTGTCGTTTCATATATATTATCGAGAAAAGCACAACACATAGGCCCAATCATACACAAAAACTTCAATGAAACTATACCACAATAGCAATTTGATAACCTAGTATCCATAACTAACCTGATCAATTAATTCATGCTTTGTTGAAAATAAACCTCCAACAATCTTCAAATCTAGCAATATTTTTACTTCAATTGCTTCAGGTTGAGGAAATATGGCACAAGAAAGGAAGAAAGGCCTAATGAAAGCAAGAAAAGCTTTATACTAGTTAAGCATGTGATCAAGGGGCAAGCCAAAGAGGATTAATTTAAGTACCAATAGAATAGATTGTCAAATTTTGAGAGCATCTGTGTTACGACTTTGATCAAACACAACTTCACCACAATAGCTTGAAATATGGCTCACGAGATTTCTTTCATTTCATTTATGTACATAATAAAATCTTGGTGATTCTAAATATCTTCGAAGACAAGGAATGAAAACATCTCCCATCAGTCTTGCTCAAACAATGTCCCGATTTGAGGTATGAAGAGGTACCTTTGGTTAAAACCCCTTAATGTAGAAGGAAAACCTCCCCAGCTAAGTATGCCATCACTTGAAATTTCATGTGCTAGCACAACTAATGCAAAGCCTTATTGGAAAATAATAACAGATTTTAAACATTAGATTAAAGAAAAATATCCAGTTAGATACCTTCAAAGAATTGTCATGAGTTATGGATTAGAGTATAAATGATCATAGAGAGCACAAATCCCAAGAAAAATCTAGGGTAGTTGGAGCATACAGATGGAATTATTCTAATGGGAATTAGTTGGCATTGTCTTACATAGAACAAGGCAAAACATTACCTAACCTTTTACATTAAACTAGCATGCAATTCCATCAACCTGCATTGTATAGAATCTCACAAGTTCCTACATTACCAGTAGAAAATGCAGTAAATTGATGGGGAATTCTGAACCAAGATGTACAATCTTTGATAATTTCTAAAACTTGATTACACATTGTATTTTATTTTTAAAAAGTCATCATAAAACCCTAACTTTGTAAAGAAGTGCTCTTTAGGTTTTGTACACAAAGGAAATACATGATTATAATGACACAAAAATAAGAATTGTTACAAATATATGTGTTGATAAATCCCTAATCTAGTTAATTAGCACTCTTTCCTGATATGGCCCTAATATTTTCAAGGAGCACCATTTACTTTTGTAATAGATAAGAAAAGAAAGACAAAAAAGACAATAAATTCATAATGTCACGAAATAGAAAGAATTACAAATACATAGAAAGAAATAGAACAATTAAGTAAACAGAACACCTTTGAAGCTTACACAAATTTTGAAGGAGAGTGTGTATTTTGTGCATTGTAATGACACAATGACTTGCAATAATAGGGAAACAAAATTATGTGGCCACATATAGTGGGTTGCACAAGAAAATGTTGAGCCCTTTCCTCTGCTTTCCATGACTTGTAGAGGAATTTTTGTTGCACATTTTGTGTGAAGAAAAATGAAAATAATACTCTGTACCTCTACACCACTTCTCCTTGCACAATCAAATAATTCAAAAAACATAGGTAAATAGGATGAATTGGCTAGTATGCATGCATGAAAAATGTAGAAGCATGAGCCATGTGAATGTATTTTGAAGCTTCCACCTATCCATAATCCTTGCTAGGTGGATTGTTAAAGGTTTTTTTTTTCCAATTTTTTTATATTAAAAACAAAAAAGTTTACCAGTAAAAATAGCCGCAACCAATCATAAAGTAGGAATAAACACAGAAAGACCCATTTTAGTAGAATTATTTTAGAAGACCATAGGTTAAATGATTTTAGCATAGTTTACAAAGCACATTCTAGTAAGCTAATTAAAATCATCCTAGTAGATGATATTGAAATTTTGTGCCTTGAAACTATTATTGTGTGTTTAAATTGTCTTACCATCTTTTCACAAGAAAACTTAAATATTTATACCATTTAAGTTGAAGGATAAAGATGATATCATAGTTTAAAAAAAATATAATGAGAAGACTAACATATTTAATTTGTGTATGAATAAAATGTAACACAAAGTTACTATTTTTTTTTTTGCCACTAATACATAGGCCAAAAAACATTAACAATTTAAATTTTCTAATATTTATATTTTAATCACCATTATATATCAAACATATTATAAATTTTTTAAATTATCAATTTATATATTTTCAAATTATAATTTATTTTTTTGAAAATTCTATAAATTAATAGTTAAAATGTGTGTGTGTGTGTGTGTGTGTGTGTGTGTGTGTGTGTGTGTGTGTGTGTGTGTTTGTGTGTGTGTGTGTGTGTGTGTGTGTGTGTGTGTGTGTGTGTGTGTGTGTGTGTGTGTGTGTTTGTGTTTAAAATAACTTCTATATTTATAATATGTTTGACTATCTTTAGGCCAAGATCAATTAGCTCAATCTTTAACACTAATTGGGAACTCGGAAGCTAACAATCAAACCTTTAATCCCCAACATTGGGATCCCTGCAATCAACAAAATGTTTATATAGAGGATATTAGAGAAAACCTAAGTGCATATAAATAACTAGAAATTAGGTTGCCATCTTATTTAAAAATGATATTAGTGACCAAATCACCTTATGGCAAAAAAAGCATTCATGTGACATCAACCTTCCCCTTCTCGAGCTCCCATACCAACACAAGATAAAAATATTCTTAATGACAACAAAATAGATTTCTTTGTCCCTAGGAAGCTATGACTAACCCTTCAAAAATTCAAGTAGGATTGGTATTAGTAGATTCTCCCATTCATCTGAATAATAAAGTAGATTCTTGTGGATTGGAGTCAACAAGGTCAGTAGATTATTCTATTAAACCATGAGAAATAATCAATATGAATCGCCCCCAATAATCTCTCTTAAAAAAACTATTAGTACAAGAGCTAAAAATATCCCTCGAGCATATAAATTTCTCATGAGGAAAAAATGGTTAATTAATCACAAAAAAAATAGTACTTCATTAGAAACAATAAATGAAATGAGAAATAAGGATATCAAAAAGCATAATAAAGATGAAAAAAAAAGATTCATAGATTTTGGCAAACCCCAGAGGGAGGGAAAAGACTATTTGAATATGACAATAGAGTAAGTTATATTACTATAAAATAAACTTCTATCAAACAAGCCTCTATGCAATATCCTATAGAAGTACTCTTTTCTAAGGGAATTTGAGGAGGTTAATCTAATTGAAACTACAAATGACTCAATTGATCTAGCTCTATAATTGGAAGAATTTGGTACCCAAAAAAAATTATTAAATGAGAAAATTAATAATAATAAAAGAAACTCTAACCATGCTAGAGGAAACATCACATAATATAGATATAGATCATAATTGTGACTCTAGAATTAGTGACAAAATTATGCAGGAACTTAGGGAATAAATAGGTACTAATAGAAATTATCTAGAATCTATCAACTTGTTAAATAACAACAATAATCTTGATAAATTAGGCCTTTCAACTACCATGGATGGTATTAATCATCCTAAATGCAAAAAGAGAAATTTAAAAAGTGTGATAGGAAATCACTAGCAAAACTAAAGCCAATACTAGGTATGAATGTTAATCAAAAGAAGATCAAATATTTATTGCATGCAAGGAAGGGGAAGGTCCTTCCCACTACACTATTAAACTTACTACATGGAATGATAGGGGCTTAAATGATCCTAAAAATATGCTTATTTAAATGTAATTCAACACTATTTAAACCAGAAATAATTCTAATTCAAGACATGAAACTTAATAAAGGAGTAAAGTTTAGTAAAAAATTAGGAATTTGGAAGTCATAATTAATATAATCCATAGGGGCCTCAAGAGGTATTAGAATTATTTGGGATCCTAGGAAAGTGGTATTTAATTCTCTATTTTACAAGCCCGATTGGATGGGTGGTAGTATTAAAGGTCTCAAAAATGACATTCAACTCCTCTAATAGAATTATATACAATAGAAAAGAAAGAGCTATGGAATGAAAAAAGTATATTCTTAGAAGCATATAATAACTATAGTGTATTTTTAGGTGGAGACTTCAATGCTATTCTTAATTTAGAAGAAAAATTTGGTTGTTCCCAAACCATCTTTCAAACCCATGACCGATTTCAAAGATTGGTCCTTAACAATTTAACTGATATACCAATATTTGATGGAACATACACTTGGAATAATAGAAGAATAGGATTTTGCAACATTATAGAAAGCTTAGATAGATTTATATTTAGAGAGGACCTTATCTCTTTTAATTCAAATGTCTCTTCTTCAATCCTTACCAATGCATGATTGGATCACTTCCCAATAAGACTTGAATTGTCAAAACAACTCAACCATCTAAGAACCCCTTCAAATGTGAAAACATGTGATTTTTAGATGAAAATTTTCTAAATGATATTAAATTATGGTGGTAGGAGGAAAACTTTGAAGGATCTAAAATATTTTGTTTTGTAGCTAAATTAAAAATTTTAAAAGAAAAATTATTAAAATGGAATAAGGAACACTTCAATAATATATTTAATGAAAAAATAGATAGCGAAGAGGAATTGAAAAAGCATAATAAACAATTTATTAAGTATAGGACAAATAATGTTAAATATATTCGAGAAAAAGAACTACTAGCAAAGCAAGAAACTATTTTAGCTAAGGAAGAAATATTTTGGAAACAAAAATCATGGGATAAATGGTTATCAAAAGGATATAGAAAGAAAAAAAATTCCATAATAGCACTATAAGTAAGATAAATAAAAATAGATCAAAATGGCAAAAGCACACATAATTGCGAAAAATCAAGGCAGACATAGTTTCAAACAAAAAGAAAAACCATGGCAGAGATCTCCAAGTAAATGACATTCAATATACGCATCCCAAAGATCCTCACCATTTAACATGGGCAAACAAGGATTTCCACAGAGAGGTTTATGTGATGGAAACTGCCAATAGATTCTCTATACTGGAGAAAATTGAAGAAAATCAAAAGTAGAGTTGTCAAAGGCAGCAAGGGACAATTTTGCATCAAAGAGTGGTAGATTCCAATACCAATAGACCTATATTTTCTCCATTCAGATCAAGTAGTTTTGATTCTAGGTCATTCTTCACTATTGATAGTTTAGATAACTAGATTAGGGTTTTTGATTTGACCAAATATGCTTAACCCCACTAGTGAGATTTTTCATCAAAACCTATTAGTTTAGATTGTTATGACTTTGATGATCTGCTACTTCAGGATAGGTCTAGGTTTTTTCCTTTTCCTATTGTCGCCTCCCCTTGCACATACATTCCACCCCATCGTCATTCTGCTAAATCACCTATTCGATCCTATTGTAACCCTATTCAGCATCCAAAGCCCAAGTCTTCTTCTAAACAAGTAGACAATTGCATTATCATTCCAAGAAAAGTAGCTAAAGACTCTTGGCTACAATGTCAAAGTGTAGGAGTTTTTGTTGTATGGAACAACTCTAAGAAAGATCTACCCCTTCTCTCTAATTGGCTAGAAGAAATCTGCTTGGATCAGGTAAGTATCTTTCACTTTTGTAATAAAATTCTCTATTTTCATTTCTTGGATGAATCGGTTAGAAATGAACTGATTTTAGTATTGAAATGCTTCTTCAAAGGTCATGTAGTTAAATTTATAAAATGGTCCCTTGATTTCAATATAGAAGGGTTAGATTGTATGATTCCTACCTAGTTTAATATTCCATCTTTACCTCCAGAGCTTCTCCAAATAGACATTCTTATGTCTTTAGGATTTGCTTTGGGAGAGATTTTAGGTATTGATTCTTCATTTCAATGCTGTAATAATGTCAAAATACTTGTCAATACCAAGCTCAGTCATCCATCACAGATACATTGGAAAGTAAGAACAAATAGAGCCACATATGATCTAACAGTGCATATCTATGAAGGTAAAATATTAGAAATTCTAAGATTGGATGGTAAAATGAATATTAGATATGAGATTCTTCCTCTTACATCAAGTTTAAATAATAAACTCTCGTGGATGGGATTTATGAAGAAAATGAGGAATCAAGAGCTGCTTGATTAGGACATTGACACTTCTTATCATGAGGAATTCAAATTTCAGATAGAGTCTTTCTACCTAAATGAATCAGACAAGGGACAGACAGATGATTCTCTAGCCAGAAAAATCAAGTTAAAATCAAGAATAGTGACAAATCATAAGGAGATCTCAGAATTTACAAAAGAAGATAAGCCTAAAAGGAAACAAAGAGTTAAAAGGAAGGGAAAAACCTTAAAAAGAAATATGGCTAGAATTTGACAAAAGAATCTGACACAGGTAGCATAAATAGGGAAAGCAGAGAAATACAGAATTTGCAGCAACAAACACAGTGGAAGGAAAAAGAGATGGGAAATTCAAATCCCATATTAGACAAGAAAAAAATAATTGACTCCTCTCTTAAGGGTGTGTCTATAGAAGCTAAAGTCAACCTTCAATTCAAAGATGGTAAAGACAAAGTTACGTCAAGTTCTCTACAAGCAGAGGAAACATGGGACATAAAGAAAACAATATAGAAGATGTAGAAAATGCTATGTTATTTGATATTAACTCAAATAATATAGAAAGACATCAATTTTAGAATGATATGAGTCAGATGGTACATGGCCAGGTGCAGAAGCAATCACCTAAAGATAAAGAAGCTACTTCAGTTTCTCATAGATTATATAAGTTTTAGCAGACTCCAACACATACAATAAGTTCCCCATTCACACCAGACAACAATAAAAAAGGAAAAGAAAAAGAAGATAAGTCTTTGATAGAGGAAGTTCAAGATTTCTTGAATAAAGATATCCTAGACAAAAAAGCAGAAATTGTGAGCACATCCAAATCAGAAGAGGACTATCTTAATTTACTAATGGATGAATTGATTCAGGCATTCAGCTTTGAAAATATGAATAATAGTTCTGAAACTTAGAAGGAAGAATTAATATAGAGGATTCTTAAATTAGGAGGTAATAATTATATAGGTGAAGACCTGAGAAGAGATCTTCTAACCATTGAGAAGGAGGATATTTCTATGAGTCACTCCATAGTTAATAGGTAGGAAATAGGTGCAGAGCAGAAGGATAAAGTTAAAAGTATTGATTTCAAACCAAACTCAGAAGCAGTTCTAGAAAATCATCCTAGTCTTATTGATCAAAAATTAAGAGAATTTGAAAATGAAGAATCAGAAAAGAAGACTAGCAATAAGACTGTTACTTTTTAGAATGTGGAAATTAATTTAGAACATCTTGGGATTCATATGAAGGAAGAAGGTCTAAAATCTCCCGAATGTAGAAAAGAAAAAGGTAAAAGAAGAAGAAGATCTGTAAAGGAACTCAAGGAAGCAGATGGGGGTCTCAAGACCTTCTCAAGGAACCATGAAGATCACTACATCGAATGCTAGGGGTCTCAATGCCCCTAGCAGAAAAAAGGTTACTAAAAAAAAACCTTAGAATATTTGAATCTGACATCATTTTAAGTCAAGAAACTAAACTAAATAAGATAGAAGGTGTTAAATTAGATAAAAATTTAGGTATATGGAAGGTTGTCTTTCAAGAGTCAGTATGGGCTTCAAGGGGTTTAGGAATCTTTTGGGACCCTAGGAAGGTTACCATTGACATTCTTTACAGTAGTAATAATTGGATTAGTGGGAGCGTTTAGAGTTTAAAATTAGATCTTAAGTTTCTTCTCATTAATGTTTGTGGTCCTATTAGTAATATAGAAAAAATAATAATTTGGAATGGCATTACCAAATTTATGAACAATTTTAAGGGGAGTCTATTTTTAGTAGGTGGAGATTTCAACACGATTTTATATATTAACGAGAAAGTAGGAGGTAGTCAACATACGTCTTGAGCTTCCAAAGATGTCAAAGATTGGTGTGATACCAATAGTTTGATTGATATCCCAATCAGAAATGGAAATTTTACATGGAACAATAGAAGGAAGGATTTCTCCTACATTGCTGAAAAACTAGATAGGTTCTTGATCAAAGGTGAATTGGATGTCAAAAACTTGAATTTTCATTCTTCCATGTTACCTATCATGGGGTCTAATCACTACCTAGTTAGATTCAAATTTTCAAAGCTGCATAAACTTGAAAGGAATCCATTTAAATGTGAAAAAATGTGGTTCTTAGACCCTAGTTTCATTAATAATATTAAAGTATGGTGGACACAAGACAACTTTGAAGGATTAAAAATGTTCGTTTTCATCGCTAAACTGAAAATGCTTAAGGAATAGATCCTCAACCGGAATAAAAATTCATTTTAACAATACTTTCAAAGAAAAATTAGATATAGAAAATCAACTAAAGGATTTAAACTTAGAAGTTCTTAAGAAAGGTATGAACAATGATAGTTATATACTCGAAAAAGAACTATTGGTGGAGCAAGAGGACATTCTATCCAAAGAAGAAACCTTATGGAGACAAAAATCTAATGAAAGATAGTTAGACGAAGGAGATAGAAATACAAAATATTTTCACAACTCTACTCTATATAACAGATCAAAGAGTAAAATATCTAGTATCAAAAATAACTTGGGTATCTTAACGGACAAACCAAATGAAATAGCAAACACTTTCATAGAATACTTTCAGAACATCTTAAACAACCTCGAGGGTTCTAATAGAATAGCACAAAATAATCTTCTCAAAGTTATCGCCAAAATAGTGACTACGGAGGATAATAACGTTCTAAACCAACCTATTTCTCTAGAAGAGGTTAAGTTAGTTGTTTTCAACATGAATCCTTATAAATCACCTGGCCCAGATGGATTTTAGGAATTTTTCTTTTAGAAATGCTAGGATATCATTAGTTCAGATTTGTGGAAAGTGATTGAAGCATCTAGGAGTGGTGGGGCTCTTTTATCAGAAATCAATCACTCTTTTCTAACTCTGATTCCTAAAAAGTCAGATTCGGAGACCCTAGTAGATTTTAGGCCGATCAAACTTTGTAACACTATTTACAAAGTTTATTCAAAGGTTTTAGCAAATAGACTTAAGATTATTCTTCCTAAGTTAATCTTAGAAGTACAAATAGGTTTTGTCCCAGGCAGATCCATTCTTGATGGCATCATTACCATTCAAGAAACGATCCACTCTGCCTGTAAAAATAAAGAGGTGTGCAAGTTCATGAAACTTAATATCCAAAAGGCTTATGATATGGCCAACTGGTAGTTCTTATGCAAGGTTCTTGAAGCCTTTGGATTCTCCCATCAATGGATCAATCTTATTTTTAAATTTATATTTACCCCCAAAATCTTGATCCTTATTAATGGAACTCCTAAAGGTTTCTTTGATATTTCTAGAGGTATTAGACCAGGAGATCCCCTATCTCCATTTCTTTACATTATCATGGATGAGGCCTTTGGAGGAGCAGTGGTGGATATGCATAAGAATTAAAAAAATTAGGCATCACTGTTATGAGTAACATGCCCAATATCACACATGAACAATATGTTGATGACACTATTTTGCCAAGCAAAAGTATAGTGATTGAGGCCTTTGGTCTTAAGAACATTATTAACTCTTATATGGAAGCTTTAGGTTAGAAAGTGAATAAATCTAAATCTGAGACTTATTTCATTAATACAAGACTTGAAATAGGAATGCAGATATGTAAAATTATGGGATACAAAAAAGAGAACTTTCCCTATATGTACCTGTGTAATGCACTAGAGAGAGGTTTAAAATCCAATAAGGTTTGGTGTAACACCCTGTATAAAATAAGTTCAACACTTGGGAGTGGAAGGACAAATGGTTGACTAAGGCCAGAAAAAGTATAAAGATCAGATCAGTTTTATTGGCCATTCCAACATATCCTCTTTCGTGTCTTCCTCTTCCCAAGAAGCATCTTCTTAGATTTGAATCTAAACTAAGGAATTTTTTGTGGAATGATTGTGAAGAAGATAAAAAGTTGGCACTCATCAAATGGGAGAACATCTATAAACCCAAAGAAATGGGTGGGCTAGGGATCAAGAATTTACAATAGCAAAATGAAGCCTTAGGTGCCAAATTAATCTAGTGTCTTTTCAAGGAAAGAGATCAGAAGTGGACGAAGATTCTTTAGAATAAATATCTTAATGTGGATGATCCTGTCTCAATCTTTAGAATGAAAATTTTACCCAAAGGCTTTGAGAGTTGGAATTTTATGATAAAATGTCATCATGTGGTTTGCAAATATTTGACTTGGGATATAGGTAAAGGTGAGGAAGGTTTATTT
Source organism: Cupressus sempervirens (assembly GCA_028749045.1). Taxonomy (NCBI): domain Eukaryota; kingdom Viridiplantae; phylum Streptophyta; class Pinopsida; order Cupressales; family Cupressaceae; genus Cupressus; species Cupressus sempervirens. Next base: position 504,007,330 of record CM053791.1, read on the forward strand.
TGGGAAGACTCTTCGGATAGGCATCCCTCTCTTATCGACAACACATTTCCAAAGGATATAAAATAAAAATTAGTCAATTTATGGGGTAGAAAAGTTTGTGATTATAAGATAGAAGTTACTTCTAAAAATAAATCAAGATGGATATGGAAATCCTTGGATGGTTTGGCTTGGACACATCTGAGACAAAAGCTTTTGAAAAGATTTTAGTTGATAGGAGGATTAAGCAAACAGAGAGGAAAGATGAGCTTATATGGGCTGCATAAAATGATAGGAAATATAGTGTGAAAAATGGTTATAAAGCTCAGATTCATTCTCAAAAATGGGACAATGTGGATATTCCTCTTAAAATCTATTGGGAAATGACATGCCTTCCAAAGGCTGGATTCTTTCTATGATTGGCTTTTCAAATTCTTATTGCGGATAGATTAAGGAAATTTTGTTTTCAAGGTCCTTTGAGATGTGAGTTATGTAAACAAAGTAGTGAAGACACTAATCATCTTTTATTCAGTTGTACATTCTTTCAAAGATGTTGGGAATGGCTGAAAATAATGCTAGGTTGGTCTTCACCTTTACTTAAGACTTTCTTAGATCTGCTCAAAGGATGGCCTTCTAACTTGGTTAAAGGAATTTATACTAAGCTATGGAATATTTGTCCCTCCATCATGGAATGGGAGATTTGGAAAGAAAAGAATCGCCACATTTTTTAGAACATAGAAATGCAGTCAAAAGAGTTAACTTTAAAGATAGAAGCTAACGTTGTTGAAATGGTTAACTCGTATCTAAGAAATGCTTAGTTTGAAGAAGGATCCTTTTCCTTTTAGGATGGTCTAGCTAAGAAGAATTGGTCGAAACTAATCAACCCTCCTTTGCTCTATGTCAAAAATAGCAAGGAGGCTAAGAAAAATTGCAAATGGTCTCCGCCTCTAAAAGGTTGGGCAAAACTTAATTTTGATGGTATGGCTAGAGGCAATCTAGGTATGATAGGTATTGGTTGCATCATCAATGATGATACTGGTCATTAGATGGCCAAAAAAGCCATGCTGATTCAACCAACTTCCAACAATCTGGCAAAATTAGAGGCTCTGGACCATGGGCTCTAGCTATTTCATCTGTTAGGACTCTCTAGAGTAATAATAAAAGGTGACTCTCAGATTATTCTGAATGCTATTAGGAAACATTCTACCTCGAATTCGGTCCTTAACTCTAAGTTAGAAGAAGTGCTAGATTTGCTTGATAAACTTGAAGATAGTAGGATATGTCATATTTTTCAAGGAGGCAACCAGAAGGAAAATTATTTAGCGAATTTGGGGACCAATGGTGTCAACTCCTTGGTCTTTAATGCGGTCCCCTCTTCTCTTAGGTTTTAGATATTTCTTTCTTCTTAGACTCCTTGATCTCTTATCTCCTTTATTTTATGTTTTTTTTGCCATATGCATTTGTATTTTGCTGGTTGTTATATATATAATTATACTCTGATAATAATATATACATAAATGTTATATATATATATATATATATATATATATATATATATATATATATATATATATATATATATATATATATACATATAATCTTGTATTATATAAACAGATATATACATATGTATAAATATATAAATATAAATATATATATATATAATATATACTTTGTATTTTCATCTATTCTTATTCTATCTTTTTTCTATTGTTCATTCATGTTTTTATTAATAATAATAATTACATATATATATATATATATATATATATATATATATATATATATATATTATATACTTTTTTATATTTTCATCTTCTCTCTATCTGTTAGTTTTTTTGATGTTGGCATTTGTGAATTTTCCTTTTTTGACCTTTATGACTCAATCTTTCTATTTTCTTCATCCTATTGTTTCATTTGGTTCTCATAACTTTCTCTGGTCATCATTCTAGAACATGGTATTTGATTAGCTTGGGTTTTCCTGTGGTATTGATTGTCCCCCAATTTTTATCATTATGACATTTACATCTTTGTCATGTTTAGGTTGGGAAATGATGTTTTTAGCTATCATCACTATGATCTTCTAGATTTTTTGAGTGTCCCTGTCTTCATTCTAAATTGCCATCCATCATTTTGAGTTGATCCCTTATTTTTTTTGCAAATGGACACCAACGTGTATGTTTATCACACCACTGAAAATCTCACAATGGCCTTCCTTGGTAACATCAAACCGGAGAGATGGAACTGTTTGCTTAATCCATTTGATGACATGACTAGGATTGTTGTTAGTAGGGCCATCGGGGAGGGGGTTTTTGACTACAGGGCTTCTTCAACAACAAATAGTGACATTATTGGTGCATTCATTGGGTGTTTAGCGAGAGTAAAAGTCAAACTAGGGGTCATGGTTAGTCTATGTTGTGATATCTTCGATCCAGTATGGAGAAAGGGGCTTGAATAGGCTATATACAACATAGATGATAAACTTTGTATATCACTCCTGGAGAAATACATGAGTCTTCCATGGGGATCACCAGATCTAGAGACAACATTTTGGCATCCAACCTTAATTATTAGAGAGAATTTGGCTTTCTATCGTGAATGGCCTAGGATGGAGGCGAGTATCAATTTTCTACTATGGTGGAGAAGGATTGTAGAAGATGAGAGCAAAGATTGGATAATTAACTATCTTAATATGTTTAACACTTATGTTCAACTTGGAGTGGTATTCGACAACCTTGATGCCCTCAATTTCTGTACACCGAATTCTGAAAAAATAAGCTGGGAAAAATATGACTTCGAATTCCCTCTGAATTTCTTGGTTTAGAAACTGAATGATATCCCATAGGTAATCATGGTATATTGGAAGTAATTGGTTATTTCGTAGATCCAAGGGTATGTATTTTTGGCCAGTCCTATATCTAGGGTTTATGATACCACTATCCATAGTATATTTAGGATTCAGTTTGTAGCATCCAATTTTATAAAATCTTTATGAAGGTCTATTGTAGTTAGGTTCTCTAGTTTCAAATTTTGTAATCTTTTGGATTGATGCGTATAGAAATGGTTGGACCATAATTGTAATTATGATATTCTGTTAATATAATATAGTATTTATGGTTTGTCTTGTTTATTTGTTTAAAGGTTTGCTTGTTTTGGTATCTTTGTGGTCCTTTTTTGGTTATTAGCTTCATTAATTTTGTTTGCATGGATTTATAAGCTGAATTTGGGGTTTCGTATGATGAGAATTTTGGTGTCGTGTTGAAATTAGTTTTTAGGGTTTTTAATCTTGTTTGATAACCTTAACTGTAGCGTAAGAAGGTATTAATGGGTTCATGATTTTTTTGTATGATGGTAGCAAATTTAATTTTGGGATAATTGATTTGAGAATCTCTAATTTTAGACTTATGAAGATTTGCATCAACTGATGTTCTATTTATTTTTCTGATGATATAGCTTAAAATAGTAATCTGGTTTTCAATGTTATCTATATGTTTCATTTATCAATGTTGCTGGGGATTTAGGATCAGTTGTTTCCTTTTTAAGATTTATATTAGTATTTTCAGATTTAATGGATGGTATATTTTAAGTATGATTGATTTATTCAAGGGTTTTTAAGGTTCTTCTGCTCTATCATGAAAGACCCTATTCCCATAGATGGATTAAATCAAAGCTATTTAAGTGATGGGTTTATGAATTCATTTTTTCACATATTATTGAGAGTTGAATCTGTTGGAGTGTCTCTCTATCTCACTAGTTAAGCTCTTTTAGTTTTCTCACTGACAGGGATGTAGCTAGTCATTCTTTTGGCAATTTTAAGTTTGGAAGAGTGTAGATTAGATTGGAGATGTTTATTCATATAGTTATCAATACCTCTCATTCCACATTAGAGTGGTGGATTGAAATATTAATGGTTTGATGCCTTCTTTAATTACCATTCGGGTTCCTTGGGTTTTAGTAGGCTTTAGTTTTATGTTTATACTCCTCGATTTGATGTTAATAGTATTAATGTCTTTTAAGAATTATTGTATTGGTACTTATTTGAGGTTTGTCTACTAATCCTTTTTTGTTAGCTTTTAAACTGGTTGATAGTATTATGATTAATCAGCTTGACTGGTAAGAGAAGTAAATAGGGATGCTTGATACAATACCATAGAAGACTGTAAAGATAGAGATGAATATTTTTCAAAATTTTCAATGTATCTTAGAGTTTGTAGATCAGATTATTGATTTAAATCTATGTATCATTTGAGCTAAGTTATTGAGGGTATGCCCCTTTAATTATGTAATAATATAAGACTATGGTCCCAGGCAAGACTGGAGGTTTTCTTCCCTGTTCTTTCCTACCGGTGTCCATTTGAATGGTGGATAGCTATTGTACTGATTATTTTATTTTAATAAATTATCTTGGCCTTTGGCCATTTACCGATAAAAAAAAAGATAAATAACGATAGAATATTTTTAAAAAAAGGATAATATAGGAAATATATGTGAAAACCCAGATCAAATAGCTAATATATCTATAGAATACGATTCCAATATATTAAACAACTACGATCCATCCAATCTCACCGCACAAAATTTAATGAAGAATTCCATCCCTACAACAATAAAAGAGGAAGATAACAAGTTTTTAAGTATGAAGTTCACCTTTGAAGAAATTCAAGAAGCTCTTTTAAAGATGAAGCCAAATAAATCACTAGGCCTAGATGGCTTCCAACCTTTCTTTTTCCAAAAGTGCTGGAACATTCTAGTTAAGGATTTATGGGAGGTAATGGAATAAACCTAGAATTATAGGAATATTTTAATTTAAATTAATTTCTTCATTACATTAATACCTAAAAACCCAGATTATGAGGATCCAGGGGATTTTAGGCCTATAACTTTATGTAATATTATTTATTAAATATATTCCAAAGCGTTATCAAATAGACTCAAAAAAATCCTTCCTAGACTACTTTTTGAGGAGCAAATGAACGTTGTCCCTAATAGATCAATTTTTGATGGTATCATAATTATTTGATAATTAATCCATTTGGTAGAGAGAAATAAAGAATTATGTATGCTAATAAAATTAGACATTAAAAAGGCCTATGACAAGGTGGATTGGCACTTTCTCTGTGATGTTTTAGAATATATCCAGAGGGATATATTTCAATATATCCAGAGGGATTAAACAAGGAGATCCTTCATCACCATTCCTCTTTAGAATCATGGTTGAAGCATTTGGTGGAGCTATTAAAGAGGGACAGATTGTAGGGAAATCTTGGGGTATCACAGTTACGGAGGATATCCAAAAAATAACTCACCATTTTTTTTTGAATGGTACCATCCTCCCTAGTGAAAGTACAATAAAAGACATTAGGAACTTTAAAAAAATTATCTCTTCTTATATGGATGCATAAGGACAAAGAGATACCCCAGATAAATCAAAAATTGTTTTCATTAACACTCCTCCCAAATTGGAAATTAACATTTGTAACATTATGGGTTACAAAAAATATACATTTCCTTGTAAATACTTAGGGATCCAATTGGAGAAGGGGTTGAGAAACAATGACACTTGGAACCTTATTAAAGACAAATTATATATAATTTTGGAAAATTGGAAAGGTAAATGGCTGACAAAAGCTAGTAAATCCACTATGATTAAATTAGCACTATTAGCAATACCCATGTATCAACTGTCATTTCTTCTTCTTCCTGAAGGAGTACAAAGAAAACTTTAGATAAAAACTTAAAGACTTCTTTTGGCAAGGTAAAAATAAAAATAAAAAATAATGCCTAAGTAAATGAGGCAAAATATGTCGACACAAAGAAGTAGGAGGCTTATGTATCGAAAATATTAACTGGCAAAATGAAACATTTGGAGAAAAGCTTGTTTGGGGAATGTTTAAACAACATGAAAGTAAATGGGAAAAAATATTATATAATAAATATCTCAATAATTCAAATCATATTTCTATCTTTCTAAATATGGAACTTTATGTTACAATGCCTTCCCATTCTTTCTAAAAATCTTACTTGGGATATAGGCATAGGTAGAGATGCCTTATTCTAGGAAGACTATTGGGGTGGCTCACATTTTCCAGATTATATCAAACCCTCCCAAGTACTAATAATTGGGGAAAACAAGTTTGTAATTATAAATTATTATATCCAAAGGTTGGATGGCATTGGAAATTCATTGAGGAAACAAATATTTCAACCCAGGAAAAATAAATTTATAACCAATTTTTGAGTAATAGAATAGCCAACCATAAATATAAACCAAATAAATTAATTTGGGATCCCTCAAAAATGGTAATTATAATATTAAAAGATAATATCAAGTAATTTCACATTCACAACAATGGGATAAAATAGATATCCCTCTCAATCTTTGTTGGGATTTTGTATGTCTCCCAAAATCATAAATTTATCTCTAGGCAGCTCCACAATATAGAATCCTATAGGTAGGTAAATTCACTAAATGAGACTTTGAGGGACTAACAAGATTATTACTTTGTGAAAATGATTTGGAATTGGTTGATCATCTACTTTTTTAGTGTTCATATATACAAACAAATGTTGGATATGGTTATACAAGAAACTAAATTAGACAACTGTATTTCCAAATAATCTTAGTAATCTTATAAAGAGTTGGCCAACTATGGGAGAAAATAGAGTGTATAGAAAAATTTGGAACATTTTCCCTTTAATTTTACTTTGGGAAGTTTGGAAGGACGGAAACAAGAGACTCTTTGCTAATGAAAGTATGAACTCAATTGTGCTTGTTAATAAAATAGAAGAAAGCATTGTAGAAGTTGGAAATGACTATCTTAGAAATTTTCAAATAAAAGGGGTGTCTTTCTCTAAATGGGGTACCAAAATTTGTAAGAATTGATTTAATCTCATCAAACCTCCACTAATCTATGCAAAATCTTCAAAATTAGTTAGAAACTCTTGTAAATGAGTACCTCCACCCACTAGATGGACCAAACTTAGTTTTGATGGGGCTACAAGAGGTAATCTAGGCCTTGTGGGTCTTGGTTGCATTATTCATTCTAATAATAATTGGTTTATAAAGTAGTTTAAAACACTTAGGATCAATCACTAATAACTTAATGAAATTAGAAGTTCTAATTGAAGGCCTAAATCTTAGTTTGAAATTAGGGACTAATCAATTAGTCATAGAAGGGGATTCAAAAATCATTTTGAATGCACTATGAAAAAGAGATATTCCAAATTGGAAATTGAATTCAAAAATCAAATACACTATTCTAGCACTTGATGAATTTGAAGAAACTATATTCAAACATACATATATTCAAACAAACAAGAGTTTTTCTTGGAAAATGTTTTGACTATATAAAATCTAAAATTAACATTACTATCTAAACATAAAAAATGGATATAGAGAATAACATCAAGATAAAATTTAACTAAAGAAAAAATGTGATCTACCTCTAAAGTTTACTTAGGAGTATAGTTTTTTGAATTTGTAATAGATGGTAACTAAAGACCTTAAGGATTGAGGGATGGAGTAACTTAGATAATAAACACTATTGAAAGGAACATATGCAAGTTAGGAACATCGTAATCTATCTATTCAACTTTAGAACACATATATAATATTCTCTACCTATCTTTTATCAAACCTATAATCTTCTCTTCAGGTTGAATACATCATATAGAGATTCTTACTCATTATATCAAAATTAGTAGCTTCTTCATATCCTATCAATCTTTCTAACACTTGGATTATCTATGATTCTTCATTCATAATTAGGTTATTTTTTATCTTTTTCAGCATTTGTTTGGTATTCCAATTCCTACTACCTATCCTTTATATGCATTGCTCTTAGAGCTCTCTTCTCTCATCTTTTGTGCTTTACCCTATTTGACTTTTCATATGAGAAGATATTATGTGTTTGAAAGTAGGAATACCTTCAAACATTACAATGTCCTCTCACTGCCATATTTCTTCTTGATTCCTTTCCCTTAGGTTTATTTCACTATTTTCTTCCTTTTTCTTTTTGGTGTCTCTTTTTCTCCACTTCATGGTCTAGGTTATTTCTTAGAGAGTCTTAGTTACTAGTTATGGTTCTATTTTTTCCTTGGGGGGATTTTTCCTTAGTCTATCTTTGTTATACTATTCTCATTTTAAATTATTATTTCTAATAGAACTTAGATTGTTATAATCTTAAATATACTAAGCCACACTTATGTATATGATTAGAAAACACAAGCTATTTAAATTAATAATGTATAATTTCTAATTCCCATGCAAAATAATCATTATCAAGAAAATTGGTTATCGTAAATAATTACATATACTTCAATCCATTCAATGTTATCATATCTTTCCTTCGATAGTATTCTCTAGATTTTTCTAGAGCCTTGTTGGCCATTTTTTCCCCCATTATGCCTATCATTGATAACCGATGTGAGAGATCTTCAATGGGATAGATTCTTTGAGGTGGGTTAACATGCTTCTTGATTGGGTTAACATCTCATGTTAACTGAGGTTCTTCATATGCCAAGCTGCGGGTTAACATCTTATGTTAACACATTTCCTTCATGTGTCGAGCTAGTTCATTTTTATTCATTGATTGAGTTGGCTTACAATTCATTCATGTGCCAAGTTGTGGGTTAACATGCATTTCTACTAGGGTTAACATTGCGTGTTAACCATGGTCACTACGTCACTATGCATAGTTGCAAAGTAGTTTTTTTCATGTGACATAGTGACCACTTACCAAGTTGGTTCATTTTTTCTTCATGTGCCCAATTGCCGGTTAACACGAATTTTCGCACTGGGTTAACATTCTATGTGTCTCCTTAACCATGCATTTGAAATGTGCTAACCAATAATTCCATGCTATGTGGTGAATCTTTATTGTGCTAGGTTGCTTTTGATCTGGTGGTGGTCATATTTTCGCATCCTTTCTTGGGTCTCTTGTGAAGATACAATGGCTGTTAGATTGTGAAGCATCTTGTGAGTACTATGAGTACATCTTAGCCATCCATGATTATGAAGATCTTGATCTATGGTTGTGTTTTATTCTCTTGTTGAGAGGATTTTTGTGGCATCTGGGTCATCCATATTCAAATGAAGATCTACATCGACGACTCACATATTTTCTAGGAAAATCAAATTTATTCCATGTAGGTCAACTTTGTATTTTCATGGTAGGTTAATGTGCATGTTATCCCATCTCGCATTTTCTTTGACAGTGGTGTGGATGGATTTTTTGTGGCCATGACACATCACCAAGAAACTCCATTTCAAACATACAAATCTCATTTAATACTCACTCACAACCTCATCGACAACAATCTCACAAAGTTGACAAATGTATTTATGCATTTACACAAGCAATCATAATTTCCATTGAATGAAGAATTCAACATTCTGATTTCATGAATCAAATCCATTCACCAAGAAATTGAAGATATGTTCCTTTCTTCTCTATATAATCGATTTCTTTCTAATTCTTTCTTCTTAATTATGTGGGTCGATGAGGATGAAAGTATTGTGGGGTACCAATCCAGGATTCTACTACAAAATTTTAACATCAAAAATAGTTTTTGTTTCCATAGGATGAAAGTTCAAACATGGATAGATATGGAGACTATTTGTTTCGTTGTTCTACAGCTGTGAGAATATAAAAAGATGCATTTTTCATTTTGCCTAACATTTTCTAGTACACAACTTTCTATTAAAAATAAGAGGTAAAATAACACTTGTACATATAAGAAGTTCAAGGGATAAGCTGATAGAGTATTTTATGGGTATTATCATTGTATGAAATTGCATAAATCTCTATTATGATATATAGGATTGTTGGTCATGAAACAATAATGGCTAGGGTGGTCCAAAAGTGCTTAACAACAAAGGTATTTTTGAAGCTAAATAGTAGTTTATCAATATAATTGTAAATTGCCATTAGAAGCATGCATACTGTTTGATAGAAGCATTGTATTTAAGTAATAGTAAGAGTGCCAAATTTGATAGTACATTTTTGTATGGGTAAAGCTTGTAGGATTTTCCATAAAATTTGAGCAGTGCAATTATTTGGTGTTCAATAGTAAGTCTTGTAAATAACAAGTCAACATGACTTTTTGTCTCTTTGTTGCAACTAGTGAACCTATAAAAGAGAAGTAGATAAAATTGGCAACAAGAAATGACATTCTTAATTTAGGAAATTGAAGAAAGGAAAGTGTACTGAAGAGAGGGAGTGAAAATGAAATTAGTTCAGAAAATTGAAGAAAGGAAAAGTATATTGAAGAGGGGAAGTGAAAATGAAAAAAGTACCCTATAAACATAAGAGCAAGAATAATCAAGTTTCTTCTTTCTTTCTAATAATATTTTAGGGGTTTTTTTTAAAATTTTGCAAAAGTACTCAAAAGAAAAGGCTGGTTCAATTCGAATAAGGTAACTTTGGTTGTGATCATGGTGAATTGGGATGTGCGCCATTCAAATTATGTAGTATTTTTATGAGGGTGCAAATTACTGCGAGTTGGGTATAATTTTTTTTTTTGGTTGTTGTGAGCTATGGTGAAGGAGAAGGTGTTACTGAGTAGCGGCGGCAGAGGAAATGTATGTAGGGCCCATTTTCCATTGCACCAAAAGCCATGACTGTTAGTGAATATGGACCACCACATAATTAACCACTTGTGGGCAGGGGAGCACGTTGCATCACCCAACAATCTCCCCCTTGATGCGCATACCAAGTGCTTACGCGGGTTGGGAAGGCACCGAGGAGATTTGAACCCATGACCAGGCCAAAACCAAGCTCTGATACCAATTGTAGGGCCCATTTGCTGTTGCACCAAAAGCCATGACTATTAGTGAACATGGAACACCACATAATTAACCACCTATGGGCAAGGGAGCGCGTCGCATCACCCAACAATGTACAATTTGAAACCAAAGCTATTGGTTCTGTATAGTTGGAGAAAGATCCAATGGTACTGCCACAACACAAGGAAAAATCTCCTGTCATGAACAATCCTCCAATGGACCAAAGCTCAGGCAAGTCAACTCCACTACACATTGATATATCATAAGACGATATGGTTGTTGATATTGACATATCAAAATACAAAGATTTTTGTGATTCTCAATTATAAATGATCTCATTTTTTTAAAAGACAAATTGGTTGAATTCAATGTGCCTAAAAAAAAGTGAGGAAATATTATTCTTGACATGTCATGATTATATTAGATTTTATTGTTGGCTTAATTCCTTATTGCAAAGCTTTGATCATTGTGTGAATAAATTGGAAGCATTGTCTAGATTGAATGGTTTCCTAATTTTATGATTTTAAGGAGTCACCTAATTGATTCTCAATCCTATCTTCAATCTTTCTACTTCCACTATGGTGGATCAGCAATTATATTTGCATAGCCATCAGGATTTTTTTTTTAGGAGAATTTAATTATTAAAGACAGTGTGCAAGATTCATTTAGTTAGATGCCTTTGAAAGCATATTATTGTTGTAACTATTGTGGGTAACATTGGTGTGTGTTGACACAAGCCATTCATCTTTGTGTGTGGTTATCTAGAATCATTCATCATGCAGAGTACAAAATAGCATTACTTGGAACAATATTGACCATCATATCTACTATTTGTGTTGCATTAAGTGTTCTTTACAAGTGGATTGCTTTTGGAGTCATTGGAGTAATAGTAATGAGAAGCTAGCTTGTTGGAATACTTCAGTATATTGTATGATTGTGAGTTTCTCTAATTTGTTTAATTTGAAGTTGTTTATATTGTTCAATAAAAGAGGCATTGTATATATAAGGTGCAATAAGAGAATCAATAGTTTATTGGTATGACATGTCAAATAGAGTGACAATTTTGGATATATCTCTTTGTACATTCATTCAAGGTTGAAGTGGTAAAGAGGAAGGTATGGAAGGACCTAAATATATTTTGGATGTTGTATTTTGAATATGGAATATAAATTTCTATAATGATACTTTATACTATTATTTTTGGGCCCATTTATGCTTCACTTGGCAATTCCATGGGCCTTGGAGATTCACCATATTGTGATATTGATAAAGATTATGTGCTTCAGAAACTAAAGCAAGATCTTATAGGAGGTTGGAGGCAATGAAGGTAGGAAGACATCTTTCATCTTGAGCTTGCTTCTCACTCATGGATGATCCTTTGCATAAGAATAAACTTATCTGTGTCCTTGCAAACTAGGGCTTGGAAGATATGTCCCAAAAAAAAAAGAGGTGGCTTGACATATTTGTGTCCCTAAATAGAAGAGGGTGCTTGGTGTCATCATTGTCAATGGAGGAGTCCATGGGGAAGGATTTGAATATGATTTATTGAGCACATGAGGAGGCATTAGAAAATCATGGAGGAGGCATGGAATTTTAGAGTAAAGGTGTCTCATATGCAGGCATACTCGTGGTGATTGTTTCCACAACACTTGATTAGGCATCAAACACACTCAAAGGAGATGTGGACTTTCGCAGGAAATGCATCTCATGTGTAGCACTGGAGGAGGCATTACACACACTTAAAGGACATGTGGAATTTCCAAGGAAATGTTTCCCATTGTGTAGGGGACATTGGAACACTCGTGTTGTGCAATAATTTCGAGCTTTGTAGTTAGTAGAATTACAGATGCAGATAGTTTGATGTTTCTTGAGTCAGTGTGGTCAAGACATCCATTGTTGTGGTGTGATTTGTGTTTCTTGACCGAGTGAGGAGGATTTATGAAGGTGCTTCATCAAAGTCTCTAGAGGGCTAGATTTAAAACCCTTGCAACTTCTACTCTTGTTTGGATTAATGTAATAAGAGAGGCAATGTCAAAGGTATTACATTATATAGGTTAGTCATATTATTTAGATTAATAAATAATGAATTAGGTGTGGGGAGGTTTCTTTCCTCTAAGAAGTTACATACCAAAATATTGGCTTTATATACTAATCAATTTAATGTTATCAAATTGAAATTAGAGTTTATATATTTTCCTCTTTGCACTCTCATGCTTGGATTATGTTTTGATTATAAGTTCTCTTGGAGAGTTTGGAAGCTTCAACTTTCAGTTAGTTTGAGGATGGAAAACCTTGAGCTTGGAAGTAGTGGAAAAAAACCCATTGTCTATTGGAGCTATCACATGGGTGAGTTTCTCAATGTTGCTTAATATTTTTTATTTCTAGCTATCTAATCTGACAGTTATTGTTGTGTTTACGATTCGAGTATTTTACTGTTCTACTAGTGATTTAAATACAATATCATTTCAGAAGCTATAATTTTAGTCGTGTAATTCATATTATTGTTGGATAATGGAAATTGGTTGCATGAGCAAATATCAATTTAAATTTCCATATAAAATTTTGGGGACAATATCTATTGGGGATAGTGCAGTGGTATCAAAGCCGATTTTCCTACCAGCCTGTGAAGTTTAATTAAAGATAAATTTGAGAAAGATTTAACCAAAGCTTGATTCAGTGAGTAATAAAAGTGTAGAAGAAATTCTTAGAATATTTTTAGCACTCTTTGTAAGAGCATCATGTATTTCTAATGCATCTGACTTCCTTATTGTTGAAAAATGTATTTACTCTAAATGTCTAAGTTCATAACAATTTGCCAAAGACTAAGAGAAACATATTTTTATAGGCAATCGAAATATTTTGTAATTTGGTAAGGCCTTGAAACATTTAAAATTGTCTAAGCATTGTGGGGTATTTTATTATTATTTTGAATGTCAAAACTTTGCGAGGCATGAAGATGATGAATCAACTCATTCATTTTGTAAGTGTAATCGGCATTCCGTATGGTCTAAAGGTTAATATTTAATCAGTTAATATTTATTGCATATGATATATTGGTTTCTCCCTGTCGTGTCTCATCCAAAGGAGTATATTTGTTTCACTATAGTTGCTGGAAAATTATTATTTGTGTGAATCAATCACAAGCTATAGTTTTAAATCTTGCCATAGGACCCATCTACATTTTTGAGAGTTGTATTGTATTCACAACTCAATTCGTTGTCGTGAATTCATATTGGTGAATGAAAACTTTGGCGATATTACATGTATCCTCATGGTTTGAAGTTTGAACTTAAAAATGATTGACGAAATAGTGGTTGCCCTAAAAAATATCCAAGACCAATGTTACCAAGTAAATAAATATGTTTGCTTTGATTAAAGTTCAGAACATTAGTGTCTGAACTCATATTGAATTGAAAACTTTGATATTATTCAATTGGGCCATAATATTGCCGTAAATCTTTTGACTTCGAAGTGAATATATTGGTAAAGTCGGAATCAAATATTATTTTTGTCCGGCCTCGGACACTTTTTAGATGATCATTATGTTTCATTGGATTTAACAAGTTTGGTTGAAAGCTTAAAGCTTTGGCTCTCTAGTTTTAATGGTGAAAGCATTCACGTTGAAATCTCTTAAGTTATAATTTCTTTGTTGGAGCCGAGGTCACTCGACATCCATTGTTGCCGAACATTTCTTTTGTGAGCCGAGCATACTCGGCATTTTCTACCGAGCTCCTCTTTGTGCCGAGTTCACTCGGCACCTGTTGCCTGTCACTCGGCACCTTCAAGTGCCAAGCAAGTGCCGAGTAATTTCTGGCACTCGGCACCTTCCTGTGCCGAGCATTTTTCTTCAAGTGCCGAGCAACCTACCACTTGGCACCATCAAGTGCCGAGTAAAATTGGCACTCAACACCTTCATGTGCCGAGCAACTTTTAAGTGCCGAGCAAAGTTTTTAGGGTTAGGGTTGTGAGATAAAGTTAAATTTAATTTGTATTTCTCACATGGTATCAAAGCTTTGAGGCCCCACATCCATAGTGAGTTAGGGCATTTGTTTTCTTGGGATATTTATCATGGCAGGAGATGCAGGAAAGATATGGTAGTAGGCACCATCATTTAATGGACAAAATTATGATATATTTGCAAAGAAGATGAAGACCATTATGGTTGCAAATGATTTGTGAGAGTTTGTGGTAAATGGATTCAATGATGTGACTGATCCAACTCAGTATGTTGCTCTCACAAATGCATAGAAGACTCATTTGAAGGAGTCAAGGAGGAAGGATGCTAAGGCATTAAGTCTTATTGAAGCAGCAATGCCAGAGACTATATTCTCTAAGATTGCAGCAGCAAATTATGCAAAGGAAGCATGGGATATCCTTGAGAAAAACTTTAAGAGGACTGATAAAGTTCGTACTATAAAGCTATAGAACATCAAGACGGAGTTTGAGAACCTTCAAATGAAGGAGAATGAATCAGTTGCAGACTTCAGTTCAAGGACCTCCAATGTGATTAACCAATTGAAGTCAAATGGAGAAGACTATCAAGAGCAGAGGATAGTGGAAAAGATATTGAGGATTTTACCTCATAAATATGACCATTTGGTCATGACCATAGAAGAGGCAAAAGACCTCACTGTTTTGACATGGATGAGTTGATGGGTTCTCTTCAAACCCATGAGCATAGGATAAATAGATCTACTTCTTCTACTTCCCAAGAGCAAGCATTCAAGGCTCAGTCAAATCCAAGAGGAAGGGGGAGAGGAAGAAATGGCTCAAGCAAAAACTCTAGAGGCAGAGGCCGAGGTAATAGAGGACAAAGGAATGCTGTAGCAGAAAGCTCAGAAAGAGAAAATGGAGCAAGTAGCTCACAAAATACTTCAAGAGGAGGTAAGAAAAACTACAACTCAAATAAGAGTAATGTAGAATGCTACTACTATCATAAATATGGGCATTATGCAAATGAATGCTGGAAGAAGAAGAATGGTCAGTCAGAACAAGAAAATGTGGCTAATGTGAACATGGGAAGTGGACCCAATGCTGCTGCCTTCATCATGTGTAATGTTGGTGAAGAAGAAAACCCTGAGGTTTGGTACCTCGACAATGGATGTAGCAACCACATGAGTGGTAATGAAACCTTGTTTTCATTCATTGATAAGAGTTTCAAATCAAAAATTAAGATGGGTAACAATGGAACCCTACCAGTTGTGGGCAAAGGATCTATTATGGTCCGCACCAAGAAAGGTGAGAAAAGAAAAATACAAAATGTGTATTTTTCTCATAGTATGAAGCACAATTTGATGAGCATTGTTCAGCTCATTCAAAATGGATACAAAGTGCTGATGGAGAATGACATGTGTGTCATTCATGAAAAAGATGGGAGCAAGAACTTACTTGTAGCAGTTCAAATGACAAAGAACATAATGTTTCCCTTGAGGATAGAGACATGTTTCCCATCTCAAGTTTGTGTTGCACCTCCCACACAATTAGCTCTAAGGAGTGTGATTGAAGACCCCTCACAGCTATGGCACCTTAGGTATGGTCATCTTGGCTATACTGGTTTAAATTTACTGTCAAATAAAAGAACGGTAGAAGGTTTGCCACGTATAGGAAATTCATGTGACAAGTGTGAGGCTTGTATTTTGAGTAAGCAACATAGGCTTCCCTTTCATTCTAGAAATTCTAGGAGGGCTAGATATCCATTAGAGTTAGTGCATACCGACCTAGTCGGTCCTATGCAAGTTACTTCCATTAGGGGGAGTACTTATTTCATGACATTTATTGATGATTTCAGTCGTAGGACATGGGTGTATTTCTTAAAAATTAAATCTGAAGCATTTGATAAATTTGTAGAATTTAAAGCCCAGGCTGAGAGAGAATGTGTACATTATATCAAGGTCCTCAGATCAGATAGAGGAGGGGAGTATACCTCCAATTCTTTTGTAAATTTTTTCAAGAAACATGGCATAAAGAAAGAGCTCACAGCTAGCTATACACCAAAACAAAATGGAGTGGCTGAAAGAAAAAACAGGACCATTGTTGAAATGGCAAGGAGCATGATGAAAGAGAAAGGTCTCCCAACTGAATTTTGGGGAAAGGCTATGGCAACAGCAGTTTACCTAATTAATAGGTGTCCTACAAAGGCAGCCCGTGACAGATTTCCAATGGAAGCTTGGTCACGAATAAGATGGATAGTTGAACACTTAAGGGTGTTTGGATGTGTTGCATATGCACATGTGCCTAAAGAGAAAAGGAAAAAATTTGATGACAAAGGTGTGAAATGCATTTTCACAGGGTACAACTTAGAATCAAAGGCATATAGATTGTATGACCCATTAAACAACAAGATGATGCTTTCAAGAGATGTGAATTTTTTTGAAAATCAGTCTTGGTATGGTTCAATTGATGAGTCACTGTGCACTTCTAGTAAAGTGCCAATTATGAGTGAAGAGGATGTTGATGAACAGTAAGAAGAAGGAGCAAATAGAAGAAAAGGAAAGAAGGTTCAAACATTTCCGAGCTACTCTAGGCATAACCGAGTGTCAGTGCCGAGTACCAATGAAGACTGAGCTAGTCGGCAAAGAAACAACAACGAAGATTCTAATCCCACACTCTCCTCCCTATTACCAAGAAAGACCAAGAGTTTTAGGGAGATATACCAAGATGAAAAGTATGAAGATTATGATGAGAGTGTTAATTTTGCATTATTTTTTCATAGTGATCCAATATATTTTGAGGAAGCTATTAAGGAGAAGAAATGATGTAATGCCATGGATGAGGAAATAGATGCCATAGAAAGGAATGAGACATGGGAGCTAACTAAATTGTCTTGAAAGAAGCAAGTGATTGGAGTGAAATGGGTCTATAAGACCAAATGCAATGCTAAAGGTAAGATTGATAGGCATAAGGCAAGGCTAGTAGTCAAGGGCTACAAACAGTAGAATGGAAGAGATTATGATGAGACCTATGCCCCAGTTGCAAGAATGGAAACCGTGCATGTTGTCATAGCAATTGCAGCTCAGCACAAGTAGAAGGTATTTCAAATGGATGTAAAGTCTACCTTTCTTAATGGTGTATTGAAAGAAGAAGTGTATGTGGAGCAGCCACCTGGTTATGAAGTTGTAGGTGAAGAGAATAAAGTATATAGATTGAAGAGAGCTCTTTATGGGCTCAAGCAAGCTCCACAAGCATGGTACAGTAGGATTGACTCATATTTGATGAGCAATGGCTTTAGCAAAAGCAATGGTGAGCCTACTCTTTACATCAAGGCAGTAGATGGTAATGTATTGATTGTTTTCTTGTATGTAGATGATTTAATTTTTACTGGTAATAACAAGGCTATAATTGGTGAGTTCAAAGAGGTCATGAAAAGTGAATTTGAAATGACAGACCTAGATCTCTTGAAATACTTTCTAGGCATAGAAGTAAAATAAATGCATGATGGCATTTTCATCTCTCAAGAAAAATATGCAGGGTAGATCTTGGAGAGATTTAAAATGTAGAATAGTAAGGCAGCCCCCACACCAACAACAGTAGGTATGAAGTTGAGCAAGGAAGACTCTAGCAAGAGAGTGGATCCAACACTATACAAGAGTATGGTTGGAAGTTTAATGTATTTGAATGCAACTCGGCCAGACCTAATGCATGCAGTAAGTTTGATTTTCAGATTTATGGAAACACCAAAAGATTCTCATTGGCAAGCGAGAAAGAGGATCCTAAGGTATGTGAAAGGTACCAAGGGATTTGGTATTTTGTATACTTCAAATGATGATTTCAAGTTGGTTGGTTACACAGATAGTGATTGGGCTAGAAGGTTAGATGATAGGAAGAGCACTTCCAGATACATGTTTCATATGGGATCGGGTGCAATTTCATGGGCATCCAAAAAGCAACCTATTGTTGCTCAATCTAAAATAGAGGCTGAATACATTGCACAAAATGCAGCAACATGCCAAGCAATTTGGCTAAGGAGG
This sequence comes from Cupressus sempervirens, assembly GCA_028749045.1. NCBI lineage: Eukaryota > Viridiplantae > Streptophyta > Pinopsida > Cupressales > Cupressaceae > Cupressus > Cupressus sempervirens. The sequence goes on from CM053791.1 coordinate 504,026,059, forward strand.
ATCTTGACAGATTTGAATGAAAGGCAAGAGGATGGAACCACAATTTATTGTGACAACATCTCATCAATTGCATTGTCCAAGAATCCAGTCTTCCATGGGAGAAGCAAGCATATTGAGATCAGATATCACTTCATTAGAGAGCTGGTGGAGAATGGGGATATCAAGATGAATTTTTGTAAGTCTGAGTAGCAGCTAGCAGACATTTTCACCAAGCCTTTAGGCATTGGATCTTTTGTACACCTAAGAGAGAGTCTTGGTGTAGTTGATGTGGATCAGTTGTGATCTTTTTTTTTTGTTTGGCTTGAGACAAAGGGGGAGTGTTGGAATATTTATTATGGCAGTATACGTTTGCCCCTTGAGCCAAATGCTCACCTACCACCTCTAATGTCCAAAATAGAAATAAACATAAATACGATGGGTGAAATTTTTGAAATCAAAAAAGAGGGGGAAAATGGAATGAGACAAAAGGAATGATTATTCATTCATTATGTAGAATTCACAGATCAAGCAGATCAGAGAGAAGTTGCAAAGCTGAGCAGAGAAGGAAGAAGGAAAGAAGTTTGTGCCTACAGTTGCACGTGCTTCCCCTGATCACTCTATAAGTTTCTCATTGTTAGATTCATCCTGTTGAAGCAGTGATTGCTCTAGACACCATTGTATGCACCCATTAGAGTTGCAAGTTTAAGGTTTAAAGTTTAAAGTTTATTGAAAGCTTGAAGTTTTAACATTTTAGGGTTTTCTGGTTGAAGCCGAATGCTCCCAGATTTTTTAATAGTTTGATGAAAGATTGAATAGAAAGCAAGCAGCATACTTAATCTATTGTTCTTCATCTTCTATTCATTGGATTTAACAAGTTTGGTTGAAAGCTTAAAGCTTTGGCTCTCTGGTTTTAATGGTGAAAGCATTCACATTGAAATATCTTAAGTTATAATTTCTTTGTTGGAGCCGAGCTCACTTGGCATCCATTATTGCCGAGCATTTCTTTTGTGAGCCAAGCATACTTGGCATTTGCTGCCAAGCTCCTCTTTGTGTCGAGTTCACTCGGCACTTGTTTCCTGTCACTCGACACCTTCAAGTGTCGAGCAAGTGCTGAGTAATTTTTGGCTTTCGACACCTTCCTGTGCCTAGCATTTTTCTTCAAGTGCCGAGCAACCTGCCACTCGGCACCATCAAGTGCCAAGTAAAACTAGCACTTAGCACCTTCATGTGCCGAGCAACTTTTAAGTGTCGAGAAAAGTTTTTAGGGTTAGGGTTGTGAGATAAAGTTAAATTTAATTTGTATTTCTCACAGTTCCAACACCCACTGCGTGTGAAGGATTCTGCATATGACTGAGTGTTACAGGCTTCCTTGTTCATAAATGAAACTAGGCAGTTTTGACACACCATGCACCTCTGATGTACAATATTCTGCTATGGCATCTATAGAAATAGAAATAGAAATGGACTAAGAGTATAAAGGGAGTAACCCACTGAATCCTTCACCTTTCGAGAATTAACTTAGTTGACTGTTGAATGAATGCATATGTATTAACGCCTTTGTTCTAGTGACCTAGTTGTGTATTGAGCTCCTCTAACATCACATGATGTGGAGAATCCTAGTCAGTAATAGACTCCTTAAACAACTGTTTGTAAAATATGGTAGGGGAATGCAATGGTGAGGGGAATTGCTCTGACATAAACAAACATATTCTAATTTTTTGCATCAGACAATAGATGCATTTATTTTGGAGCCTTAGCTTCATAGGAGAAGCCTATCGGCTTAATAAATTATAAGATATTAATCAAATTTATAATTAGATGGCAAAATTATTTTCATACATAATTTTATTTTAGACAACAATTAATTGAACTTTTCATACTAATAATGATATCATTAGGGAAAAAATAATATAATTAGATACTTCTCTCTATTATACATGTTTTTCCTTTGTTTTTGTTTTTTTATCATGCATGTTTTTATCTCCTTTTATCAAGTCATTGATTTTAGTTTCACCATCTTACATCTTGAATCTCTTGATTAAATGGATTAAAATCTTCTTTAAAATGATGTGACTACATAATTTTGTTTATTTTTCTTAATATAATATTTTAAAATTTATTATTTGTATTTAAAATAAAATGATAAGTATTCTGATTATGAAAATAAACATATAATATTTATCAATAGATCATCCTAAGGAATCATTTTTAGAAGACTATAAATATTTAAGTACATTAAAATCACAAGCTATGGCCATAGAAATACATGTATCATCAAATGTAATAATAGCTTGAGATGCATTAAATCTTATTGGATTTCATTTGTTTCTTCTTATCATCTCCAAAAAAATTCACACAAGATTTCATAGTGTACATATCAAATGATTATACCAATGCTAATTCATAGACTAAGAAAATGAACCCTCTAAACTATGATCATCGTCCATAACATCTAAACAATTAAAAAACATCCATATACAAGAAGTAGAATTTGGAGAAGTCCCTTTATTATTAAGATAACCAAATTACGCTTATTCAATAATCATAAAAATTGCTTTATCATCAATAGGTTGAAACTCATCAAATTGAAGGAAGATAATTTGTAACAAGATCCTAAAATATGGAGGTCCATTTGTGACGTAGGAGCATCTTGCATGGTATTTTTAAAATTTTAAAAAATAAATTAAAAAAATTGGAGGAGAGAGAAAGTGATGAAAATTAGAGGAAATAAATAAATAAATAAAAAGGGAAAAAAAGGAGAAAAATAAAGAAAGGAGAAATTTCTATTTTCGAGGTGCATAGGTGGCATAAAATAGAAAAGTTCAAAAAAAAAAAATGGTTGTCATTCCATTTATTGGGGTGTGTTGGTGGAATTCTAGAAAGTTATGGATATTGTAGAAATTTGTGGATATTGTAAAAGGTTATGGAAGTTGTAGAAGGTTGTGGATATTGTGTAGGTGGAATTCTAGAAGGTTGTGGATAAGTCATGCTTTGGCTGGTAAGTGCCTATTTAAGCAAGGCATATGAGCATTTCTAGTCAAGCTTTGGAAGGTGAAAGCTTCAAGGTGTGAAAGCTGTGAAAGGTGTGAAAGCTTGGAAAGGTGAAAGCTTTGGAAGGAAAAGCTTCAAGGTGTGAAAGTTGGAAGGTGTGAAAGAGAAGCAAGAAGTGAAGAGTGAGTTTTCCTGAGTTTGTGGACAGAGTGCCGAATGTGAGGCAGTTTACAACAGGATTGCAGTAGAGTTGTGAGTGTGTAGACAGAGATCGAATGTGAGGCAGTTTGCACTTGAATCTTAGTTGGAGAAGAGCTAGTGATTGCAGTTTAGAAACAAGGAGGTTGCTTGGTGGCTTGCAAGCACAAGTTGAGATCTCAGAGGTTTCTACTAAAGTGTGGATTTGGACTAGCTTGGGCTTGGATTGGATCTTGAGGGATCTTGTAGAAATTTTATTGTAATTAATATTGGATTTTCAAGTATAATAAAATTGTTTGAAACATTTTGTCATCTCTTGTCTTCATATTGTGGCATTTTTGGTTATGAGTTGGTAGGGTGGTGTGGCCCTTCATCAAGTGGTATCAGAGTGTACCTTCATCAATTCGAGTCTCCATACATCTTCCAGGGTTTAGTCCTAAGGTTATGAGGGCACATAATACCATCAATTACCATTTTTTTCAATGCCACAATTAAAACAAATTACCCATAAGACATGTCAAAACTTTAAGTTTCATAATTATTCTAGAAAAAACTTTTAGATTCTACAAAGTAATTAGTAGAATTAGTACATTAATTTCCATATTAACCTATACAGTTTAGGAAATAATTCTCTTTTATGTGCTATAGTCAAGTATATTGATTTTGAGGCAAGAACCTACAACGCAACAGTAAATTATGACCATCTTAATTGGGAGGTCTTGAGTTTGAGTCTACTCAAGTTTAATAAATAATAATAATAATTCATAACACATAATAATTAATCTTGCCTTCAACCTCTTACTAATAAAGCAAAATTTACACTAATTTTGAAAAATTAATGTAATCAATCTTACATTTCCTGAATATCGTATAGACAAGATGTAGGGGTATATTTTGATTCAAAATACTCTATATTTTCAACTACCTTTTGAATCAAACAATTCTCTCCAAATTTCAAGCACTTATAGATGTAACCTCATATATTTGATATAGACAAAACAAATGATAAAGTCGAACCTTAGAGGACACATTGAGCTTAAATGTTCTCCAATATACTTCAAAATAAATCTACATTTGAAAATCACAAAAGTAGCATTCATATAAGAATTTAAAGCTTTGTGATTTGGATACACCAAATAAGAACAAGAAGAAATCCAAAAACCTATCATACCGTATCAAAGTTGATATAAAATGTTCTATACAACAATGCAAGATTCAATGTTGAAGATTATGATCACCCAGATATAAAAGCTTCTATAAAAGCAAAAGAGACATGAACTATGAGAAAATATTAGTTTTAAATATTTTTGCTTATTATACCTATAAAAAAGATGGGGATTTGACCTTCATCTCACAATATGATGGGTTGGGATGAAATGGTAGAAAAACCATGCATTTATGCTTAGTGTTCTAGATGATTGCAACCAAAAACTAATATAAATTTTGACATTATGCATAATGGGTAGGGGATGAGATAATAATAGAGGAACTAGTATCAATCAAATACCAACCAACTTCAAGGAGCCTCAATACAAGTTACTTCTCTTAGACTAGCAGAATGATGATGCATGGATGTCCAAAATAAATAACTTAGTGACTTCCTTTAAATAATTCAATTAAAAGTGAAAATATTTTTGGTATTAGCACAAGTGAAACAAAAAACTAATATTGTCATTTACTAGAGATTTACAATTGGTTGCGAAGAATATATGTCAATGTTGGACAAAGTAATACAAAATGAGTATTTGTGTCCAGTACATCAGAGATCATTAAAAATCTTATGCATCAAGAAGGGTTTGGGCATAAGACGATACTAATGCGGAATTTTAAAGGTAACCTAATTAGGAACCACTACTAATAATAAATTTTAAATAAACCATGAATGTATATAACTCAGAATATGTAAGTTTAAATATACCATCTCAATGATTTTTCTCTTATGTTCAAGGATCATACATGGTCCTTGTTGGATAAATCTTCTTAAACAACACACTCTATGATTGAAACAATTCAAAGGTCAATATGATTGATAATTTACATTTCATAATGTTGAAATAGCATTGTTGGCAACAAGTTCTAGATGCAATTAATTATCCAAGACATAGAAAATGGAGCATATACCTATAATTTGAAAGTGATATATATGGTAATTAATTAGATTTTTTGTTCTTTTTAAAGAAAAATCCTCAAAAAAATGTATGTCTTTTATTGAGAATGAGGACGTGAATTTATATTTATATTGTATATGCATTTAATCACTTCTAATGATTCATCTAATATATTTTTGTATGTTTGATCAATTATGACAAATAAATATATCTACTTTAGATATATTTGTAATAGGCAGGTAGATATTTAAGAAATTTTTATATAAGTTAAAAAAAGATATATTAGTTTATTTACTTTATATATTATTTATATTTGAAAAAGATATACTAACATATTGTAGACTCTTAATATATCTAAAACTATAGACGTTAGATAGTCATCCTCCTGTTACTTTTAATTTGAATAAAATATTATAATTATATTTAAATAATATTATAATTATATTAAACTAGAATCTTAAAAAAAATCTTAAACTCTTATGCAACAATATTGATAATATCTATTTATTACAAAACCTCAGCGAAATAGTAGTAGTACCCTTACCCTCATCTGTAGATATTCATCTGAAAGATGGGTTACCATCAAATTTCATATTCAAAGAATTTTACTGCTATCATTCTTTGACATTAAGCAGGTGAAAGAAAAAGTCATTATTGACTGAAATTTGTCCGCAAGCGAAACAACTGAAATTTGTCTGGTAAAACGCCAAAGCTTGCGCATTACTCCTGCACACAAGACTTGGTCAAGATTGACTTATTCCTTCACGCGGTTACACTTTCCAACATTTCATCATAAACGTAACTGCATGCGCCTGCAAAACATATGAGTCAACATATTTTTCCTCTATCTCTGTCTCTATATATATCAGATCGATGCCTTCGTTTCTTTGTACACAACTTCACTGAGCACCAGATTAGAAATTATTTCTCATCTGCTCTCTTAATTTGCATATTATTTGGACGCAATAAAAACATTCAACATTATCTTTACCAGATTCATTGAATTCTACTTTGGCTGCGATCTCTTGCAATGCCAATGTGTGGAAGAAATTATATGGCCTTGAAAACATTGTTCATGCTCTTCCTCCTCATCACAATAGTCTCTAATATTGAGATTGCAGATGCGCGTAGAATGGTAAAGCACAAGCACAAGCATTCATCTAAATCCCTTCATTCCCTACACGAACACGAACACCTGGTTCTAAACGAGAGATCTCAAACACGTTGAAAAACAAACTGCCTTCAGGGCCAAGCCCAGGAGTTGGTCATGCATATATTAACGATGGTGGTGTCAAGAGCAGCTGGAGATCATCAGGAAATATATTGAGAAATAAACTGCCTTCTGGTCCAAGTCCGGGTACAGGACACTAATAAGAAATAGCAGTGTTGATATATAGTACAGTATCTTATTCCCCTGTTGGGTTGAAGTAGCCTGTAAATATTATACCATATTCACTAGCGATGTAAACATTTGCTCAACACGGGGGCCTTTCTATGAACTATGCAGAGCATGTTTCGTAGATCATATACAAGCTCTTGTAAGAACAAACTGCCTTCAGGGCCGAGCCTAGGAGTTGATCAGGCTTTTATTAATGATGGCGGTGTTAAGAACAGCTGGATATCATCAGGAAAAATATTGAGAAATAAACTGCCGTCTGGTCCAAGTCCGGGTACAGGACACTAATAACAAATAACAGAGGTGATATAAGTAGCTTCCTTTGCCTCTCAAGAGCTTAACATATATCTTATTCCATTGCGCTCTACCAATTGATTTTGGGTTAAAGTAGCATGTAAATAGTATACCTTATTCAGTAATGTAGGCATTTCCTCAACACCGGGGGGTTTCTATGAACTATGCATAGCATGTTTCGTAGATATAATGTAAATGGGATACTACTCATGGACAAGCTCTTGTAAGAAATAGATAGAGCCAAAATGTAGTGATATGCAACAATAATAATAATCATCTATTGAGGGAATAGTGCCGATTTTATATTCTATAATTTTCATGTTTATTCGTGGCAAGTGTCACATAGTGACTTGTATTTGTCTTAAATCTAGTTAGTTGTAGTAGAATAATACATTAATTTTAGTGATTGATAAGAAAGCCAATTTGTTTGGTAGTAACAACAAGGGCTGCATGCAGCTTGAGTCCTTGCCTTTGCTGGGGGAGTATGAAAATACATGCGATCAATGGCATGCCCCTGAGCACTAACAAGCTTTAATTGCTAAAGAAAGTTATAAATTTTGTTTACTTGAATTTAAGTGGAAACTTTACTTCTAGTTGCTTAAATGTGTCAGGAGTTGAACACATTTAGCATTACTACTTTTAGTATAATTCTGCCTTTGTCAGGTTTTTCATTTCTCTCACTCATGAGAAATGGATTTATGAAATTTTTAACAGTAAAAAGGAATTAGTTTATAGATTATAAATATATGAGATTATATCAAACTTTAATTTTTTTCGAGACAATGCATACAGTACAGTAGACAATCTTATAGAAATCTGAACAAAATTATTAAAATTCAAATTAAAGCAAAAGGGGATACAAAAACAGTAAAACATCATTACAAAAATAGTAAAACATAGCAAAAATTCGTAACAAGATCTTATAATATTGTTATCATTATTCAATGTGTAATTTCTAAGTCAAATTCATGGATCACAAATATACTGCAATACAATTTCAAGTTGATTTCAACTTGTAGCAAGAATAATACCGTTTAGAAAAGCAAGGAAAACCGATTCACAAATATACTGCAATACAATTTTAAGTTGATTTCAACTTGTAGCAAGAATAATACCATTTAGAAAAGCAAGAAAAACCTACTCCATTTATTTTCAAGAAGGGGACATGACATAGATTTTTGTCTTGTATTTATACCAGTGAGCACATGCTAAGAAACAACCAAAATTCAAGACCCCAGCGAGCACATGCTAAGAAATGGCCAAAATTCAAGACCCCCATTATGCAGAGAAGAGCGTAAAAGTAATCAAGACGACCTTGGTTTATGTTATTTGCAAGCCAATCACTGTTTTTTGTGAATGATGCTGATCAAAAAACTGCTCAAGTAGTATCCCACTGCAAGGCCTGCTGCCACTAGAGCTGTAGCTATGCTTTGTATTGTTTCTCAAAATTCTGAATAAAAGAAATCAATTTTCCCTATGCTCAAAAACGCTTCCGCCAACCCCATTATCACATGTTGAGGAACCAACCACAGGCATTGAGATGCTTTTTCTCAACAATGGTGGAAACACCCATTCCTAGTGTGCCAATAACCATTCTTGTCCCTATTCTTCTCGGTTGTGTTATTGTTATCCCCTTTATCTCTGCTAAATGAACCACCACTTTGTCATAGATGGACAATGTTATTGTAGAGGCTAGTAGATTGAAGACAATGTAAGAAGCCAGTGGTATTTGGAAATGGGAACCCAAATGCCTGTCCATTTTCAATGCCTACAACACTGAAAATGTGCTTTGCTAGGAATACAGAATGGCAGGGATGACTATGCAGGACCATATTGTTAATGTTTTTATGATGGATTTAAGTTGTTCCACTTGATAAACTATGGAGAGTCTCCATGGGTTCTGGTCTATTTGCCCATCTGAGGAGAAGTCCTCTGGTGTTTTAATGGCTGCTTTGGTGAGAAACCTGTTAGCAAATTGTAGGCTGTGAATCTCTCTCTATTGAATATTCAATATTTTTCAACTGAAATGAATTAGAATAAAATAATCTAATTTTTCAAGGTGTTAATAAGACAGCTACTTGTGAGTGATTGCTACTCTTCAGTTATATTTTAAATAGAATTGTTGAGTTGTTATTATTATTATTTATTGTTTTTATTAAATCAGTAGATAATGCAGATGATACATAATACCATAAACCTAAGTCCTTCCAATTTGAAGACTAAGATTTTTGCTATAATTAAAATTAACTAAAACTCTAGAATACCAAAAAATGAGTAATATATTCACAAACCTACAGTTATCATTATACCCTTCAGAACTTTTAACATAATCAAAACACTTATTACTGAGTGCCTCTAACCATTGCTAATCTTGCTAAGGACATTTGTCTTGCAAGACCATCACTAGGCTTTACCAATTCTCAATTTATTGTTAACATACTTTTTAATTGTATTGATCTTTTCGCTGTAATCTGGTTTACAGGAACCATTTGAACATTTAAAAATTGGAATCATCAAATTTTATTTAATTGGAAAACGTTGAGCTGATAACCATGAATATCCATGCATGGCCCATATATTGAACTTCAACAATGGATAAAATAAGATGCCTTTGTTCAAAATTGACTCCTACCTTATCTTTCTAAGCGTCCTATTATTTTTTGGGTAGGGATATTTGGGGTCTACAGAATTGCATACTTTAATAGGGATGTGCCTGACTTTTTTCATTACCTATCTTGGATTGCATATTTATTAAATAAAAATAAAGATAATATTGTCTTAAAGTTTACACCGGACTAATGGGTCAAAATCGAGATTAATTATTATCAAAGTAAATATAAGATGTTTTAAATTAATTTCTATTAAAATTCTTTGAATCTAGTGCAAAGTAGAGGTCTGAGAATAATACCTCAGCAGATGTGTAAGGGGAAGCCCTGACTCAATTTTTCCTCTCTTGTATAACTTCTCTTCATTGGATGGCAATGGAAAATGCCTTTTCTGAGGCAGGCTACTATGACTTGGGCAAGCCCTGTGAAGGGGCTGCCCTCTGGAAGGACATGATTGTACAGCTTTGTCCCACAGAAAAAAAATATCGTTGATCTTACTGTCAGTAGCACACACAGCCCAAACCCTAATGCCCAGCTTACACTGGATTGAATGTACACAATTAGAGTGGAGGCTAAAACGAGTGAGACAAATAGAAAACAATAATAAAAGTTCAAGTAACTCTGAATCTATCTCATTCCTTTTGCACTACCCTTTTCAAACTGGTCTGCTCCAAAAGTCCCTGAATTGTATCTTATCCCTGCCGATGCTGCAATTGTTAATGCAAAATAGTGATACAGAAATGCATATTGATTCTTCATGGGAGCAATACATGTCCCCAAAGCTTGTAATTGGAGCCCACATAGAGGTGGCCTCAAGGAGTCTATAATGGCGATCAACATTTGAATGATCATTGCCTGAAATAAAACACAAACCCAGTTACTTGTAAACTGGGAAGAAAAGAAAAAACTGCTTTTATGGTACAATCCTGAAGTTAAATCCAGCTCAATTTCCATGCTAAAAAAAGTGAACAATACTGTATTAGAGTTGAAAGATATTTGAAATTTTGTTTCAATAATTTTTTTGGGTATGTTGAAATGTCGAGATAAAATTATATACATGACTTGAGAAACAAAACAATTATTTGAATTAGATGTAAACTCGTTAAAACTTATAGGTGGTACAATTAAAGATATTGATGCTTTTCAAAAGTAGTAGAGATAAAATATCAAATATGTGCATGGGAAATTATAGATCAGAGTGTAACAAATAAAAGCTCAAGGCCATGTAATTAAAATAATGGATTACTTACAGAAAAGGAGAGTAACGAACCAACAGAAATAGCCCAATAGCGGCCAAGATATGCATCTGCAAGAAATGCCCCAACCAATGGAGAGAGATCATTCCCTCCATTAGAGATATTGATGATATGAGTGGCTTCAATGCTTTTTATTTTGAACTTGGTAATCAAATAAACAATCATATTTGTAGCCAAGCCTGCTATTGCTGCTGTAGCACATAGCTCATTTCCTGCATGCATACGCTAGTCCAGAATTAAACACATCAAAAAGAAATTATCTCAAGTAATTGAATAATTATAACCCTTCTATTCTGACGTACCAATAATGAAAGGAAAAGACTTTCATCCTCCATGTTTCTTCTTAATCGTTGCATGAGCAGCTGGGTTCTCTCTAAATCTTAATCTACGTTAACAACATCTGTTATAGTTTTTGTAGAAGAAAAGCAATGAAAATGGAGAATAGAATAAATCATCTGGCTAATGCTATGAGTTCTAACATAGCCATCAGAGCTCTCCTTTATATTAACCTCTAAGGAAAGAGTGTGGTCTACAACCATGTTGGTCTTTTCTCAATCGCTATGACATTCAGAATATGCATGCATCTCTTTGTATTTCATTTTGGGTTGGACAAAGAATCCCAAAAAGAAAGGAGGCATGAAAATTGTGCAAATTTAATAATGAGAATGTGAACTAGTCAATAGTGGTATGGCGATATGGAATATGTGGAATTAGAAGTAGAGATTCAATTCTTGTTCTGAAATCTGATAGATTGATGCACAAAGAGCAAAACCAAGAAAATAATATGGAACAGCTGAAGACACCAGAAAGACATACTGATGATCGATAGATGAAAAGTGAAGGAAATCTGTCTAGAAGTAAAACTCTTAAAAATGTCTCTCCATTTTTACCTTTTTCTTTCATGGGAGATTACGTATGGAACAGTTGAAATGAAATACACTTCATTACATGCAAAAAAACTTCATTCAACAAGTGTATATCTTTGCTGCCATTACATGTCTCTAGATTTGTTACAGGAGACACATAGCTTTCTTGCAAGATTACAATTGTCTTCCTACAATTTTTAGGTAATATCTCTACCCAAAAAAGAAAAGACCGCTGGAAAAATTAGCAGCAACCAATAGAAAAATATTAATTTATATTAATGACATCATTATATTTTGGAAACTATAGTATAAGATGAGATTATTTGAAGAGCGCAAATTCCAACTTATAAACTAATTCCTCTACATGCAATCGATAACTTTAGTCTCCTACCTTATGGCAGGGACTAATAATATTTATTATAATTTGATCAATAGCTTTTATACTATTCTAGAAGAAACTTTAACATAGAAATTGTAATATAGGATAATAGAGAAGAAAGATAAAATAATGAAGTCTTTTTGGTTTGGTTACTTTTATATATTTATGATTTATCTTGATAGTTATGTTGGTATAAGTAGGAATAGGTTACATGATGTTCTAAAAATTTCAATATTTAGATAAATCAATTAATGCAACTATATATATATATCTAAGAAATTGATAAACTCTTGTGTTATCAAATGAAATTATAACTTACCTATTTGTTGTACTCAATGTAGTAACTTTTGACACGTGTTTGGAATTATTTTTAAATTAGACCTATGAAAAGTATAATTAATAAATTTTATATAAAACTTGTGAAATTTCAATAGGTAGTAAATCTTAGAGAATGAATTTGATCATTTGAAATTAAAAAATTGTGTAAGAATACATAAAGGTAAGTTCACTTATCTAGACCTATGGATAGTTATTTTTTATCTTTCTATTAAATTAAGGTTCTCTACTAAAATTATACTTGAGAAGGAAAATTATAATTAAAAAGAGAGAGAGAAAGCGAGAACATATTGAATTTGATGACACTTTTGAAAAGTAGAAGAATCAAGATAAAAATAAGTCTTATTTTGAAGCCTTAAACTAGTAAAATGCAATAGTACTAATCTAAGTAATAAAGAATTAGTAAAGAGCTATTGCAAATTATTTTTTTAACTTAATGCATCTTGAATAAATATTTGAAATTGATTGTTTATAAATGTAAAAGAAAATTTAATAAAATTTAATCATATAATTAGTTTTACATAATAGTTAAATATACATTGAACCTAAGATTTTTTTTTTGAAGTTGTACTTTATAATTATGAAAACTATAATTAATAAATAATTATTTAAAAACTTTTAATTCTTTCAAATTTTGAATGTTTTAATGCATTATATATAAAAATATCATTTGTAGTGCTAATTGTTTTATTAAATCATAATCAATTTTAATATACAAATTAAATAAACATATTTTATCTATTTCAAATTTTCATATATCTATGTTTCCGAGAATATTGCCTCACTATAAAGGCATGTTTCCTTGAATTTTGCCCCTATAACACCCAGGTATATGAGCCAATGAAATTGAAAGAAAATCATTTCATTTATTTTAAAAATTAAAAATATCACATGTGTACATTAGAAAAATAAAATAAAAAATTTCAAAACAAAAATGCTTAAATCTAATTGGTTGAAATAAAATGGATTAATCAATAGATAAGGTAAGGAGAAGTGATTGCAATAGTATATTGCCTACCACAAATACAATAAGAAGTATATAACATTTCTTAATATTTGGTCATTCTTTGGGTTCGGCCATAACTTATGGTGTTGAATTGTGTGTTGTAGAGAGAAACTTTGTATTTATAAAGGAAAATTTTAAGTTTACAAAGAATCGGTTAGTTCTGACTATTTAGTATTTTTACTTTATGGATCAATCTTAATAATATGTGATGTTTAAGAAGTTCTATGTAGAAATAGGAAGGAAGAAGCAGTTTTCTTGAAAGATAAAATTGAAGATAAATTTTGTGAAAATTGTATATAAGAGTTGCAACTAGGATGTTTGAGAGCAAAAGAAGATATATTCCAGACTAAATATATTATTATATTTGTGGAATAATAGTAAATATTTATTTAAACATAAAAGAAAAAATGTAGTTGAAATTTACTAAAAGAGAAAGGGCTTCGATTCTAATTTTCTTGATGTTTCATTATTGTTTGAATGACATTGAATACTAATTTTCATCATAATAATCCTTTTGTACTTTACAAGAAGAAGGTTAAATTGATTTTAAAATCAACTATGTCCTAAATGAAATCTTCTTTTAAAAGATTTATATTGGATGGAGTTAAATACTAAATATACTTAATTACAAGGTTGAAAAAATAATATGTACTTATTACAATAATATTCTTTTATCTAACATTAATTAAATATTTCAATCCAAGTTTAAGCATTACATGCTAAAGCTTAATTATTAGGTCAAAACTATTAAATAGTCAAAGTTGATTTACTTCTTCCAAACTTAGTTTTTTTCTTAGTGTATCATGTTTAAGAGTAACCATATTTCAATGTAAAAATACTTTTTTAAGAATTTAAGTAATGTAAGATTCAAGATTCGTAATTGCTACAAAACTGTACTATTCATTCATTATGATGGCTAATAACTATCACTTGAAATAATATTCTTGGAACTAATTTTAGAGCTTTTTAAGTTTTGGCATATTCTAACTACTACACCATCTTACTTAATAAAAATAATTTTCATAATCTTTATTTCTACTAAATACACAATTTAATACAAGTGACATGAAGCGTCATAGTTCCTACCATATGCATGATAGTTGTATTATTGTGGAGGATGGAGGGAAGGGGTTGGGATAAGGTAATAGTTAGTTAATTGTAAATTGAACATGAGAGAATTAGTACTAAACTGTAAATTGATTGACAAATGTTAACAGTTAATAAATGTAAGGGGCCCATGCATAACTAATCATTGCTAATCACTGAAAATTTATGAATTAGCACTTAAATCACTTATCTACTTGGAACAAAAAAATGATGAACAACATGATATCATAGCTTTCAAAATAATTGTTTTAGTAGAGAAAGAAATCCATTCCAAAGAGTTTAGACCTAACACAAAAATGCATAGACAAATAATCAGAATTTCTCAATCAGTAGGGGGCTCAGACATGCATAAATCACAGTCATCACATAATCATTTTAATGAATACTAAGGATCCAGATATGTGTTTCATCATCATTGCCCCCAAATTTGTTGCAGATAAAATAATGGCGCACAAAAACATTTTGGTGGAAAAAAACATTTTGAGTTTCTCTAAGAACAAATATTGAACTTTAAAGAAGAAGGCTAAATGCAGATTACTAACAACAAACCTTGTACAGACAATGTTTCAACTACTTGAAGATACAACAAAAAATAAATTTAGAAATCCTTAATCTAGATTAGTAGAATAAGACAAAATAAAATCCAAAAGTTTTTATAAAGTTTGCCCCTTTTGGATAGTCTATACATTTCTAAAGTTTGTGGTAGTATGGTGTTTCATTTAATTATAGTTGAAAGAGAACTAAGCTCTATAACATCAAATACTACTTATAAATCCCAAAAATGGTTATTTAGCATAAGGAACAAAAGTACAATTTCCAAAAATTTGTTCAAAGTATGTTAAAAACTTAAATGTTATAAATAGTGCTTACCCAGCTAAAAGAAATTAGAATGAATCTTAAGGTTTATTCTATATATAATAGTAAAATAAGAGCCTTAAGCTATACCAAGGCCAAAGATCGTGGGAAGAAAAAAGCAAACATATATGTAAAATGATAAAGATTGCTTTGGAGGATCAAATGTGTACACGGATCCTTTGGTGAAAGCTTATATTAGAGTGTGTCTAGATATCGAAAAGGGCATCCATTTCTATAAGTATGAGAATATTTATGATACTAGTAGTTTCTTTGCTTGTTCACAATGCTGGAAAAACACTTAATCCATAATAAATACTTATTTTTAGTGTGGCAGTCTTCTCTTCCCATACAGAGGAATGTAATCATAGAAATTGATTTTTTTATCACGGCTCAATTTGAAGGTAATGGAAACCTTATTGAAGATTAGATCCGAACCATGATTTCCAAGCATGCTGCACCATGAGAAGAGTTCATGGGCATGCAAAGCAGGAAAGCAGTAACCAGGTTAGAGCTAAAAATCAAACTTAGCTACCAAATAATGTCATCCCAAGTTTTACAAATCAGCAAAAACTAAGCCATGGACATGGACTTGTATAGTTGTGTCTATTTTAACATGAATTTAGTAGACTTGGAAATAAATCAGTTTGCATCATTATGCATAGAGGTTCATTTTAATATGAATTTAATCATCAATTTGGAAATAAAATGTTTTGCTACATTACATATGCAAGGTATTGTAGCTAATCAATGGCATTATTATTACAACACAAATAGGACTATTAAACAAATCATTGCATTTAAATAAACAACCCATAGAAACAGCTCTTAAAAGCCTATTAAACTTTACAAAAAGAACCACAAGATTTCCATAGATATCAGTATCCACAGACACAATTCACAATCAACTAAGATTGAAAATAGTTAATAATTAAACTACAGAAGTTATATTGACCAACATTATCATAGAAAAAAAATCATCTATTGTTTAAAAAAAATAGCTTTAGTAAATTTTGTAGGTACAAAGAAACATGTAGATAAATAAAAGATGAACTGTAGTAACTTTAAATGTCAAGAAAGCATGTTCTAAATGCTTAATTCACAATGTCTTTAACTTAGTCTTTAACCAAGTATTTTTTCAAAATACAAAGCTTATTGTCTTGAATATGTACATACACATATGGTTACTTTAGAAGCAGTATATATACATATAATTGAGTGAGGTATTTTGACTGTACAAAACTTTGATGTAGTGGAAGATGTATATAAGAAATTGTTACATTGAATGTAATAGGGAGGTGTATTTTTTTTGCTACCCAAATGTGATACCTGCAAAATTGGTAACATTATTAGTGCATTGTAAATGACAGTTAATAGAGAAGAAGTAGTTGATTTTTATAATTAAAAATAGGCAAGTATAAAGAAAAAGTACCTTTTTTGTTTGATGACTAGTTTATCGATTCATAAGGATTACATGTGTGATGGTATTGTATTAGTTGAGAGTGTATGTGTCAGTTGCTAAAAAGTCTTAGAGCATAACTATTACTTCTGATTTGTCATCAATATATTGTTGATAATTTATGTTTTTACGAGCAGGAAGTAATTTCTATACAATATTGTTTTCAATAGCGCAATAAATTGGTTGTTGGCTATCATTTGTGATAATTTCTTTCAGGTACAATGAATATTTGTATGAGACATGTTCATTGCATCGGTTGCAGTGTCCTTTTTCTCCATTCAATGTTCCATAGCTTTCAAATTTGTAGTTGCATTTTGGGCAAAAAGCATGGAATGGACTTGAATATGCATTTTCTATAGTCAGATTTCCCATGACCTATTTACAATATGCTTGTATAGGTATGGTTTAAAACATGAAAGATAAAAAGATAAAGTAAAATAACAAAAGATCTGAAATTACTTACCTCAATAGAAGTCTGTAGTAGTCCATGGAGTGCATCTATTGTTCTTTTGTTATGTAGTTTGTAGATAAATATTGTTGGAGTTGTTCATAGAGTTGGTTTTTGATCAATTTTTTAAGCTATGTTTTTGAAGAGTAGTGATGGTATTTCATTTCTTTCAAGTCAGTGGTGTATCTGAATATATTGGGGCATGCAAGTTGGATGCATGTATAGTTGAACACAAGTAGTAGAGTTAGCTTTTTAGTTTTAGAAGTTAACATAGTAAAATTGTAAAATATAATAGAAAGAAGGAAATAAAGAATTATTTTCATAGATTTATCAATGAAGTTGTTTGAATGAGCCTACCAGTGCTTTGCTCATGTCGTTGTTTCCATCTTTGATTTCAAGCACATTTTGAGTACCTTTTTTGTATGCTGCTAGAACAATAGCATTAATTGTTCCAGTGGTGTAATCAATAGTGCTTGTTAGTAATTGTTTTATAGTTGTACTAGGAATGAATTTGTATTCATACAATATAGCTGGTATTGTCTCAACTATGCTGAACTCTTTTAGAATTAGTATGCAATCACTATCTCCTCGATCAAAATATGTTTTTGAATCTATGTCAAGGTCTATTATTCTTAATGCCATGCTTGGAATTATTTTACTTTCATGTCTATTGAGAAGATTGTTGTCACTGACATATAATGTTATAGTGAGCTCTCCTTTGGAATCTATAAGGTCAGCACGTAGAGCTTCACGTGTTTTGGTTACTTTGTCCAAGAAAGATTTGTAAACTATTAAGATATCACCTTTGAAAGTTTGGCCTGATTTTTTTGCATTTAGATTTTCTATTAATATACATGGTTAATTGTCTTCTTTTGTCCAGTATGTTTTAGTTTTGTAGATGGAGTATGTACTTGCTGGTGAATTTCTCTATACATGGTCAATGAGTGGTTTGTTTATGCTATGTGTTTGATTTAACATGAATTGAATACTGTATTTTTGCATATATTTTGTGAGTATTGTTGTGGTTATGTTTTGTGTGGACATGTCTATGTTGAAATCTCCAACAATGTAAAACTTGTTTTTTGATATGTAGCTTGTAGCTATTTCAGTAATTAGTGTTTTGATTTCGACAATTGTTGTATGTGGTCCTATGTAAACATTAGAAACATTGAGTTGAGAATCTGATTGTTTGATGGTAATTGTTATAACTTCAATATTTTTTGATATGTGTTCTATTGAATTGGTTACTAGGAGATTGCTTAAAGTAAGTATTGTTATACCATGTATATGATACATTGAATAGTTATTATATTTTCCAAAAAAAATATCAGTATTGCGTGGAAGGAAAAATAGTTGTTGTAGACATATGATATTAGTGGACATGATATTCCAATAATTTAAAATTTCATTTGCATGAGTATGTAGGCTATGTGTGTTCAGTGTGCATAGCAATATGTGTTCATTGGGAGTTGTACAATACAGTTGACTTTCAAGTTTCTATGTTGCATTTGAGTATAGCCGAGACTTTCATGATGAATTTTTTTGTAGATTTTGAAATTTTTTGGAATCAAAGGTTTTAAGAGGTACAATGAATTAATTGTTCTAGTTCTTGAAAGTGTTGTGTATGTCAAGCCATGTTGTGTTATGCCACTAGGATCAAATGCAAGACTGTCCATTGTCAGGCCTTGGGCTCTATGTACTATCCTAGCACATGCTACTTGTATTGAAAATTGTTTTTTATTTCAAACTTTCCTAGTACTTGATATTTTGGGAATGGGTCTTGCAATTTAAAAAATTTGAACGCAATCTTTTTGAATGCCTTGAATGTAATACTAGCATAATTTATTTGTTTGTTCCTAGCCTATTTTTGCATTGTTAAACTGTATCCAAACTATGTCGAGTTCTTGTTGTTTGGTATATGCCTTAAATATTTCATCTAACCCATTTACTAGCCCATCCTTTGTGTTGTAGTTTCCTACAAAAATTTCAACAAGAATATTTGACTTTTCAACTATTTGAACTGGTAGAATCATTGTTTTTGTATACAGTCACATTGCGTTAAATTTTTTATCTTCAAAGTCTATTGCATCTAATATAATATAGTCTCTAGGTACTTTGGAAAGCATATTGTTTTTGTGTGTAGTCACATCTTTTTTCTTGTAAAATAGATATGGAAATGTTGGATCGATACATTGAATAGTTATTATATTTTCCAAAAAAAATATCAGTATTGTGTGGAAGGAAAAATAGTTGTTGTAGACATATGATATTAGTGGACATGATATTCCAATAATTTAAAATGTCATTTGCATGAGTATGTAGACTATGTGTGTTCAGTGTGCATAGCAATATGTGTTCATTGCGAGTTGTACAATACAGTTGACTTTCAAGTTTCCATGTTGCATTTGAGTATAGCCGAGACTTTCATGATGGATTTTTTTTGTAGATTTTGAATTTTTTTGGAATCAAAGGTCTTAAGAGGTACAATGAATTAATTGTTCTTGTTCTTGAAAGTGTTGTGTATGTCAAGCCATGTTGTGTTATGCCACTAGGATCAAATGCAAGAGTGTCCATTGTCAGGTCTTGGGCTCTATGTACTATCCTGGCACATACTACTTGTATTGAAATTTTTTTTGTAATTCAAACTTTCCCAGTACTTGATATTTTGGGAATGGGTCTTGTAATTTGAAAAATTGGAACCCAGTCTTTTTGAATGCCTTGAATGTAATACTAGCATAATTTATTTCTTTGTTCCTAGCCTATTTTTGCATTGTTAAACTGTATCCAAACTATGTCGAGTTCTTGTTGTTTGGTATATGCCTTAAATATTCTGTCTAACCCATTTACTAGCCCATCCTTTGTGTTGTAGTTTCCTATAAAAATTTCAACAAGAATATTTGGCTTTACAACTATTTGAACCGGTAGAATCATTGTTTGTGTATACAGTCACATTGCGTTAAATTTTTTATCTTCAAAGTCTATTGCATCTAATATAATATAGTCTCTAGGTACTTTGGAAAGCATATTGTTTTTGTGTGTAGTCACATCTTTTTTCTTGTAAAATAGATATGGAAATGTTGGATCGATAGGTGGGGGTTGAAGATAGGTTTTATTGAGATAGTCTATATCATCATGTGTATGTTGTCCTAAATGTATGTTATTTAGAATTGAAATAAATTTCTCACCTTTCTGATGCATTGTACTAGCTAGTGAATAACATTTCACATTATCAGTCCAAAAGTTATAAGGCATTAATTCTATTGTCGATGGTTTGTTATCAACAATAGCTGAGTCAAGTATTGGAAGTGCTTGATAGAAATCTCTATAGAAAATTGTGTTTGGATTGCCAAAGTATGCTATTGGCAATTGCATTATGTCATGTAATTGTTTATCAATGTAATGTAAGAAGGTGGAACCTACTAGTGAAATTTCCTCTATGAGAAGTACATGTAGTTAACTATAGTTTTTTGACATTGTATCTAATGTTTTTGTACTAAGTGGAATGAAATCTAATTTGTTAAAAGGTATGTCAAAAGTTGAATGCAATGTACTTCCACCTATATTGTATGCCATTTTTCTTATGTATGTAGTTATTAAACCTTTATGTTTCTCTAGATCGTTGTCAATGAAATTACTGTAAATGTGAATAAGTGCTTGAAAAATAGTTGTTATAATTTTTTTCCCAGTTCCAACTCCTCTGGTTAGGAAAAGATGCAGAGGATTTTTTATGTCCTTAAGCTTTTTTATTACAATATCCTTGACGATTGTTTGTTGCTCTCTATTCAAATTTCTCCTTAAATTATAGTACTCATTATTGTTCATTATTTGAGGGAGTTGTATGATTTCAAAAGATTTTGGGCTTGTATTTTTAGATTTTTTGAAAAGTTTAGTTTTTATATTTTCATGCATGTCATAATGTTCGTCAAGTTTTTCAATTATTGGTTGTTGGCAAATATTGTCTTTGTTTTCTTTGCTATCATCTATTTCATCAATAGCATGGTCAATATCAACTCGTGCATTGAATTTGTGTTGTATGAAAACTTTGCTCGATTGTGCTAAATTATATTTTCATTATGCATGTAAGATTTTTCTCATGAGCTGTAATTTTGTTTAAATGTATCTTTAGTCACAATAAACAAAATGTTTAGCAATAATTATTCTCTACAATAGTTTTCTAGCTATAAATGTTTATTGAGATTAATGAAACATATGATGTTTGGTTTAGCTTTTGGTTCAAACTTAGTTCCATCTTTTTTATAACTCAATACGAATTTTGCTAGACATAAATTAGCAATAGCTTGTGGGTAGCGTAGGTAATATTTAATTAATGATTTGCACATCACATTTTCGAAGTTGTTGTGTTATTTCTTTAACTGCTCTATTGGTTTCAGTATAAATGTACGATCATTATGTGACCATGTATCAATAAACATGCATTTTCTAGAACTGGAGTGTAGTGGTAGTGCTAAAACTAGATGAGTTGCTTGTTGAGTGGACATTTGTTGTAAGTTTAGTAGAGAATTTCCAAGTTTGTCTATCATTTTGAGTTCATCTATATTGTCTTGTTGATGATCATCACGTATTTTCTTGAAACCATTTGTTATAGACTTATCAACTTTTTCTGTGTATGAACTATAATACATTGCGGCTACATATGCATTAAGAATAAGCTGTACATTTGTATTGGTTTTCTATAGAAGAGGTATCTTTTTGCCAAAGCTATTATTCCAAATTTGTGAGGGATTCTTTTGGAGAAAGACTATTGGTCTTTGGATTGTCGACCTTTAAGAAACAATGTAATTTTCTTTAGTTATGTCTATTTCATTTAGGAAGTTGTCAAATGTGAAAGATGTCGTACATTGCAACTTCAAGTTTTCACTGAATTTTGTTGTCTATTGAGCTTATGGTTTTGTCTTTTTTAGGCAAGGGCTCAAGTACTATCATTCTTCTAATTGGTGGAAATAGAAATTTATGTCTACAATGTTTATTTCTTGATCCTTTGCATTGCTTTGTATGATAATTTCTATGGAGAATAGCAATATTTGGATCAAAATTTTCTGTTTTACATATAAGAAATGTATTGATGAAATATGTAATACTTTCATTGCTTTGCTTTCCATAGACAGGTAAATCCTTCACCCATATGAGAAAGTGATTATGTTTATTTCTGCCATTCTGGAATTCCATTATTGAAAAGAAATATACTACATTTTCAAAAAAAGATTGGTTTGAAAGTATCATTTTTTTAGGGCATTGATCCGATGTCTATAGTACCGGACACAAGTTATTGGATCATTTTAAATTAGTTTATATGTCGTAAATTCTTCTATCATTTTTTATTTGTTTTTGTGTTGTCGACTAATGATTTTTGTATAGTTGTTTGAGTATCTTCATTAAGGCCTTCCAATTTTGTTTAGCACTATTAAATGTGAGGAAAAATGTTGGAGGTCCTAGTTGTCATATCATAGAAAAGACATCTTTTTTAGTTGATGTGCATAGTCTAGAGATATATAATTTTTTTTGAAGTCGATGTACCCTATATTTGATTTTAGTATTTTTCTAAGTTTGGTTTGTGTTTAACATCTCTTGCTAATAGCTTCCTTCCTTTTAGTTGTCGTTTACGAATTCTTATCCACATTGTGGACATGACTTGATCTATCAGTATTTTTATTGTTTTGAAGAAAATATTTGTTGTGTGATATGAAAAATGTCTTTGTGAGTGCAATAATTTCCACTTTGCAATTTTTTGATACAATAGTTATTGGTCGATGTCATGGTCACATGGATCACCAAAAAATAGTGTTAGGAAATTTATTTCCTCTACGTATTTGTCTTTGAATATTCTAATCGGGTATTAGTTTTGTGTAAGTGCAATTTTCACGAATTTGTCTTGCATTTTATGTATGTTTATAGATTCTATAAATCTATGTACCAAAGTTTCACAAGGTTCATTCTCAATGTCACTTTCATACTCAGTTTTAATGTTATTTAGGTCATTCTTTTCAGCAACATCATTATTTGTTTCTAGAACTTGTTTTCAATTTCTATTGAGTTTGGCATGTTGCATTTTGTACAGTGTTCTTGTTATTAGAAATTGAATAGCTCGCATAATAGTTTTTGGTCATAGCATTCCCTTTTGAAATGGATTTTTGTATTCTAGTCTTCTTTTCAAGGAGACAACAATTGTTTTTGTATTGATAGTTGATAAAGGCAAAGCTCTTTGTGTAACATTAGTATCTATAGGGACATTGATTATTGAACCAGTTAAGCCAACTTGAGATCTTTTGTGTCCCAATTCTCAAATTTGTGCAAATGCAATTCACAATGAAACAAGAGGTTCTTCTAATTATGTGAGCATTTGCACATATTGCATTGGCTTGTTTATTAGAATGTTATGTGGTGTAGCATATTGAGGAATCTTGTATTTCTTTAATCCATTATTACATTTGCGGCAAATAGAATTTGATAATGTGTTGCAATTTAATTTGACTAATCTGGAATAAGTTTTCTTTTGTTCAAGCAATTTTTTTTTGTCTTTCTTAAAATGTAATGTTTGACACACACTGCACATGTGTATTGGTGTGTCTTCAATTACGTTTTAGAATACTTCAATTACAGATAATGTTCTGCTCCTTTTTTTAAAGAGTTGTTCTAGATTGTTGTTTGAAATGCTCTTTTTTAACTTTTGAAGAGAAGTCATTTGTTTTGTAGGCTATTTTTGTTGACTGTTATTTTGAATGCTGATTTTTAATTTTTGGAGGCAAGCATTCTATTTCACGACCTCCTTATGATTATTGTCCGGTTCTTTATAGCTTTCATTTATTGTGGTCATAGTTTTCATGTTCACATTTCTTGTTACTTGATTTTATGTAGTATTTCTAATTGATTTTTTAAATTGAGAAAAATGTAGTTGTTGTTGGTTCTGCAAACTTGGTATCACTATTTGTATTAGTGGTTCAAAATGGCCAAAAAGTCGGTTATGATCATGGAAAAGAAGCAAGTATGGTTTAGTCATTAAAAATTTGTTAAAATACAAGTATTTTTTTCCCATTGTAGATGACCAAATACATATTTCTATATTCAACCATTTGGACAACTATCGTATGAAAAATATATCTTCCCAAAGACCTAGTTCATTATTACTTATTTTAGGATTTGCAATTTTTTGCATTCTTCGCAAATATGTCTCACAGTCGCTAACTTTATGTAATTCATAAAGTATCTCTAGATATAATTCATGGTTGTAAGAATCAATTGCCTCTAATTCTTATTTTTTAGACTATTCCAAAAGTGTTGAATAGTTCCTTTGTGAAGATCAGTTGATGTATACTGATTCTTGAGCAGAAGTTGTAATGAATCAAATAGGCAGTCTCCAACATTATATGTAAATTTTGGAATCCTAGACAATCCTTCTTACTTAAGTGCATTGTCAATATTGAAGAATGGTTTTAAGCTTTTGTTTTTATAGTTCTCTACATCTGCAGTTTCAATGTTTTCTCTTTTCCTTTTTTTTAGTGCCACCATCTTATGTAATTATTTTGGCTATATTCACAGTATCTAACTCTAACTATTATCTTTAGGAAAACAGAACACTATATTGCTTATATCAAAAAAATATAGATATGACTATTAGATTTAGTAAACATGACAAGTGTTTTTGAAATGGAGAAGTAACAAATAACTTACATGTGTCTTGACTCCTTATGCAATGTGGTGAAATTGAAATTGACAATTGATATATATTTTTGGCAATAAAAAATATTTAGTTAGTGATAGAGATTAGAAAATTCAGTTAATAATACATTGTAGAAGCTATATTTCTTTTGTACATGTATATGTATGTGTGTGTGTATATACAAGAGTACAGAGAAGATCTAATTATATATGTTTTAAACCAATTTCAAAATAAACGATTTAAAATTTGAAGCAATCAAGCATTTCATTTACAACTTTACACTTGTGATGAAGAAACCAATAGTTTACCTGGTGCTTGTGTATTTGCAATTAACTGCTTTGGATCATTTGAAATCTTTTGCAAGGGTAAACAATATCAATTGTCATCTTTATACACTAATAAATATGTAATCAACAACTTAAAAAATTTATATTAGTAAAAGAAAAAAATAGAAAATTTAGTAATGCAATCATTAAATTTAAATATTTGACCAAAAATGAACAAATTTAATGTCTCCAACCATCTAGCCATCCTTTAAGATCACAAAGAACCCAACTGAATCCCTTAAATAAAAAATGAAGGTGAATTTTAGGGAAAAAGGAAAAAAATAGTACTTAATGGAACTGGCATCTACGGTTAGAATTTTCTTTTAAACTACATTTCTTTTCATACACCTATTAACTCCAAAAATGTACCAGTTCAATTTGAACAGAGTAGCCACATAAGTTTGCAAAGCCCTCGCACTGATATTTGAACATTAACATCACAAAGAACCCAACTGAATCCCTTAAATAATAATTGAAGGTGAATTTTATAAAAAGAAATAAAAAATGGTACTTAATGGAACTGTCATCTACGATTAGAATTTTTTTTTAAATACATTTTTTTTCATACACCTATTAACTCAAAAAATGTAACAACTCAATTTGAACAGAGCGGCGACATAAGTTTAGGAAGCCCTCACACTGATATTTGCACATTGGTTGTTCAGAAACAAATGCCCATATGTTTGCCCTGTTGGCACCATTTTACCTATATGTGATGATAATAATGCCACACTCTTTATGTCTACTAATATCTCTTTGACTTATAAGAAAAAATGGGAGTTCAAATAATACTTCAAAAGGAAGCAATCTGAACATATTTTAATATGTGAAATTGTCCTTAAATAGTATAGGAGCATAGCAAAACAACCCACTAAGATTTGGGGAAAAAACACCTTTAAAAGATTTTAAAAAAAAACCCACTCACACTGAATGCAACTTGCTAAAAACCTTGCCAAAATGGTATTCATCTAAAAACAAAAACAAACAAAAAAAATATAGTTCTTCGACCCAACTTGCCACCTGGTCTTTGCTATGGAATGAACTTGTTTCTTCATGTTTAGGTGACAACCTCATGATCAAACTCAAGAGAAAACAAGCCTTGCAAATCCATCTTATATTCCATATTTTTCACTATGTAGGACAAGAACAAAAGAGTTTATAGATTTTGATGGCACTAAGGCACATTTCCTATCAGTTGTAATGTAAGTTAAAACCTAAGAAATTTTCTTAGTAAAGTATCCTATACTTCATTAGGTTTTAACATCCCAATTTTAGCAAACTTTCTAAACTGCTAGCCTTGCCTTGTCCACGTCTCATAACTATTATTACTACTCTGTACTCTCCTAAGATCACTTAGTTCAGAATATTATAATATAACATGTTCAACTATTTACAATATACACTAAATATGCATTGCACAGACCTAGGCCCAAAATTCTTGTTATCTTAGAAAAAAATTCTACAGTGTTAGAGTTTAGCTCGTAAATAAAAACTTCAAAAGACTAACTTCCTTTTTTTGAGTTGAAGGAATCAAAATAACTCTGACTGATTAAGAGAACAATTGGAAATTAATTACTAAAAAGTATAAAAAATAGTCTAAGAATCTAATATAATGACCTCATGTGGTAAATCACCAAGGCTTTCATAAGGGAGAAATGAGAGACATACTAAATTAGATATGTTCAATTGAAGTTAAATGTTAAATGTTGAATTGAATAAACTGTCACATTCAAAATCTGAAAGTGTCAAGTTTTTAATTGATCATATTATCACATCCAATTCTAAGGTTGGTATATCCCCAACCATTGAAGCCAAATGCAAGTGCTAGGCCAATTTGAGTGAGCTTGATGAAGATACACCCTTCCATTGTGGCACTGGCATCTAAGCCCAATGCAATGAATAAGTCAAATTTACCAATCAAAGTAAAGTAATTCATAGACTAGAAGATTGAGAAATGTCCCAGCAAAACTATTCAGTGTAGGGATCTGGAGAAGAAAATCAAGAAAACCTATTGTAGTTACACAGTTTTATTGTTATCTATGACAGGCTGCACTTAGAAGCATCTGCAAACTTTTACAAATTTGACCATTTTTCACAATTAATTTTTTTATTAAGAAGAGAATATGTGGGAAATGCATTCAATAGACAATTTAATTGTATAAAGAGGGTTTTAATTTAATTTCTCAATGTTTTTCAGGATTTGAAGCCTTTGCAAAGAGGGTTTTAATTTGAAAACGCAAGTGATGTTGGCCTCAGACTTTTAATGAAATGGAGCCAAATTTAGAGCTTAAATATATACAACCACTACATACAATGAGGAAACATAAATTTTCCCCAACATATGTATTTGAAAAAACCCCTAAAGTTGAAGTTGATCATAAGAAAATGAGACATTTGACCTTCTCGAGTATTTGAAAAGCTCCAAATTTGAAGTCATCACTTTTCCAGTTTGAAAAGCTCCAAATTTCAAGTCATCATTTTTCTAGTTTAAAAATATCCAAATTTGAAGTCGTCAGTGTGGAGAGAAATGCTCATAGGACTATAAAGCTACGAAGAAATACCTGCAACATTGGTGGAATGTTAAAGCGTCAGTGTGGAGAGAAATGTTGATAGAGCTTGAAACACTATGAAAGCTACGAATTCTGTTGCCTGAGTACCTGTTCCAGCTTTCAAGTGAAATGCACCAAAATGCTGAGCAAATGAAATAGAAATAGCATACAAGTAAATGGGAAATAGTTCCTCATCATTACTTGCTCGAGATCTCAATGTCAACTACAGAAGAAGAACATGATGTTTCTAATTTATTATATCATATGCAAATGAATGCCACCGACTAGAAGCATTAATAAATGGTTAATCAATTCCTACAAGCATTAATGAATCTTTAATCACTTCCCACTGACCAAATACAAATGAAAAGTTTTAAGTGGCTCAGATATGCAGTAGTATATATGTCAGAGATATGTATGTCAACGTATTTATTATTTTTTGTTCATAACTATCAATATGCCTTTTACTTTCCTCCTACTTTTCTTTTGGGAAAAATAATTTCTTCTTTGCCTAAATTGACCATAGCCAATGAAACATGAAATAAACAAAATTTTCTACATTTGCAAGATAGTTTAAAAAAAGAAACATTATGTTAGATTATAGAAGTAGTAAAATATTTTAATTTCATTGGTTAGATTGAAAAACTAAAAGCATTTGCATAAATGCATTAGTATTCCTACCATACAATAATATATTTCTTATCTCAAGTTCATTTAAAATCATATATGGTGGCTGCTATTTCCTCATTCAAGAATACTCTTCAGAATTATGTGTGACATGTGAAAAACACATCACTAGCAAACATTTTCTCCTCCCTATTATAAACAAAGGAACCTAGAACATGATAAAACTGTGCCTAACCATACTTCACAAGAAATTTCAACGTTCTCATGTTCATTGACATTAATCTCCTCAAAGATAAACACAGTGTGAAAACACATCACCTGCTCTATTTCAATGTCCAAAATGATTTCCGAGTCACTTTCTCAAACCACGTGTAAACACATTTATTTTATCTCAAATTTGGCTTTTTCATTTGTGGCTTTGGCGGCAAATTGCAATTGTGATCGAGTATGGAAGGAAAATAAAATTTTCAAGCATGGGGAATGAAATCAATCTCATTCCTTAGCAAATCAAATGCATTCCCCAACATATGTAGATATTTTTTAAGCTTTCACTATATATTGGATTTTCGTTCAATTAAGAAACATGTGGATGAATCAGGGTGATAATTGAATTAGCGCATACATAAATGAAAGTAATTGGAGATCAGGAAGCATATTGACGCAATATTAAGAAATAAAAATGTTTGGCGTTTGTGGGCATTAAGAAACACATAGTGCTCAATGAAGAAATGTATAGATAATGTTATAAAATTACATTGCAAAGGAGTTGGTTTGTTTTCTGTCGTATGAATGTTTAACCATGGATAGGGCCAACTTTTGGCATTATGTTGGACTATAGATGAAAAATGCTATTTTTTTAATTTTTTATTATTCATTATCACTTTCTTTTAGCATTGCAATTTTAATGTTGCAATTATTATAAATGGTTTTTCATTTTTTTATTTTTAGACATGTCAATAGAAGGTGATTAAATAATCTAGATGTTAATCAAAATCACAATTAGATAGCAAAAATATTTCTATTAGATCACTTCCATATATTCTTACCCAAAGTAATTTGTTATCAGAAATGAGAAACTAGAAATGAAATGACAACGATAATGAGATTTCCAAAAGTTGGGTATAAGAAATAGGTATACATATAACATAACAAAAATAAAAAAATATAATTCCAATTAAATACTTAGAATTTATATTAAAAAATATAAATCAAAATTTAATCATATTTTCTATAAATACAAAACTTTAATTCAGTTTGAACCTGCAAGATCACCATAAAGAAACATAGTTATCGAAGTTGTAATACATGCAAAGTCTAAACAGTAAGGATTTATTGAGATATTGAACACAAATGTACATTAAAAAAGTAAAAATCAATTTACACCCAAAGTGAACCACTCAACTTCCAGTTGGTAGGTAAAGACAACTTTGCAAACACGAACAACCTCTAATCAAGAGATCAACCTCTAATCAAGAGATCAAACACGTTGAAGAGCAAACTGCCTTCAGGGCCAAGCCCAGGAGTTGGTCATGCATATATTAACGATGGTGGTGTCAAGAGCAGTTGGAGATCATCAGGAAACATATTGAGAAATAAACTGCCGTCTGGTCCAAGTCCGGGTACTGGACACTAAATAGCAATAAAAGTGGTGATATAAGTAGCCTACTTTGCCTCTCAAGAGCTTAGATCCAGTTTTCTAGAAATTTTTTTAAAATATCTTCCTATTGTTAAAATATCTTCCTACAAAAAGCTTAGATCCAAAAATATACGTAGCCTCTCTCATAAATTTAATTTGACAATAGTTTATCTTGATAGAAATAGCTCAAAAAAATGAGTTATTCAACCTAGAAAAAATTCATTTCTTATAATTTCACTCGTGGCTTTGACATTTGGGGAACCACCAGCTTGTGGTGAGATTTTTAATATGTCGCAGAACACGTAAAGAGTAGAGGACTTCAATTCTAAATATGGTAAGTACAACCTTAGTTGCTTCTATTATTGAAAATCACTATACTAAATAGAATTCAACAACTTCAATGGAGCTATACCAAGGTATTTGGCGCCATTGATAGTTTCATATTTTGGCACTATAGTTTTCCTTTCTTTCCCAGGAAACCTGCATATCTTCTTGTTGATTTTCAATAAACACTACTTCTATTTATTTTGTCAAAATCCTTTTTCCAACTTTTTTTGGACTACGAATATAGAGAATGTTGAAGGGAAGGATGTAATTTTCAGCCACATTGGAATATTTGAATGATGTTGCTATATAATTTCAGCTCTCAATATTTGGATTGAGAGATGCTCCTAAGATATTCCGAAATAGACTATATATTGGCTCCGTTGACCGTTGACTCCTTAGGATGAGGAAATGTAGGTTTTTGTAGATGTGAATGGTCTATGTAGATTAAGGTCGTGTAGTTTGCCTTTGGATGAATGTAAAAAGTTACTAACTATTCATAGATTCATACATGAGTAGTACATGAGGAGGGGTGGTAATTCTATTGTTCTAAAAAGGAAGTATCAGTTGACTGTAAGATATGTTTCCGTTGAAGACAACAAAGCATTGTTTTTCAAAATAGAGGGGATGTGTTGCTCCAAAATAAAGATGGTCGGCAGATCTTCAAGAAAAATATGGTTTCATATATTTCTAATTTTATCTAATATTATACACACATCAAAGTTATTTTTCCTCGATTTTAATGCCAAATCTACAGCTTTCTTTTCCAGCTATATAAAATTTAATTATTTTAATCAATTATAATTAGGAAGATGTTTATAATTTAAGGTTCTTTTCACTGATGTAGGGGATCTTTAACTAATTTGGTACAATATTATTTCATACATTTCTAATTATATCTAATATTATATATATATTACAATAATATTTCTCAAATTTTTATGCCAAATTTGCAGCTTTCTTTTTGAGCTATATAAAATTTAATTGTTTTAATCAATTATAATTATGAAGTTGTTTATAATTTAAGTTTATGTTCACTGTTGTTGGGAATATTTAGAGCTAATATGGTGCTATGTATTGAGGGTCATATCAAGAAAATATGTTTATTCCTATATCTAATTC
The DNA here is from genome assembly GCA_028749045.1 of Cupressus sempervirens. Taxonomy (NCBI): domain Eukaryota; kingdom Viridiplantae; phylum Streptophyta; class Pinopsida; order Cupressales; family Cupressaceae; genus Cupressus; species Cupressus sempervirens. The sequence goes on from CM053791.1 coordinate 504,057,599, forward strand.
AGTTTTGATATGTGAAATATGTTAAGTGTGAAGGGTATGTGTAGGATCATGGTGTGCCAAAAAGTGGTGATCTAAAAAATTTGTAGTTCTAAAATATCTCAAACAATTTCAAAATCTATTCCAACTTTTTCCCTACCCACCTTGATACTAAATGAAAACAATTAATATCTTTATAAGGTCTACTATATCTTTTGATACCAAACCTATATGGTCAACTTTAAAAAATCCTAAAAATATGCTTTTGGCCTATTTTTATGTGATTTTTAATTCAAACATGTAGTTGATGACTTTTTTTTCACCAAAATTTAATGAAATGAAAATAGTTTCTTAAGAATGTTCTTATCTTTCCATAAATGTAAGGTTTGTCAAATTATGAGTTTAGTAAGTAATTATTACATATTTTCTAATAGAGTTACGTATAAAGTGTTGACTAACACACTACTTGAAAAACAACTATAACTTTCAAATGGTACAACATTTGTTAAATCCAAAAGATGCATCACATTCTATTTTTCTTCTACTATAAGAAAAAAAAAATGAAAAATTAAATTTTTCAGAGTTCTGAATTAGTTAAGGTGGTCAGACATGAGAGTTTTTTATTCCAAAAATACTAAAGTCAAAAATTAATTAATTATTATTTATTTAGAATAAAATATCCAAAAAATATGTGTCACATCTAGGCATGAGTCTACTACTTATATCTAGAATATTATTAAAAAATATTAACATTTGATTTTGATTAAGGTGGTTAGACATACGTCTACTTCTTATTTTTGTTCATAAATTTTTGTAATATTGCATAAAAGTTCAAAATTTTGATCAATCAAATTTTATTTTTTGAGATAAGTCCTAGTAGTTTAGAAACTAGATTCAATTTGATAGAGACTCTTTTCTCTCAACTTTTTGATATAAAGTTAATAACAAGTAGAAAATTGCACATCAAGTTGACATAACCCTGATTTTCTAATTTTTTATTGCCACTTAAGAGCATAGTTTGGTTGACCATGATCCTGCACATACCTTAAAATGGATTTATTCAAGGTATCTAAACTTAGATTTGCAAATAGTTTTTGACTAAAAGGAAAAGTGGTATTTTTGCATCTTAATTGATTGGTAAACTCAAATTGTTGGCTACATTGGTCCATATCTTGGGTTGTTGTATCCATGTGTGGTGAGCTTAGCATTCATTGTGATGCATGCATCATTCAATTGGTCAATTCATTATCATCCCAAAATTAGTCAACTCTGAAGTAGTTATGTTAATTGGAAGTCATTGAATGGATTTGATTGTCATGATTACAAGGACCATAGACATGGATCTAATAACATAAAGGACTTGAAGTTTTATTTGTACTTCAAATGTTCACATTAAATTGACTTTAGCATCCTCTTAAACTAAAGGTAATCCCAATACACCATAAGAATGTAATCTATGTAATTGCTTGACCCAATGTAGTATCTTGGGTATTAACTCACATTCTCAAACATAGACAGATACTCTTAATCTTAAAACATTAAAACTAATTTTTGAATCTTGGAAAGTTTAAGAAAACTTCTACTTAAAAATATTACATATGCAAATTGTTAGATTTTATTATAGGTCCAACAAATGATAATCTTGGGGTACAGACAACTGCAACCATTCTATTTATAGATTAATTTTGTTGCCTCTTGTTGGTCTTGGAATTATTAATTTGGCTGATAAGTTATGGATTTTACCTACAAACGACAAAAAAAAATTAATTTGTTTTGCAACTTCAACAGAAAATATTGACTTGCATTCATATAAGCAATTCAATTGCTCTCTTATGTTTCATATTTTAATATAGTTTGTAACAACTTAGAGAAACCCAAAAGATAATTCAAAGGAGTTAATCTAATCAAACCTAATTACTCTATTAGAATGACATGAATAGGTCTATCAAGTAACTTATCAAATCACACGATTCTATGAATATCTCTCACAACCAAGGTTGCATGTCTCATGATCAACAAATAATGAATTAAAAATTAAAGGAAAAGATCCAAGGCACTATCCAAGTTAACATCCAGGGAACCAAGAAGACAAATGACCTCTAGCAGCATAATCTCTATATAGAGAACCATGTCTAATGTAGTGCTTGTGAACACTAATGAATTTCAAAGTAAAAAACTTGTAGATATATTTCTTTGGTTCTTCAGACATAAAAGTAAACTACAAAGTTGAAGATTGACCTTGTGGCAAAAGTTTGTAAGTGATCTCCTATGTTTCAAATAAACTTTAACCATTTTAGCATCATTCTACCTAGAAGTAAGTAAATGAGCAAGATGTCTTTTGCATATAACATATCCATTGCATTTTATGTGGTACTCATGCAACAATGGTTCTACTACATATTGTCAATCATTTCTTGAGAGGACACAATCTTGAGCCTAATAATCAGTGTAATCTTAGAATTGTAGGTACAAGTGCTAGTGTCGTAAAATTACATTGCAAAGGAGTTGGTTTGTTTTCCATCATTCAAATGTTTTTGAGGTATTAGATAGAATCCAAATGAAAGGAGGGCCAACCCCAAAGTAAGAAAAGGCTTCAGAATAGCTAGGAGTCACCTCCCACTTATCTAACTGATATCGGTTTTATACTTCAAAAACCAAATAAAGTCTAGCTCCAAAAAAGAGTAACCCTTATCAACAATCATATCCCTACTAAGCATATAAAATATAAAATTATATCAGTAGCCATAAAAATTATTGCTGCTACTAATCTAGTTCATTATCATATACAAAATGAAAACCCCACAGGGCACCAAGTTCAATAGGATCCAAACCATAACAAAAAGCCAAAAAAAAAAGAACCAAGGGCTAATTGTTTGCTTCTCTCCTCATTCCTGCTTCTTTTCCTCAGGCTCCTCCCTCTTCAAATCCACCCCATCCTCTTTGATGGGTTTATCAAGCAATGTCTTAAACCAATCCTCTGCCAAGAAACCATAGATGGAGTGGGTAGTTTCACTCTCTTTTCTCATATCTTTCTTGTCCTTGTTTACCTACAGAAAATAGAGGGTGGTGGTAGTAGAGTGCATGACCTTCATAGTGAATTCTGCCAAGGTTTCAATTTTTTGGCAAATACCAATGTGGCTATCCGTAAGCTCCTTCATTGAACTCTCTAGACTCTCTAGTCAATATTTTCTTTGGCTCTGTCTGTGGCTATGTCTCCCTTTCTTCCCCCTGCCTTTTAGAGTTTCTTTCATGGGGGATGTGATATCCTTCCCAACACTTCTATTCGAGGATGAGATTGCTTCCAGGGTTTCTGAGATATGTGAGGGGCTAGACACTCCCTTCTTCCTAGTATCTGGGTGTTGCCTCTTCCTTTTAGTGGGCTTTCTCTCACTCTCAATGCACTTAGAACTAAAATCTTGTTTAGGCAAGGTTTTGAGTTTTTTCATTTGGAGCAGTTTACCAACTCTCCTCGCAGTTTTCTTGCTCCTCCTTATGTCCATGTCAAACTCAATGACACTTATTTTCACCTCAAAACTAGGTTCTTTTTTTCACCTTTTTTATGTCCTAAGCCAGGGCTATGTTTTGTGGAAACTTGGGGAGTAATAGTAGCCAATAGATTGACAAGAAGTGATGGGTTTATGGAAAGGTGGTATTCATTAAGTTTGTTCATGAAGCCGTGGTGGATGATATAGAAAGGTTTGCCTCCCTCTTTCTTTTTCCTAGCCTTAAAAACATAGTCTTTGATGGAATTTAGAATAAGGTGCAGAAGGGAAAGGAAATCCTAGTTCTTGGAGTGGTTGAGAATGGGAAAGTGGTAGTAGTATAGTACTTGGAACCAATCTTCATGAGTAATATACCACATAATAGCATAAAAAATCACATCTCAGGGCTTTGATATATCCTCTCTAGTGTACCCACATCTCATGCAAACTGACACTTCTTTAGGTTGGAAGAACTTCGTCAAACTCATTTCATCAAACACCTTGGCCTACTTGCACCAATTCTTTCCCTCCAAGGATAACTCTCCAACCATAGTGATGAGCTCCTCCATTATTTCAAATTTCATCCCATTAATGTCTAGCTTCCTATCAGTCCAAGAGTTGATGAATTGCATGGAGATGTGCTCATCATGCTCTTCCATGCCTTCCATGAATGACAACAAACCTCCTTCTCATAGGTAAACCTATGCAACCTCACTCTTTCTAATATAATCCTCAATCTTCAGTAGTTCAATGTGGTCACTAGCACCCATTTATTCACCAAGATCAACCGCCTACTTCTTAGAGTCTTCTAACATCCCCTTAATGTAGACCGAATGGTGGCACCCATGATAGATTAAGGTTTTCATGTTTAACCTAAAATTTTGATGGCAATCAGAGCCCATCATAAGATCACAAGGTTTCACAGTTTTCAAAAACCCTCTCTTAGTGGTATGTGTGATCAATACCTTTCCTTCCCAAATTAATTGTCACCAAGTATAGTTGGAGTGAGGTTTGGTAAAAATTTCCTTGCAATCCTTCCGTGTCAGTTTTTTAATTTTGATCAAATCCGTGCGTCTAATCCTTTTATATAAAAAATTAATGCTCCTAGTGATAAAATCCCAAAATAAAATTTTCACAAAATCTTGCCAAAGATCAACTTTATGATAAAATTCTTGATGGTTTTCCCATCCACACAGATTCACATCACTATGCCACCTAATGCAATGATTCATGAAGTATTCTAAGAAGTACACTCACTTTTCATTATCACTTGAGTCAATGATGGGGTTTGGTTGATATCCATCATTCGAATGTTTAAGCATGGATAGGGCAAACTTTCTGCATTGTGTTGGATTATAGATGAAAAATGCTTATTTTCCACTTTTTATTATTCATTATCACTTTCTTTTAGCGTCACAATTATTATTTATGGTTATTAATTTTTTATTCTTGGACTTGTCAATAAAGGGCGAATAAATAATTTAGATGTCAATCAAAGCTACAATTACATATCAAAAATATTTCTATTAGATAACCTGCATATATTCTTCCCCAAAGCAATTTGTTTAGCTTCTCATTATACTAATATGGATGGAGCAATTTTCTATATCATTTCCATGGCTTGGCACTTCTAGCCAAATGGAGTGCCAAATCTTCATTAGATATTGAGCCTTGAATAAACCTCATTAGGATCATCATTTCTGGAGCCTATTTGACTAATGCCAAATATTTGAAAGGGCTTCACCTTAATGACCTCCTTGAAATAAATACGGAGTTGAGGGTGGAAGGATATATCAGCTTCAAATTTATTATTTAGGAACAAACCCTACCAAATAGACTTATCGCTCACAACATTGGAGGGAGATATATTAGAGTAGGAATAGTAGTTCTCCCTAAGAGGAGCACCTTCACATGAGACCATGCATTCCACAAAGTAGAAAATATGTTAGAGCCAAATATCTTAAAATTTAAATCCCCCAACAACATGTCACCAGAAAGGAGTGCTATTCTAATTCTTAATTTTATAAATAGTATAAAATTGTACAATATCCCTAATTAAAACTTTCTATTGTTCATCACCCTATATGACTTTCAGTGTCCACTTAGAAGCAAGAGAAATTGAATTTTTTTTGATATCTTTTAAACCCAACCCACCAAGATAGTGATGTTTACAACACCAATTCTAGTTCACACAATGACTTTTCTTGCTACCCATACCATTAGATAGTAAAAGGCATCTCATTTAATCCTTTCAATATTGTCATTTGATAGTTGGCGAATAGCCAAGTAGAATAAAAATAGATATGATGAGAAACCTAGAATTTTTGAACAACTTGTATTCTACCAGTAAGAGAAGGATCTTTAGTTTTTTACTTTAGATATTTTATCTAAATTTTATCAAAAAGCCAATGCCACATGTCCTTGAATGATGGATTAATGGAAAAGGGAAATTTAGGATACCTAACGATGGTATAAGGGCCTTTCCACTGCCAACCCAAAGAACTGATCCACCTGGGAGAGGATTTTGAGAAGCCTATGAAAAATGATGAGATGCAACATTGGAACTTGTGGTCAAATAGAAGAAGTAAATCTTATGCATAGCAGTAGTAAAGTTAGACTCTAGTAACTCCAAAGTAGTATCACCCACAAATTGAGAGTTAATGAGCACATCCTCATTTGGAAGAACAAGGCCTTTTATAGGGGAAGCCAACACAATGAGTTCTTAGGATATAGAATAAAGTATCAACAATTGTGACAAAAAGGGAGAGGGCAATAGGGAAGCCTTGTCTAATTGATATTTTAAGAGGGATAGGATAAAAAAGATTGTCATTCATATCAATAACTATCTAGGAGAGCCTAAATAGAACTTGGATCCAATTATAAAAGAACTCAGGGAAACCAAAAACATTAAGCATACCCATGATGAAATGCCATTTTATCTTGTCAAAGGCTTTTTAAAAAGTCTAATAGAATTGTTGCAACATATTGTCCCTTCTTATTGGCCAAACGCATAGATTCCCAACTTGTAATAATTTTTTTATATAGAATATATCTACCTTTGTTAAAACTCAGTTTGAGTGACTAAAATAAATTTATTCAACATATCTTCAATCCTTCATGCCAACAGTTTGGCAATAATCTACTTTGATATATTTACTAATGTTATTTGTCCCTAATTCTTAATTTGATTTTTGTCACCAACTTTGGGAGTCAATTATATAATTCCTTTGGTTATGTTCTCACCTAAAGAGCCTCTATCATATGAATCTTCATATAGTGAAAGGAGATCCATATTTATCCAATCTATATTAGCTTTGTAAAAATCAATAAGGAATCCATCAAGTCAACGAGACTTATCATTTTCTAGAGAGTTAATTGTCCATTTGACTTCTTCCAAGAAAATTTCTTCATTCAATGTTTCAGCTTCTATAGCGGTAATTTTCTTAGGGATCACATTGAGACATCTATCAAGAGCTTAATGGTTTTCAAGTCCATGTTCACTGAAGAAGGATTCCTTTAGAGTGTCTGGTTTAGAAGAATAACTATCATTAGTTTGGGTAGATTCAATTAAATATCTTTTATTCTTGGCTTTTAAAATATGAAATAAATACTTGAAGACCCACTCACCTTTGTGGATCCAATTAAGTCTGGATCAAGCTCTTTTCCCTCTTGGATTTTGTGACTTTTTATTCTCCTAAGATAGTTTCAAGTCTTTATCAATTCAATTTCAAGGTCTAAATCATCAATTTTGCCTCGTAGTTCTCTTTCAAGACTTTTGAGTTTTCTTCTAGCTCACATCATTGCAACATTCATATCCATACTTCTTTGCTTTCCTACAAGTTGAAAGACCTTGTTCCAAGCTAGAATGAGTCCCTTCCATGATTACCCAATTTAGATAATTATGAAGTTCCATATGGATAGCATTAGAAGTATCTTGATGCTTAAGGGGAGGAAATATTCACTTTAAAAGGTCTAACCATAGCTTTAAGACATGGAGGATCATCACTTTGAATATGCATGGTAGAAAATATAGGTGAATGGCCATACGTAGAGGCAAGATCTGCCAAGACAAGTAAATGGTTAGCAGCAACATGAAAGGAGGAAAAATATGGGTCTATATAAATCTTGTCAAGTCTGCAATAGACAACTTCTCAAACATTTATTGGTTATTACACATGTAAATAAAATATCTTGTAGCTCATACTTCCTCTTTTATAAGGGATCAAGAACATTAAATCTCCTTTTAAATTTATTCCAAAAAGTCAACTCATTTCCTTTCCAATTAATGATAATGTCTCCTATTTTATCCTCACTATTCTCTATCATGTTAACGTCACCAATGAACATAAGAAGTCTTGGGAAGAGTGGATTTTTCCCATTGCTAGAAAGAAGCCCTCTCTCTATATTCATTTGCAACATTAAAGTTTTGGATCCCAAAGATAATACTATTTTTACTAATTAGTATCCAAAAATCTCTTTTACAGGGACATACAACTTTGTTAATAGTAAATTCATCTAGGTTAGGTCCCAAAAGAGTGGTAACTCCTCCTTTAACCCTTTCATGATTCAAATAGAGAGCTATTTCCTAACCCCATGTGAGTTTAAAATTGTGTGACCTTGGAATCCAACAAATTTAATTTGTTCAAGACATATAAAATCTTTAAGTTTTAGCTTGCTACACTATCTTCGAACAATAAATTTTAATCAAACATCTCCAATCCTCTTACATTCCAACTATGAATATTTATCATAAAATTACTTTTGACAATGTTTACTACTGTTATACAACCTATTAAAGAAGTAAAGAATGTTCCCCTATTTTCTTTTAAAAGCATTTATATTAGCTAAATTTCAGTTGCTTTCTTTTCTCTTTTTAGTATGCTTATTAGAAACTTCAATAAAAGAACATTCCTTATCTTTATATGGGGATATATCCATCATGGAAGGTATATCTTCACCCAAATACATACTCTTTTCAAATAGAGACTAATTGGGAGTGTTGGTTATCTCAGTCCTCTCAACAATAGAGGCTAAGGCCAACTCTTGGGTATTGAGCCTAGAAGGGGTATCAACCTTAGGCACTGACTCATTTTTTTCTTTTGGAAAATAAGAGAGTTTAATTTGGTTGGAATATTAGGAATAAGTTAGAACCGGAGTTGGTATAACTTAGAGGAGGAAGAATAATTGAATCATAAAGGGATTTAGCAACTGTCAAAACCTATTCTTCTAGGTGAGTGAAAGTTCTCTTAGAGGAATTATTTTGCCTCAGCTCTTTTGTAATAGTAGTAGTTTCAAAGATCAGGAAAATCTTATTTTCTTTTGTAACGGCCCACTTGGGAACCCAAGAGAAATAAACCTAACATGTTACAATGTTTACTGAACTATTTTTTTTTTTAAAGTTTAAACAACATCAAGATAACATTACTGCGGAAGCAACATGAACATACACATCAAATACACATTTGCAATTACAGATATAGTTTCGATTCCTGAAGGGTTCCTTTAAGTTGAGTCACATTTAATAATTTTAAATTAATTAGTTTAAGTTCCAAGTACAATGTCTCAAGATCATAAAGAAATAACAGATACATAATCGCATAAGCAAATACATAAGTATAAACAATACAATGGAAGTACATCCAATTAATAACATCCATCGCACATGTCGCAGGGTATGTGTAAATAGATACAATACATCAGAATACATGATAACATATATACATCATCAGAAAAGAAGTCTCCGAGATAAGAAATAAGAATGATAAAGGTACATCTTCTGCAAAAAATATCCAACAGCTAGCAATGTGAAGGGGGGTCCAAATGGTAAGAAGACACTACCTCCCAACCGTGTGGTTACTTAGTCGGGCTTCCACTCCCACCGTGCAGGGAAGATAATGAACGATCCTCATATGACAAATCAAACATAAAACATTCCTAGGCAAGGTACCCCTAATAGCCAAAACTACCTCAAAGGTAACACATGCTATTCAAGAAGATAAAATAATCCAAAGAGAAAGAACACTCAATCTAATACCGACACCTCATAATCAAAAATCAATCACAAACCAAGTATAAACCAATTACCAAAATCACAAGATAAAGTCAACAAAAGACAATCACCTAAAGTCAAAAGCCACATGTCAAAAGTACATCATCCATGAATCACCAATCTTCATCAATGAAAGTAAATAACCATAATAAACACATCTGACAATAAATACACCACCAGAGGTACACATAGTCTACAGAGGTGACTCAGGCTACATACTAGGGAGTTTCATCACATGGATGCTTGAGTTACCCTGGACTGATCTCTTAAAAGACCCTGGACCCTCAAGCGTTGAGTTACCCTGGATTGGTTACTCTGAACCCCGGACCCTCAACATCACACATATGGAAACCAGAAAGCCCTCTCAAGAAGACGAGGCACTCATCCCATTCCATCCTTAGTCTATACAAGCACTCAAAGCATGGGTGGGTCAAATATATCTAACTTATCTTTTTAGTGTATTTCCCCCCCGTAAATTTTAATTACTAGATTATCACTTGTTACATAACTTGCATTAGGTTACCCTGGTACTGACCACTTTGGGTCCTGGACCCCTATGCAAGCCACTTCCAAATCATGTACCTAGACAACCTCTCCTAAGCACATAAATCCACAATTGTGTCCCATACCACAACACTCATAAAGATCAAACTCGGTTCCTTAACAGGCAACCTGATAACAAGATGGTTCTCCCATCCAAGTACACATAATTTCTCCACAAGATAAACCTCATAAATATAATCTCCAATATGAATCACAAAACACATCACAACATCTAGTCCCATAAATAGTATACAAGAAATCTGACAAAGCCTCTGGTGTACATCCTAGACTGGTCAAACTAGGTCAACTCCAAAATCAACAAGATAAATCCCCTTTCTTTTAAAATAACAATTGCCAGTTTAGAAATTATTTAAATAATTAATAATAAAATTTATTAATTAATTAATATTTAATAAAACTATTTAATAAAAATTATTAATAATTTATTAAAATAAACTATTTAAATTTCATTAACTATTAATTAAATTAACAATTATTAAAAAAAAAACATTATTAACAATTTAAATTTAATACATATAATTTAATATAAATATTATTTATTTTAATAAAACAAAATTAATAATAAAATCTAATAATAAACATAAAAAAAAACAATCTAATTTTAATGCGAATTGTTTTTAAAACAATCGCATGCCTTTGAAAAGGCTGCTGCCGGTGGTAGGCCTGCTGACGCAGGGCCTGCGGCAACTCGCCTGCGCAGTACCTGCGTCAGTAGGGACTGCCGGCGGTCGTACGCCAGGGGGGAAGTGGGGGAGGTCATGGCCCCCACTTCCCAATTCAAAATTATATATATTTTTAATAATTTTTATTTATTAATTTTAACAAAAAACATTTTTTTTCAATAATTTTATTTTAATAAAATTTATAAACATATAAAATTTATAAAACAAACTTTCTTTAAAAAATATATTTATTATTTATTTTTAAATTTTTTTTTAAAATTATTTTCAATGTTAATCTGATAGAGAAAATTCGAGCAACTAATCGAATTTTCTTTTTTTTTTATATATCCTTTTTAATTTCAAGACACACCCAAATTAAATACAATAAGTTCTTTAATCAAGAGAACTAATTTCATTTCCTTCTTAAATTTTTCTCTATAAAATGATGAGACTAATTTTCAATCAGTCAGGAAACAAACATGATGACAGATATAATTCCAACCACCCAATCAAACACGGAGCAAACATATATTTTCCAATTGACAATGCATTCCCGGGATTTCAAACCCTACCTCACAGTGATGCTAAACTCTGACAGCTAGATGAAAATTTCTATGCAAGCGAAATCCTTCAAGCTACGAAAATTTCCTTTCTTTTCCAAACCTTCCGAGTTGCTCTCCCAAAACCTGTGTGTGCCCTGAAAACCTGTGTGTGTAATAATGACCCCAAAACCCTCTAATATAGAATCTAATTACCTTTTAGGGTTTCTATCACCACCAGTCTAAAATTATAATTATTTTATTTAATTAATTCATTCATGCACAATTAATTTTCTTTTTAATTAAGATATTCTTTTATTATTTCTTTCATGCATGTTAAGTGAATTATTAAATTACTTTATTTAATTTTCCACTTGACTTCACTTTAAATTAATTTATTAACTTTTAAAAACTCATGCACACTAAATTAAAATATCTTAACCGTGTGCACATATTTTATCTTTTAATTAATTTCTTATATTTTAAACTCATTCATGCGAACTTAGATCTTTTTCATAATTTAATATCTTTCTCCTTTTAATATATTTTTGAACATTTAATTTGATAAATATTTATTAACTTAAATAACAATAATATTTACCATTTATTTAAAAATGAACTCTAAATATATTATTAGTAAATTAAATAAATATTATCACGTTCTAAATTTAATCTTATAGCTTTTATCTTCAATTCAATTCTTTATATTTAATTAATTTCTCAATTAATTAAATATAATTAAATATTAAAACGTCATAATAATCTTCATTAAATTAAATCATTAATTTAATCTTTTAATTAGACTTAATTAACAAAAAATTCACCAAAGACTCCCAAAACAACTTACGCACAAAATACTCACGGGTTTAAAAAGGGTAGACAGTTTGTTACGAGTCCTCCTTGCAAGACAAGTATTTTAGGCTATGGCTAGGATTGGACCTAATCATTATCTTCCCATTCTCACCAGTTGAGTATTTGTAATAGGGCACGCTCATCTTGGCAATTTAGGGAAGTCGATGCTCGGTACCTGCATCCTCCATAAAAGACGAGCATGTACATGTATATAATATATCTAAACTAAACAAACAATGGCAGGGAGTGGTTCATCGTGTAGATCTCGACTAGCAGGTGACTACGACTCCCTCCCCTAACCACATCAAACACATCAGACAGAAAGATAAAATAAACACGCATACCATACACATGCAAGTATGGGGTAAGTATAAAAATCACAAATCTAAGATCAAATGCGTACATATACTAATGCATCTCTATCAATACAACATAATCATCATTAAAGACATCATGTTAACATTTTTATGAAAGAAACCACATTTACTAACTAGGAATCATTAAAATATCATTAACACATGAATGAAATCAACTAAGCAACAATAACTGATACATTTGTGATCAAAGTCATGAAATAATATCATAATATTACAAATCTAGTATCTCTAAAACTAATCAATGCATAAAATCAACCTAAAGAAAATTGACAATGATAACAGAAATGTGAAATCGGGGTAGGCACTACATCTTTCTTTGATTTAGACTGGGCCCCCATTGAGTGTATTCAAACTCTCTTTCTTCGGTGGATCATCAGATGTCATCGCTCCATACCCCACAGTATCATTATGGCTGATTTTGAAGCTCATCCCTCTAGATTGGGGGGTATTTTTGACCTGATATGGTTCCTCCACCATCTTCGTTGCTTTGTAGACTCCTTTGATGGTTAGGACAAATACTCTTACCTTGCATACTTCTCCTTAGTTGTGCTTGCTAGATCTGACACCTCTGTGAGAGCCCACTATTGGTATGCCCAAGCCACATCCCTTTGAGCTCCATCAAGATAGACATTGATCACTTGCCCCCCTTTTGGTTCTTGTTAGACACTTCTACTTATCTTCTCCCTTCCAGGCATGAGTTGAATGAGCAGATTTGACTTGACATCTATACACAGTACCTTGTTATGACTTGGACCAAAACCCCTAAGGGGTTAAGTCTGAGGATGACATTCTATGCTAAGCGATTTTGGGACATGGAGGATGGAATTATTTCTCAACCCAAATATTTATCACAAAGTTAGTGCCATGCTCTTCAATTCATGCTAGGATCTTTCAGGGTTGGTTCCCACCATCTACGAGCTCAGACTAACCACCACATTAATAGAGAGGACCATATTTGTAGTCTATGCACATGTTATAAATGCTTTAAAATAACAGAGGAGGGGGGGAGGGGGGGGGGGAGGTGAATCAATTATTTGAGGTCCATATGTCCAATTCAAACTTTTCACTAAGTGTAATGAGCCCATTCAACCATTCATTCATCCAAGCTTAAACATTCCTATTCAGCAAGTTACTGTAAATCAACATGCAAGCATAACACATAAAGAATCAACACATAACATAGTGATTTACATGAAAACCCAATTTGAGAAAAACCACTAGTAACATGCTACTCAATTCGCACTCTTCTGAAGTGATGCCCTATGAAAGGCTTGCCTTGTTAAGGGTTGCAACACACTGTTTAATGTGACCTAGTTAAAGGATTTAACCACCTTTTTAGAACTGGGCCTCATTAGAGGACTTTAGAACATTCACTTGGAATGCCACCCTGTTAAAGGATTTACAAATGGCTATTAAACCAACTTAAGTCCATAGGATTTTCTCTTACCCTAACTGATAGTATATGTTGTAAGAAGAAAGGATTTTCTGATACACTTGTATTCTACCTACAAGAGACAAAGATCTATTGTTCCATTTGTTAAGATTATTATGGATCTTATCCTTGATCTAGCTCCACATCTCCTTTAAGGAGGGCTCAACAGAGAAGGTGATACCCAAATATTTAACAAGTTTGGATGGGCCACCCCATTGAAAACCAAATTTTTGAAATCAAAGACAAATAGATTTAGAATGGGATAGCTAAGCTCTAGATATTTTACAAAAGAAATTAAGTTTATTGATCATGGCTTCAAAATTAGACTTAGAGGCTTCATAAAATAGAGAAGTGTCATTAACAAATTGGCAATTGATAATATCCTTACCATCAAGAAGGGTGATACCTTTAATTGCAAGGGATAAAGTGTTGTCCCTAAGAATATAGAAAAGAGCTTTAGAGGCAATAACAAAAAGGGCTGAGGCAAGAGGGCAGCCTTGCCTAATTGATCTTCCCAAAGGGAAGGGAGCTGACAGTGATCCATTAACATCAACCTAAGGATAAGCATCTTTGAGGAGCATTTTAACAATGTCATAGAAGAAAGAGGGGAACCCAAAAGTATCAAGCATCATATTAATGAACTTCCACTCAACTTTTTCATAGGCCTTTTCAAAATCTAGTAAAAACATAGCAACATTTTGATTAGTGTGTTTAGCCTAGTCAGGAGCCTCCCAACTAGTGAGCAAGTTCTCTAAGATAAATATACCTTTAACAAAGCCTATTTGGGAAGTGCATATGAACTTAGGGAGAATTTTTTCTAGCCTACAAGCCATAATCTTAGTAAGGATTTTATATGAGAGATATAGCAAAGTTATGGGTCACCAGTTTTTAATAAGGGACTTATCACCCTCCTTGGGGATGAGTTTGATAATGCCAATATTAATGTCTCTACCCAAAGTTCTAGTGTTTATGGCTTCATTGTAAATATCAAGAACTTTACACATCCATTTGCTATTAGTTTTATAGAATTCCATAGGTAGACCGTTAGGACCAAGGGCTTTATAATTACTAAAAGAGTTAATGGATTGCTCAATTTCCTCAAGAGTTAAAGGCTACCCAAGAGAGGAAGCATGAATATTTAATATTCTTTTGGGAATAAGACCTCTACATTGGTCTCTAAGAGTTTGAGCATCCTGAGAATCCTCGGAGGTGAAGAGATCCTCATAAAATGAGGCAAACTCATTCTTAATAGTATCCAAATCAGTATTCATTTGGTTGTTAATCAACAACTTGTCAATCGTCTCTTTAGCATGCTTTTTTTTAATAAGATTGAAGAAAAATTTACTACCTCTATCCTCGAATTGGAGCCAATGAGCTCTTGATCGAACTCTAGCTCCCATAGCTTTATGATGATGATGCTTCCTAAGAGCATTCTTAGCATGAGCGAGTTGATGACAAAGGTGAGGATCATCAAAATTGTTCTGAATAGCCATCTTAGCATTATAAAGGTTATTATTTAGCCAAGACTCTTTAAATCTAAAGTCCTTGGCTTTCTTTTGACCAACAGTTTTGAGTAACTTCTGCCAAGCAGCAATATCCAAATTCCATCTATCAATGTGAGATAGGGAGGGCTAATGATACTTATTGATAAGTCTTATTATGGAAATAGTAGAAAGGATGTCTTCATCTTCTCGAAGACTAGTATTGAGGATGAAATTATGGTTACCTTGATTGTTGTAGATCAGGGAAGGACCAAAGCTAACAGAAATAGAGATAGGATGATGATTTGAAAGAGTGGTAGGGGAGACACTCACCAAATTGTTTTGCTTATCTGGAAGCACAAGAAAGAAGTTGCTATTGAGATAGAATCGATCCAGCCTAGAATAGATTCTAGCCTAACCTTTCTGAAAGTTGCACCATGTAAACAGGAGCCTAGGGTTAGTGTTCTTATTCCCACCTAAGGGATCAAATAAAGATTTAGCATTTTAAAAATTATTCCAAGCAGTTCTTTCTTGATCTTTCTAGGAAAAGGGAAGACCTCCCATTTTATCTTCCTAGTTTTTGATCATGTTAAAGTCACCTCCGAATAACCATGGGACATCTAGGAGTGAGCTGAGCCAAGACCAAAACTTAGTCCTTTCAATATAGTCGTTGGCAGCATAAATAACACATATACCAAATTCAAGATTATTATAATTCACAATCAACCAAATAGCTCTATTGCAGGGAGAAATACCATAACACTTAATCTAATGACCCCACTTAGGGCTGAGTAAAATAGCCATGCCACCTCTTCCCTAAGGGTGATTAGTAAATATTTTAATAGCATCTTTCCAAATAAAGTTATGATTGGATTCCAAAATGAATCTAGTAGCTTTAATTTCTTTTAGCATGATCAAATCTATGTTACCATTAGCATTGAGAAAAATTTTAACCACAACTTTTCTATCGGGATATTCAAGTCCTCTAATATTACAAGAGATGCAATTCATTGAGACATAATGTTAGAGATTGATGCTTCAGGATCCATACTATCCTCCATAGGAGAAGCATCACCAAAGACTGTGTTGTTTTGAAACTTGTTGTTCTTGTTTTTGTTTTTAGATCTAGAGGGTCTCCCTTTTCTCTTTGAAGTAGGGATATCCTCACTATCAGATAGAGAGGGGGATGAGTTGTCAAGCATGGAAGGTTGGCTATTAGCCACTGAAGGAATTGCTAGTATGATCTCCACAATAAAATCATTAGAAATTTCTTGGAAACGTTTAACTGGGAGCTTCAGAATGGAGGGGGGTTTTGGCGTTGAAGAGGAGGGGGCAAAAATCTTGGCAGATTCTTGCACATGAACATTCGCATTAACCACAGGAGGAGGGGCGAAGATTGGCACATGTGGGTCACATTATTTTTATTTGAACATTTTTTCTCTTTCTAGTAACAGTTTGAAAGCCGTTAGGATCTGTGATGCTAGTGATAGAAGCATTTTGCAAAGATGGTGATGGCATAGACGGGGCTCGTGCGGGGGAGAGATTGCGAGGAGGGCAAGGGAGGAGGCAAAGAGTTGGTTTTAGTAGAAGTAGAAGAGTTCATGTTGGAAACAGAGGGTGGGTTCAAAGGGTTAGAGTTTTCAGGAATCTTATTCTTAATGCTAGGTCAATCCTTCCTAAGATACCCTTCCTTCCTACATAAAAAACAAGCATTTAAACTGCCCAAGGTTTTGATAGGGCACGAAATCTTTTCATTTTCAATGTAAATGGTGAGCTCTTTTGGAAAATCATCACTAGGTTTCAAGGCTATAAGAATCCTAGCATCAAGGTGAGGGACCAGGCACATTGAGTCGTCCATGCGCAGGAATTTGTCAAGGGGTTCAACAAGCTGAGAGATGAATCTCCATACAAAAGGGAGAATGTGCTTAATAAGGACCCATTTGGAAGTCGAAAGAGCAATAATTTCCTCTGAATTTTCCTCAACATTCCAAGCCAGAGCTTGAAATGTGGTATTTCCAACATTCCAATATTCTTTTTTAAGAACTGCAAGCTGAGATTCACAATTCTTAAAGAAAACAACAAATAGACCTCTTTGTATTTGATGGCAAAAATAGATTTGATAACCAAGCTTCAAATTCCAATAGTTATAAAACCAATCATCTAAAAATTTCTTGGCAAGAACTTTATCAATGTCAACTATAGAGAAGAAGATGGCGGTGTTTTTTAATCTCTTTTTTTCTTTTCTTATCTCAGCTACCATTTCATGGTTAGGAATGACATGAACTACAAAAGGATTCCCAAATTGCTTATTGTTTGTGGGGTTTTTGTCATGAGGAGGTTTGGTGAAGTGAGTGCCGGAGACAATTGTAGGGGCCAAATTTGCAATCGCCTCTAGGAAAGATCGCGGCTTGCTACCAACAAATGCATTAGAACTGGTAGCATTGCTACCATTGTTATTAAAAACATTATTTTTTATCGCATGGGGAGTAAGATCAACCAGAACAGAGCCATCAAAAACATTAAAAGGCCCATTAAATTTAAATATACTACATTTCTTTTAAATTTTCATACATATTTGATAAGTTTTAGTATTTTATTTTAAATTAAACTTTTTATTTAACTTATTTTAATGATGTTTTATTTTTACTTATCTATTTAAATATATATATATATATATATATATATGATTATTTTACAATAATAGAAACTAAATACATTTCAATATTTAAACAATTTATTGAAAATTTCAAGGACAATTCTTCACTTTCAATTTCATTAAATCATAAATTACAAATTAATGGAAAAGGTCTATTCATTGAAAAAAAGTTCATTAAATCATGATCAATAAGAAAAATTTGTAATTAATTTTCCACTTAATTTTTCATAAAAGCAAGATTTGTAGGAAAAGGAGAGCAAAGACTTACAAAAGAAAGTTTTGATTTAAACTCAATCAACTAAAAAATTATTAAAAAAAAGTTTCAAATGAGTAAAAAGAAATTCCTTTGATAAAATAGGTCACTTTCACATATAAATACCTGTCTGCAGAGCCATTGCATACAATTTATTCTTTCATAAAATAGTAAGGAATTTGTGATGGGGTCTTCAATTCGGTTGGTGCTTTCTATTTTTTCACCCGCTGTGCAAGGTGAGATTTTTATTTGTGTAATTTTACTTTATCATTTTGTAATAATTGTAAATATTTAAATGAGATATTTGTTATTGTTATTCAATAGGACAGCGGTCAAGGTGGACTTCTGGCACAACTTGTACGAATTGCACTTTTCTTTTAATGGACAATTGTAAGTGGTAAAATAGACATTTCCCAAACCGTCATGACGTGGTAAGACGCTACGAAATGAATGACGATTGTTGCGTTGGTTCCACAGATATCCACGTTATTAAAAAGGAGAGTAAAGACTTACAAAAGAAAGTTTTGATTCAAACTCAAATCAACTAAAACATTATTAAAAAAAATTTCAAATGAGTAGAAAGAAAATCCTATAATAAAAAAGGAAACTTTCATATGTGCAAAAACATAAGGCAAGGCTAGTTGCTAATGGTTATTCACAACAACATGGAATTGATTATAATGAGACATTTGCTCCCATCGCCTAATTAGACACCATAAGAATGATACTTACCATAGCAACTCAAAAAAAATAGCGTGTTTATCAAATGGATATAAAATCAGCACTCTTGAATGGTTATCTTTAGCAAGAAGTGCATGTGGAACAACCACCCAGATATGAGATTTTGGGTCAAGAAGATAAAGTCTACAAACTAAAAATGGCATTGTATGGGCTCAAGCAAGCTCCAAGAGCTTGGTACAAAAAAATTGATTCATATATCTTACAAAATGGTTTTGACAGGTGCAACAGTAAGCCTATGTTGTACATAAAGATGGATGAAAATTTTCAAATTCTAATTGTACATTTATATGTTGATGATTTCATATTTATGGGTGACTTATCAATTGACATATTTAAAGAAGCTACAAAAAAGGAATTTGAAATGACTGATTTGGGACTCATGAAATACTTCTTAGTCATTGAGGTCAATCAAAATCAAAATGGAATATTCATTTCTCAAGAAAAGTATGCTAGTGATATTTTGAAAAGGTTCAATATGATGAATTGCAAATCAGCACCAACACCAATTGTCATAGGTTTGAAATTACGTAAAGATGACAAAGGATATAATGTAAATCCAAATTTGTATAAAAGAGTTGTTGGCAGCCTTATGTATTTAATAGCCACAAGGCCAAACATAATGTTTGGTGTAAGTTTAATTTCAAGGTTCATGAAGACTTTGAAAGAATCACACTGGAAAGTAGGGAAAATAATTTTAAGGTATGTGAGTGGAACAAGAAATTATGGTATTCAATATTCAACTTCAAATGATTTCAAGCTCATAGGCTATACTGATAGTGATTGTGCTAGGAGTATCGATGATAGAAGAAGCACATCCAATTATGTTTTTCATTTTGTACTGGTATCATATCATGGGCTTCAAGAAACAACCAATAGTCACACTTCCATCTGCTAAAGTAGAGTACATAGTAGCAATAGGGGCATCATGTCAAGCTATATGGATGAGAAGAGTGTTGAAAGAGTTGAAACATGAACAAGAAGATGTAATGAAGATCTATTGTGACAACAACTCAGCCATAGCATTGTCCAAGAATCCATTTTTTCAAAAGAGGATCAAACATATAGATACTAGATATTTTATTAGAGAACTAATCAACAATGGAGAAATCTTTTTGGAATTTTGCAAATCTAAAGATCAATGTGTAGATATCTTTACCAAGGCATTAGGAAAAGAAAGTTTTTTCTTTCAAAGGGATCATTTAGGCATCATAGATGATAGAAGTTGTGGATAAGGGGGAGTTTTGGAATCAATCCCCAACTACTCTCTACCTCCATAATTTTTCTCGAGCCCACTCTCACGTGCCAATTCATTTCTTCTAGCCTATTAGTTTCCTTTGGTCATTGCAAGAGAGATATTTTGATTTAGTTTTTAATTGCATAACCTTGCCATAGATTTATTTCATTGGTTGTTCAATCAACATTTACTTGAATTTAATATTTTTTAGGTTTACACTTTTTCTGGGCACATTTGATGTATATCTGGGATAGCTATTTTAATTTTTTATTGCCCTGTTATTTTGTATAGTACAACAAAGCTCTCTCTCTCTCTCATATTGGAAATTTTTTTGTATGTTATGTTTTGATAAATGCAAATATATATAATAGAAGACTAATATTTTTCTTCTCTGTGAATGCTTTGTTTTCTCTTATTTCTCCGCCTCTACCAATAGGTCATGCTTTTATTAATGATAGTGGTGTTAATAGTAGTTGGAGATCATCAGGTAACATATTGAGAAATAACCTATCATCTGGTCCAAGTCTCAATATTGGACACTAATAAGAAATCACAGTGTTGATATATAGTACAATATTTTATTCCCCTATTGGATTGAAGTAGCCTATAAATATTATATCATATTCACTAATGATGTAAACATTTTCTCAACACAAGGGACTTTCTATGAACTATGCAGAACATATTTCATAGATATAATGTAAATGGGATACTACTCACGGACAAGCTCTTGTGAGAAATAGATAGAGCCCAAATGTAGTGATATGCCACAATAATAATAGTCATCTATTGAGGGAATATTGCCAATTTTATATTCTATAATTTCCATGTTTATTCATGGCAATTTTTTGTATAAGAAAAGTGCCATATAGTGGCTTGTATTTGCCTTAAATCTAGTTAGTTGTATTAGAATAATACATTAATTTTAATAATTGATAAGAGAGCCAATTTTTTTGGTAGTAACAATAATATTTATTATAATTTGATCAATAATTTTGATACTATTCTAGATGAAACTTCAACATAGAAATCATATTTAGTACCAAAAGTGGTGATTAACTTTTGGCATTGTGTTGGACTATAGATGAAAAATGCCAATTTTTTTTTTTTTTTTTATAATTATTCATTATCACTTTCTTTTAGTGTTGCAATTATTATGTGTGGTTATTATTTTTTTATTTTTGGACATGTCAATAGAAGGTGAATAAATAATTTAGATGTTAATCAAAGTTACAATTAGATAGCAAAAATATCTATTAGATCACTTCCATATATTCTTCCCCAAAGAAATTTGTTTAGCTCCTCATTGTACTAATATGTATATCTTTTCTATGGTTTAGCATTTGCAGCCAGATGGATTGCCAAAGCCCCATTAGGTAGTACGTATTTGAGCCTTGAAAAAACCTCATCAAGATCAACATTTTTGGGGCCTATCTGACTTGTGGCAAATATTTGAAAGGGCTTCACCTTAATAAAATCCTTGAAATCAATATAGAGTTGAGGGTGGAAGGATCTACCATCTTCAAATTGATTCTCTAGAAACATATCCCACCAAATAGACTTATCGCTCACAGCATAGGAGGGAGATATACTAGTAGGAATAGTAGTTCTTCCTAGGAGGAGCGCCTTCACATGAGACCATGCCATCCGCAAAGTAGAAAATAGGTTAGAGCTAAATATCTTAAATTTTAAATCCTCCGGCAACATGTCAGAGAAAGGAATACTATTCCCATTCTTACCTTAGAGATAGTACAAAATTGGAAATTATTAGGTGAAACAAAAAGTCAACGTTGACTAAAATTTATTAGCAAGCACAATAACACAACTCATTTTTCCACTATCAGACAACGTGGCTGAATTTGTGAATTTGAATTTACCAGAGAAAAAGCCTAGTAAAACGCACAAGCTTGGGCATCACTTCTGTGCACAAGACTTGGTCAAGATTGACTTATTCCTTTATGCGGTTACACTTTCCAATATTTCATTGTAAACATAACTGCGTATGCTTGCAAAACAAATGAGTCAACATATTTTTCCTCTCTCTCTATATATCAGATCAATGCCTTCGTTTCCTTGTACAACAGAACTTCATTGAGCCCCAGATTAGACTTTATTTCTCATCTACTCTCTTAAATTACATATTATTTAGAGTTAATAAAATAAATTCAACAATCTCTTTACCAGATTCATCGAATTCTACTTTAGCGGCGGTGATCTCTTGCAATGACAATGTGTAGAAGAAATTATATGGCCTTGAAAACATTGTTGACACTCTTCCTCCTCATGACAATACTTTGTAATATTGAGATTCCAGATGTACGTAGAATGGTAAAGCACAAGCATAAGCATTCCCTTCATTCCCACCATGAACACGAACACCCGATTCTATGTTAATTATTGTTAGTCGGATAGCTGCTATTTCTGACCCGAAAATAGCAGTAGTATTTATGGGTAGCTTGGACAGCTGTTTGTCCTTATATATGAATAGTAGTTGTATTTATGGGTGGTTTGGACAGCTGTTTGTCCACTTGCCAAGAATTAGTAAATGGTTATTATTTACTAATTTTAGAGATTCCCTTTTGGACACCTTGCAACCAATTCTATTATTGGCTGCCAAGTTGTCTTAATCTCAGCCCTTGGTTTGATTTAATCTCGGTCATTGGTTTACCAATAGGAGTAGTATAAAAAGGGGTCATTGTGTCATTTGGATATGAAGTTTTGAAGAAACATTTGCTGTGTTAGCAAACAGTCTTGCAGTGTTAGCAAGGGCGCAGTGTTAGCATGGAGATAGCAGTGGGGAATATCAGCAGGAGAAATTAGGAGGTTGTTGGAGTTCTGCCAATTAGAGACAAGGAATTTTTTATCTCTTAATTTGCTGAAGTTTAATATAATTCCTCATTTGTAGAACTGGTTTTCCCTTAGGGGTTTTTCCAGGGACAACTTGTCCAAAAATATTGTGTTCATTGTGTTGTGCATTTCTTTCCGTATTTTATAAGTGAAGTTGCAATTGTGTTATTTTTCGATATTAGTTGGGAATTTGTTTTCAGCAGTTTAATAATCATTTATGATAGGAGATTAATAATCAGTGACTGCAATAGTTTGATTTTTGACATGGTATCAGAGCATTGTTAAGGGTAGAAGAGTTTTACCCTAGGAAAGAAATTTTGATCTCTTTAGATTTATTATTGCTTTAAACCCTTGAGATGGCTTCAACTGGTTTGAGAGATCAGGATAGATTAGATGGTGCCTCAAATTTTGGTGTCTGGAAGGCCAAAATTTCTTTATTGTTGGAAGAGAATGGTATCAAGGATTATGCTACTAGTGGGGTACCTGTACCAACGGATGCAACACAGCTTGCAGCATATAGGAAGGACGATGCCAAAGCGAGGAGGATTATCCTTGATGGTGTCAAGGATCATATTTTTTCACATATCTCAGAGCTAGATACAGCGAAGAAGATGTGGGACGCCATTCTAAATCTATACCAAAATGCTACCACCAACAGGAAGTTGATTCTTAGAGAGAAGCTAAAGAATACCCGGATGAATCTGGGAGAAGACATCACAAGTTACCTCACCAGGCTCAGACTTGTCAAGGATGAGTTAGCAGCTATTGGAGATAGCCCTAGTGATGATGAGCTAGTGAGAATAGCCCTAAATGATTTTACTAAACAATGGGGTGTCTTTGTTCAAGTTGTCAGTGGATGAGATACTTTATCGAGTTGGGATCGACTATGGACTAATTTCACTCAGGAGGAGTTTAGACTAAGTCTTGTCAATGGGGCCAGCAAGAGTTAGAAAAATGAGGTGGAACAAGAGAACGTTGCCCTAGCGGGTAAAGGGAAAGCAAAGAAGGGATCTAGCAAAGGATCAAATTCACAAAGTGAAAAGAAGAAGAAGGACCTTTCTAAGGTCAAATGCTTTGGATGTCACAAGTTTGGCCACTATGTCAGTGATTTCCCAAAGAGGAAGAAAGGTAAGAAGTAGGTGGCAGCTTCAGCAAGTGCAGAAGAACTCTCCAGTAGAATGGAAGATGAGTTTGCACTCATAGCTTGTATAGTTAGCTCAACCTCACAGTGTGCTTGGTATATAGATAGTGGGGCGTCATTTCATATGACAGGAGTTAGAGAGTACTTCCCCAATTACAAGGAGGAGGACACCAACATCTAGATTTCTATGGGAAACTTGTCCAAACTCAACCCTATTGGGAAAGGGACTATTCAGTTTCAGAGGGAGAATGGAAAGTTAATTCCACTTCATGATGTGTTATATGTGCCAAGCTTAGGTATGAATTTGATTTCTGTATCTGTTCTTCAGGATAGGGGGTATAATGTACTCTTTAGAGGGACACATGTGTTGATTAAGCACAAGGATTGGAAATCACCCATAACTATTGGAGTTAGGAGTGGTCGCCTTTATAGATTGTAGTTTGATGCTCCTAAGGCACTTATGAGCAACAATAGTCCTAGAGATCTTGGAGAGCTATGGCATAGGAGGATGGGCCATATTCATCATGGAGCACTTAGATTGCTTCGTGAGATCATGACAGGTGTTCCAGAGGTGAGCACAGAGCATGACAATGTATGTAAGGGATGTGTGTTGGGGAAGTTTGCGAAAGCATCTTTTCCAAGGAGTGACACCAGATCTAAGGGTGTTCTTAATCTAGTACATTTAGATGTTTGTGGACCAATATCGATGAAATCTCTCAGAGGATATGAGTACTATGTTACTTTTATTGATGATTTCTCTAGAAAGACGTGGATATACTTCTTGAAATCTAAGGATGAGGTTTTCAGTCGATTCCAAGAGTTCAAGGCTCTTGTGGAGAACTCGACAGGAAAGAAGATAAAGGTTCTTCGATCAAAAAATGGAGGTGATTACAAAGGAAATGTCTTCTAGGAGTTCTGCACCAGAGAACAAATCAAGAGAGAATGGATTGTTCCTTACAATCCACAGCAGAATGGAGTTGTTGAGAGGAAGAACCGTTCTATATCGGAGGCAGCAAGAGCTATGCTACATGACCAGGACATGCTCCGTTACTTATGGGTAGAGGCGTGTAATATAGCAGTCTACATTCATAATAGAGTTCCACACAAGGTACTAGGGAAGATGACACCAGAGGAGGCTTTCACAGGGAAGAAGCCAGATGTTAGTCACTTCAGGATATTCGAGAGTTTGGCATATTGCCATATTCCTGGAGATACACGTACAATGTTAGATCAGACTACAGAGGGGGGGTACTTTGTTGGGTACAGTGAGACCTCAAAGGCATACAAGATTTTCATTCCAGGGACTAAAAGAATTATTGTCAGATGGGATGTAAGGTTCATGGAGGACAAGGCATTCAAGAGATCTAGAGATTTGCTAGCAGATGATCAGAGTGAGCAGCCAACAGAAGGTCCAAGACCAAGTCAAGGGCAGCAAAGCTCAAGTATAGTTACCAGTACGAGTGTAGACTCAGTTAGTGAAGATTCACAGAGTATGGAGCAATGAGTGCAACAGGAAATGCATCTAGAAGACTTAGAGGTTGACATTTCATCCTCTATAGTTGGCAGTAGGAACCATGTGGTTCCAGATACACAAAGGGATACTCAGGAGTTTGTGGGAGCTCCTAGGAAGAGTACTCAATAGCGAAGACAACCAGCCAAATTCAATGACTATGTGGCATTAGTTAGTCGGTAGATAGTGAGCCTTCTAGCTATCAAGAAGCTGCAGAACATCAGGTATGGTTAGATGCTATGGTTGAGGAATATTCTTCAATAATGCAGAATGATGTGTGGGAGGTAGTACCTAGACCAATAGATAGGGTTGTAGTTGGATCACTCTAGATCTATAAGATAAAGCATGGTGCAGATGGTAGCATCGAGAAATACAAGGCTAGGTTCATGGAAAAGGGGTTCTCTCAGAAGGAGGGAATAGACTATGAGGAGACATTTTCTCCAGTTGCCAAGTATACGTCTATACAAGCTGTAATCTCACTTGCAGCACAGATGGGATGGCAATTCCATCAAATGGATGTCAAGACATTATTTCTCAATGGTGAGTTGAAGGAGGAGGTATACATAGGACAACCAGAAGGCTTTGTAGCGCACATCAAAGAGACCCACGTGTGCAGATTGAAGAAAGCATTATACGGACTCAAGTAGGCTCCTAGAGCATGGTATGAGCACATTGATACATACTTGCAGATAATGGGCTTTGTGAAGAGTGAAGCAGATGCTAACCTCTACTACTTGATGGTTAGGGGTGAGATTCTCATTCTTGTTCTTTATGTGGATGATCTATTTCTTACAGGTTCACTAGGGCTCATAGTGGATTGCAAGAGGAACCTTGCAGAAGAGTTCAAGATGAAGGATTTAGGACTTATGCACTACTTTCTAGGCATGGAAGTGTGGCAGACAGATGGGGAGATTTTCCTTGGTCAAGGGAAATATTGCATTGAAATCTTGAAGAAATTCGGGATGGAGGATTCCAAAGCCATGTCTACACCCATGATCACAAATTGGAGGAAGGTAAATACATCTAAGGAGAAAGATGTAGATCCCACTTTATATAGACAGTTGATTGGTTCGCTTATGTATTTGGCCAACACTAGACCAGATATAGCATTTGTAGTTAACTCTCTTAGTCAGTTCATGGTTGAACCAAAGAGAATGCATTGGATAGTGGCTAAGCATGTGCTACGTTACTTGCGTGGTACAGTCGAGTATGGGATCAGATATGTTCAACGTGAAGGTATCAGGTTGATAGGCTATACTGATGCAGATTGGGCAGGAAGTACAACAGACAAAAGGAGCACTTCGGGGTGTTGTTTCAGCTTGGGATCAGGAGTTGTATCTTGGTTCAGCAGGAAGCAGAAGTCTATGGCTCTAAGTTCAGCAGAAGCAAAATACATAGCGGCTAGCATGGCGACATGTGAAGCTATATGGCTTCGAAAGTTGTTAGTAGCCTTGTTTGGTTAGAAGGTTGAGACTACTGTGATACATTGTGACAATCAGAGTTGCATCAAGTTGTCTAAGAATCCAGTGTTTCATGATAGGTCTAAACATATAGATATCAGATATCACTTCATCAGAGATTGTGTACAAAGGAAAGTTGTTCAGCTACAGTACATACCTATAGAGGAGTAGGTAGCAGACATTCTAACAAAGGCTTTGGGAAAGGCCAAATTTATCTTTTTCAGAGATAAGATGGGTGTCATGCAGAACAGCTTCCTCGCTAAGAGGGAGTGTTAATTATTGTTAGTTGGACAGTTGTTATTTCTGACCCAAAAATAGCAGTAGTATTTATGGGTAGCTTGGACAGCTATTCGTCCTTATATATGAATAGCAGTTGTATTTATGGGTGGTTTGGATAGCTGTTTGTCAACTTGCCAAGAATTAGTAAATGGTTATTATTTACTAATTTTAGAGATTCCCTTTTGGACACCTTGCAACCAATTCTATTATTGGCTGTCGAGTTGTCTTAATCTTAGCCCTTGGTTTGATTTAATCTCAGTCATTGGTTTACCAACAAAAGTAGTATAAAAAGGGGTCATTGGGTCATTTGGATATGAAGTTTTGAAGAAACGTTTGCAGTGTTAGCAAACAGTCTTGTAGTGTTAGCAAGGGCACAGTGTTAGCATGGAGATAGCAGTGGGGAATATCAGCGGGAGAAATTAGGAGGTTGTTGGAGTTCTGCCAGTGAGAGGCAAGGAATTTTGTATCTCTTGATTTGCTGAAGTTTAATATAATTCCTCATCTGTAGAACTAGTTTTCCCTTAGGGGTTTTTCCAGGGACAATTTGTCCGAAAATATTGTGTTCATTGTGTTGTGCATTTATTTCCGTATTTTATAAGTGAAGTTGCAATTATGTTATTTTTTCGATATTAGCTGGGAATTTTTTTTCAGCAGTTTAATAATCATTTATGATAGGAGATTAATAATCAGTGACTGCAATAGTTTGATTTTTCACATTCTAATCAAGAGATCTGCAAACACGCTAAAGAACAAGCTGCCTTCAGGGCCAAGCCTAGGAGTTGGTCATGCATATATTAACGATGGTGGTGTCAAGAGCAGTTGGAGATCATCATGAAACTTATTGAGAAATAAATTGCCGTCTGGTCCAAGTCCGGGTACTGGACAATAAATAGCAATAAAAGTGGTGATATAAGTAGCCTACTTTGCCTCTCAAGAGCTTAACATACATCTTATTCTATTGCTCTTTACCAATTGATTTTGGGTTTAAGTAGCCTGTAAATATTATACCTTATTCAACAATGTAAGCATTTGTTAAAAACACAGGGCTTTCCCTGCACTATGTAGAGCACGAGCAGTAGATATAATTTAAATGGGACACTACTCATGGAGAAGCTCTTGTAAGAAATGGATATATTAATCATCGGTCAAGGGAATATTAACAATCATTATCAAATTTCTTCATGCCGATTTAATATTCTTTATTTTTTTCCCTGTTAATTCACGGCAATTTTTTGTATAGGATAAAAAGTATATAACATTTCTTAATATTTGGTCATTCTTTGGGATCGGCCACAACTTTTGGTGCTGAAATTTGTATGTAGAGAGAAACTTTTTATTTATAGAGGAAAATTTTAAGTTTACAAAGAATCGTCTAGTTTTGATTATTCAGTAATGTGTGATGTTTACTTAGAAATCCTATGTAGAAGTAGCAAGAAGGAGGCAGTTTTCTCTAAAGATAAATCTAAGATAATTTTTGTGAAAATTGCATGTAGGAGTTGGAACTAGGATGCTTGGTAACAAAATAAGATGTAGAAGAAGATACAGAAAATGATTATAAATAGGAGAAATTATTATTTTCATGGCATAATAATAAATTTTTATGTACAAATAAAAGGAATAATAATAAATATCTATGTAAAATAAAATAAAAAATGTATGCAAAATTTATTATAAGAAAAAGGGCTTCAATTCTGATTTTATAAATGTTTAGTTATTTTTTGGAATGTCATTGAAAACTAATATATCATAATAATATTCATTTGAGAAGAAGTAGGTTAAATTATTATGAAAATCAATTATGTCATATATGAAATCTTCTTTTAAAAGACTTATATGCCATTGAGTTAAATACTAAATATACTTAATTATAAGTTTAAAACAAGTGCCATGTTGTGGCATGTACTTGCCTAATAGTTATTAGACTAATTAGAAATTAGGATTTATTTTTTATTTTTTAAAGTTATTATACAAAAATTAGAAAAATAGAATTAGTATGGAGTGACATCTATGTTAAGTTATAGTTTTTATACTAATTAAAAATTATAATTTAAATAATAAATTTAACACTTTTACTAAAATATTATGTCTTTATAGTAAATTGAAAAAAATTCTGAATTCACATTACATTTATGAAGGGTATACAGGAATTCTAATATTGGTTAAAATAAAGACAAGAATTTACTAATTTTAACTTCAAATAAAATAAATTCTAATTAGGTACAAAATAATTTAAATATTTTATTAGAATATATATAATTATACAACTATACATTTAAAATAGTTTACTAAATTATTTAATTTTAATTTTTAAAAATGAAGTTAGTGAAGAAGGTTCTAACCAATCCTTCTCTAGATTTAAAATTGTATAATTTATAGATCACTGCATATCAAAATGTTATTAGAATCACCTAGCTTAGGATTAACCCAATAAACTCTTTTTTCTTGAATTATTAATTTTTTTAATAATATAATTATTTCTTATTCAATTTACAAATTGTGATATTGAAATCTATGTAAAAGAAAATTTATGTCAAAAAGTATGTGAGAATCTAGCTGAAAATAAATGAACATGGAGGTAGCCTCCGAGAAAAGGGGTCTTAGAACACCAAATAAAAATAACCAATTATCATTTTGATAAATAGTATAGATAATATATGAGAATAATAAATTTGTATAAAAACTTTAGAAATATTTGATAAAAAGAAAAATAGTTCATTTTCATTGGTTGGTTGATTCTAATCTAATTTACTTCTTGTGCAAACTTAATGCAATAGTACTAGCCTACCGGAAAGTACAATAATAATTTGTATTTATTAGAATAATATTTTATTATCTAATATTAATTGAATATTTTATTGCAAGCTTAAACATCACATACAAAAGCTTAATTCTTAGGTTAAAAGTATTAAATAGTCAAAGTTGACTTACTTCTAAGCGTATTTTTTCCCTTAGTGTGTCATGTTTAAGAGTTGCTATATTTCAATGGAAAAATACCTTTTAAAAATTTAAGCAATATAAGATTCAAGATTCACAATTCTACAAAAGTGCAGTGTGATGGCTAATAACTTTCACTTGAAATACATTTTTAACTTAAACAATAATTTTGTGGGACTAATTCAATTTTTAAAGCTATTTAAGTTTCCAATTAGACATATTCTAACTACTACACCATCTTACTTAGTAAAAATATAATCTCTATTTCCACTAAATAGACAAACAAATATAAAACTATACTTATTTAAAATTAAATTATATATGGTAGTTGCTATTTCCTCATTAAACAAAACTCTGCAGAATTATGTGTGTCATGTGAAAAATACATCACTAGCAAACATTTTCTCATCCCTATTAAAAATAGAGGAACCTAGAACATGATTAAATTGTGCTTGAAAGCGTTCTAAATAACAGTTTGACCAAACTTCACAAGAAATTTCAACGTTCTCATGTTCGTCGACATTGCACAACAACTCATTGTCGTACTGGATCAACATGCCGCCAAATGGATCTTCATTTTATGCACTATTTCAATGTCACTTGATCTCCACCATCATCTCTGATGCTTAAATTGTTGGTTACATGAACCAGACATGAGAGGAACCAGACTTGTCTTTACTCCGCATAATAGGTAATTTCCCGCTCCTTGATGGTGCTTGTCTTTGATGTGTTAAATTAGTTATGTTTAATGACATGCTACTATTTGGAGAATTCATTGTTAGCTCTGTTTCCTTTAGAAGGAAAACCCCTCTTCTCTTCACCCTGTTCCAGTTTTGTAGCCTGAAAAACAAACAATTAACTTTCACGTCTTCTGCATAAGGAAAATTGTATCTGTTTCACCACTGCCATAGCTATAAAGTTCTTGTAATATTTTTGGATAATTAGCATACTTATTTTGAAGATAACGATGGAGTTATCCAGAAATTTTGTTAACATATCTTCCTACGAAAAGCTTAGATCCAAAAATATATGTAGAGTCTCTCATAAATTTAATTTGATAGAAACAACTGAAAAAAATGAGCTATTCAACTTAGAAAAAAATGGTTTCCCAAAGGAACAAAATTGTACAGCCATACATACCCATTTTTGATGAATAAGACACGAAACTGCTACATTTCTTATAATTTCACCTACGACTTTGACATTTGGGGAACCGACAGCTTGTGGTGAGATTTTTTATATGTTGCAGAATAGGAAAGAGTAGAGGACTTCAACGCTAAATATGGTAAGTACACCTTCAGTTGTTTCTATTATTGAAAATCAGTATACTAAATAGAATTCAACAACTTCAATGGAGCTAAAATGTTAAAACATGCCAAGGTATTTGGCGTCATTAATAGTTTCATATTTTCAATAAACGCTTCTTCTATTTATTTTGTCAAAATCCTTTTTCTAGCTTTTTTTGGACTACTAATATAGAGAATGTTGAAGAGAAGGATGTAATCTTCAGCCACATTGGAATATTTCAGCTCTCAATATTTGGATAGAGAGATGCTCCTGAGATATTCCAAAATAGACTATATAGAGAGATGCTCCTGAGGCATTTAAAATATCCCTGGGACCGTGGACTCCTTAGGATGAGGAAATGTAGCTTTTTGCAGATGTGAATCATATCAACGTCTATGTAGATTAATGTCGTATGGTTTTCCTTTGGATGAATGTAAAAAGTTATTAACTACTCATAGATTCATACATGAGGAGTACATGAGGAGGGGTAGTAATTCCATTGTTCTAAAAAGGAAGCATCACTTGACTGTAAGATATGTTCCCGTTGAAGACAACAAAGCATTGTTTTCCAAAATAGAAGGGATGTCTTGCTCCAAAATAAAGATGGTTGGCAGATCTTCAAGAAAAATATGGTTTCATACATTTCTAACTTTATCTAATATTATACATGAATCAAAGTTATTTTTCTTGAATTTTTATGCCAAATCTACAACTTTCTTTTCCAGCTATATAAAATTTAATTGTTTTAATCAATTGTAATTATGAAGATGTTTATAACTTAAATTTTTTTTCACTGATGTTGAGAATCTTTAACTAATTTGGTGCAATATAATTTCATACATTTCTAATTGTATCTAATATTATACATATATTACAATATTTTTTCTCAAATTTTTATTCCAAATCTACAATTTTCTTTTTGAGCTATATAAAATTTAATTGTTTTAATCAATTATAATTATGAAGTTTATAATTTAAGATTCTTTTCACTGTTGTTGGGAATCTTTAGAGCTAATCTGGTGCTATGTATTGAGGGTCATATCAAGAAAATATTTCTATTCCTATATCTGATTTAGTTTTGATATGTGAAATATGTTAAGTGTGAAATGGATTTGTTCAAGGTATCTAAACTTAGATTTGGAAATAGTTTTTGACTAAAAGAAAAAGTGGTACTTTTGCATCTTAATTTATTTGTAAGTTCTTAAATTGTTGGCCACATTGGTCCATATCTTGGGTTGTATCCATGTGTGGTGAGCTTAACATTCATTGTGATGCATGTATCATTCAATTGGTGAATTCATTATCATGCCAAAATTAGTCAACTCTAAAGTAGTTATGTTAATTGGAAACCAATGAATGGATTTGATTGTCATGATTACAAGGACCATTCACATGGATTTAACAAGACTTGAAGTTTTATTTGTACTTCAAATGTTCACATTAGGGTCAGTGCAAGAAGTTGGGTCTCACTTTTGGCCAAAAAGTGGAAGTGTTTTTTTTGTTTTTGAAATTTTTTGTCAATTGATGTCAAAATTTGAGGTATTTAGAGATTGAATATTAAAAAACTCCAAAAATAAAATTTTTAGTGTTCGGAATCTAATTTTTGAATATGTAATTTATTTGTGCACCCATATGATAGATTTATTTTTTGGTATGGATCTTTAAAAACCACATTTTCAAAATGCCTGTTTCAAGACCATACCATGCTCGTGTAGGGACACCATAATTTGACACAAATAAATGAATTTTTGTAAATCCTTGTAAAGGGAGTTACCTAATACACCTAAGATTGATGACAATATTTTTTCTTAATTTTTTATTGAATAATTTTTTTATTATTAATTATTAATTGGCTATAAAGGTAAATTTTAAAACCTCTCGTGTACGGACCACATAATTTGATCAAAATCTCACTTTTTTGAATTTTTTTTTTTAACATCAAAAGAATTGTATGTAGATTGATGACATATAAATTAATTTAAGAAAAACTATCAAATAAAAAAGTTATTAAAGTTTTAGTGAATGTCACTTTTTAACGTTTAAGAGATAGTTTTGATTAATAAATAATAATAAAATAGAAAATAAACTAATAACACTATAAAATTTACATTTTTGAAATTAAAACAGCAAGACCTATAATGGGTTTTTGTCTCGTCAAAAAATTCAATAGGAATGACTATAAAAAAATTACGACAATACCAAAAATTGTCGATTAAATGCCTTAAAAAAAAAAAGGAGTACAAAGGCATGGCTTGGTGGGACCAAGGCTATTGCATGCCTTTCCCCAAGGCAAAACCCCATGCAAAAGTCAGGAGCCATGCTAAATTCTCACTCATGTCTCATGAATCGGGCACCTGATTTGTAATTCACAAATCGGGTGCCCGATTTTTTTAAACCGTTATACCGACTTTTATAAAATCGCGCACCCGATTTTTTAAAAATCGGGTACTCGATTTGTAAATGGGTACTCAATTTTTAAGAAATCGGGTACCTGTTTCTGATGTACCCGTTGGGTCCCAAAAGCTGCCCCACCAACCCAATTTCAATGATTGAAATGATTGAACAATAGTTTCGACCTGCAATACCGAATTTTGTCATGCTTATTCTATTTTCTTGTCCTCTTATACAATTTGCAAGCTACTGATTCAAATCCAAAACTGGTGCAAACATGGGATCGAAACAACGAAGAAAGAAGAAAGCAAGAGTTTTGATAGATGAGGAGATTGCAGCAAATAAAGAGAATGAAGCACAACGTCAACGAGAGAGAAGATAGAGAATTAGAGAATTGAACAATGTTTCAAAGGAGAAAGACATTAAAGATACCACGACGGATGAAGAAGTCAAAGAAGAGAACCCAATACAAGAAAATTCAGGTGCACATTTTAATTATGCGTTCAATACAGGTGTGTCTTCAAACCCTCAAATTTTCTCTCGTGATGAAATTGGTGATTTTTTAGAAGCAAGTTACGATTTAAATGATTTAGATTTTTTTCATGAGAAGCAATTGTCAAACGATCATGCACAAAAAAATCCAATTGAAATGCCTGCCCCAAAAGAAATGCCAAGAAAATTTGAAAATGATATTCAAATCCCAAATAACAGTGAAAATAGTAAAGTGTCTGAAAATAAAAATTGCATGAATGTAGACATAGAAACACCAACTACTAAAAAAACATGTCAGGATGATAGTAAAGTGTCTGAACATAATTTTCATATTCCTAATGATGTGTTAGATAATCTTGAGGGATTGGTTGCATGGAGACAAATTAGGACACATGCTAATAGATTGTATAGGCATTTTTGTTATAATAAGAAATTTGGGTTTCAATGTTAGCTAATGTTGCAACTAATTAAAATGTCTAAAATGCGAAAAGTAATGAGAAGGTTGGGAATGTATGCAAAACTCAAGAATAAAAATGAGTCTTTAAAACAAGTTGTATCCACTGTTGCTAGTGCCTTTGATGTTATCGAAAAGAGAAGTCGGTCTAAAGATAAGAATGCAACACGACGAGCAATAACAACAGCTTTAGTTAACCAATCAACATCTGACAAAAGATTGATTACCAACATAAGTGGATATCTTAATGTGAATCATAACACTTTAGAAAGAGCTATAAAGAGAAGGGTTAACTTTGAATGTGATCCAACAAATATTTTATGGACTTCTAGTGGTAGACTCCCGAGATGTGATATGAAACTTACTAGTGAAATCAAAAGTTTGATTGAAATTTTTTGGCATGATAATACAAGAGTATCACCTAATTCAAGAGATGTTCTTAAATTGAGAATTGGGTCAAAAATACGTGATCCACATCCTAAACACCTTTTGGATATGACTCAAACTGAATTGTTTAAAATTTTTGTAGATGGTAAGGTATTAAATATTACCATTAGACAAAGATCTTTTGAAACGTGTAAACCATGGCATGTAAGGATTAACAAGGAAAGAATCACATGTTTTTGTAAAACTCATATTCAATTTCGTTACCATTATGATGTATTTCAATCTATACGTTGTACCATGCATAGTAAAGAAATGTTGCAAGAATGGGGTATAAAAATACCACCTCAAACTATAAAAGATTTCATATCAAGTTTGTTTTGTAAGCCACCTAATGATCAATACTTTCTTTTCAATGCATGTCTTTCTAGTACATGTGATATGTGCGGCAATCTTTCTTTGATAGATGAATGTTTGCATGAAAATGCTTTGACTACTTTTGGACAACAATTAGTTGAGGTAAAAAGATTCAAAACTATTGAATATCCATTCAAGGATGGAAAGTTTGGAAGAGGGTGTGATCTAGTTATAGATAAAGTTAGTTGTCATGCATTTATAGATGAGTTTAAGAGTGTGATCATACCAAAATATGTTAAACACTCTCAATATTCTAGATGGCTTGATGGAAAATTTTACATATGTAAGAATACATTTCCAATTGGTACTATACTTTTAGTTGTTGAC
This sequence comes from Cupressus sempervirens, assembly GCA_028749045.1. Lineage (NCBI taxonomy): Eukaryota > Viridiplantae > Streptophyta > Pinopsida > Cupressales > Cupressaceae > Cupressus > Cupressus sempervirens. The sequence continues at coordinate 504,093,820 of CM053791.1, forward strand.
TTTGCAGAGAACTACACACTTGCACTGCAAGAAGAGGTACAACCACAATATTACAATTCAGTGCAAGTAACAATTTATGTTCATATAGTTTATAAGCATGCACCTGATAGTACAGAGGAGGATCAAAAAATATTGAGAGAGTGCCATTTTTATTTAAGTGATAATAAACTCCATTCATCTGAGTTTGTCCAATATTGTTTCAAGGTCCTTTATGATAACTTAAAAGAGAGACAAATTCAAATGACACAACATTGGATATGGTCAGATAATTGTACAGGACAATTCAAGAATGCTAGAATGTTCTATTGGTTGAGTAGGACACATAAGAAAACTAGCATCCAACATGTGTGGAGTTTTTTTGAGGCTGGACATGGTAAAGGAGAACATGATGGTGCTGGTGCATGTGTGAAGAGAGCCCTTAGTAAAGAGCAATTAAAATTTGAGGAAAGAGCTAAATTCAAAAATGCACATGAGATTGTCGAATGGTGTAACAAATATTTATACACAGGATCGAGTCAAAACTCTACAATCAAATGTTTCTTCTACCTAGTTGAAGAAAATAATATCCCTTCAAGATATGATTGTGATACAATTAGTGGTTCAGATAAATGGCATTCATTTAGGAGTTCAGATTCTAACACTTGGACTATATGGATTAGGGAGCTTGCTTGTTTTTGTCAATTTTGTCTTGCAGGTGAATGGGAAGAATGTGAGAATACAGAATGGGTTGAATATTGGCAACAAAGATCATTAGCACCTACTAACACACATTTTGAAGATGATATAGTAAATGAAAGTCAAAATGTTACTTTTGCATCAGAAGACTATGATCGTATTTCAGACCTCATAAAATCTGGTATACACAATTTAATTAGATTTTTTTGCGATCTCATGCTTCAATTAATATAATTTGCATATGTACACGAGTGATTAAAGTGTTTCTATACTTTATCTTATCTTGTAGGACATGTTTATGCTGTTATTGCACTTAGTGATAATGATGAACAGATTAAGTATTGGCTAGCTAGATGTGTGGAACCTAAGAAAAAAATGACATGTCATCAAGTAGACGATGATGGTTTTGAGTATCCAATCAGATTTGTTGTTGTAGCTAGCACCTAGCTACGTAGATACCTAACAAGAAGAAATGGTTTGCCAGCATTTGAAGACTACCAAACCGAAAAGAAGATTTTACACTATTCTCATTTGGTTGTGGCAACAAATATCAAATTAGAAAGATACAAAGGGAGACCCTCCAATAAGGTGTTATGGACAATTTCAATGTACGAGCACGAGACAATCATAGATGCATTTCAAAAGAGAGAGGATGCAGATGGTACAGTGGGATGACTACATTTAAATCAAACACATGTAAGTTTTTCCATTATTGTATTATTTATATATATATATGTACTTATATAATTTAATTACATGTATGTTTGTGTTGTCAATACCAATTTAGAGAACTTATATACCTCTTATTTAGGTCTCAATTACAATTTATGCAAATTTAAATGTTAAAGTGGATTGAACATCAACATCTTGTGCAATTTCACATAGTAAGTACATACAAATTACACATACATTTACATAGTTCAGATACCTTGAATATTAATTTATGTGTTTATTAACATGTGTGATTTTGTTTTACATTTTTATTTTATAGGACCTCATTTGAAGAGATGCGTTCAACCAATTTTATGTTTCAAATGAGTTCAGTGAACTATAAATATATCATTGACATTGTCTTACATATATTGTGAAATATGTTGTACAAACTAATTCAAAAATGAGAGTTTACTTCTATTTGAAAGTTAAAGGTATGTGCACTTGATAAATTATTATAAATTAATTATCAATTTAAGTAATGACCTCCTATTTTGTTCTATTACTTTTACATTCAAGCATTTTTAAATTAATGTTTGTTTGAAGTTTCAAATTACTATTGATTGTAATATTAAAAACAAGTCACTTGCACATGATAATTTAAAGATCATCACTCATTTTATTCATTGTATTGATTATATCTTTCATTACCAAACAACACATTAAGATCACTTATAATGTACATTGTTAGGTACGTTATCCATACATGTGTGTCTTAAGGGGACATGGGAGTCATAATAAGTCATTATATCTGTTATACGTTATGATAGGTATTCATATGTTTACTACCACATAATAGGTCTTATTAGGTGATAATGAGTCTTACATTACCAAACAACACATTAAGATCACTTATGATACATTGTTAGGTACGTTAGATCAATACATTTTTTAATCGAGTAGGTCAATTTTATTTGTATGAATTATCTCAATGCATAAATTTGATGTGATATTTATCCAATAATGCTCTATAGATAGTTAAAATTATTGTTCATCTTGCATATATACTTACAAAATGTGTCATATGTTCATGAATAAAATATGTCAGAATAAAGAAAATGGTTTGAATATACTTAAAACATGGTGAAACATAGTAATATATGTACTACATACACAAGCATGATAAGAAATTGCAAAAAAATAGTACATGATCTAACATACATCATAACATGATCTATGAAGTGAAAAAATACATGGTCTAACATACAGTTTTAAGTATCCTAACACAAAGTGTACATACATCATAAATTTTATATATATATATATATACATCATAAAAACACAATCTATAGGTGCCAACAAGACCTAATCTATCTAATCAAATGTCCTCTTTGCTCCACGTGAAGGGGACTCAGATGGATCATCATGTGTAATATGAGTTGTCTCATCATGTCGGACACCCTGTGAGGTAGATGTATCACCCTGTATAACAGGAGGCACGTCTCATCATGTACTTTCTTAATTGAAATGGGTCTCAAAATCCAGCTTGCAAATAAATTAAATATTCACTACATAATAAAATAAATTATACCACATGAGATGGGTGTCCCTCAGTAATGGGAGGAGGCACACTGTCAAAACTACCAAATGCAGCAGTGGTGAGGTCCTGTAATTTACAATACATACATTTTTTTAATTTGATTTTAGAGCATAATGAACTATACATTATGTACATAAATCACAATACTGACCTCACATTATGATGTAGGTACCTCCATCTGGCTAAGTCCTATGCTCTCAACAACACTCATGGTGACGTAGTCCTAAAATTATGGATACATAAACATTTAGTTAAAATTAAATATACATGAATATAATTACAAAGTACATAATGTGTACACTATATTTTTTATACACTATAAATTAAACATGTATATATAATGTATATATCATACCTGAGTGGTAGCCAATGTCACAGATGTGTCTACAAGTATGCTAGAACGATAATCATAAGATGGAGTCAAAAATAGACTATACCGAGGCCTGTATGGATGAGTATGATATCCATGCTCCTGTTCGTAAAATCAAAACACATAAAATATATATACATGTGAGTCAAAATTGTTCAGATTATAAGTTAATAATAATGTACATACATAAAAATAATACAAATTATTTGTCTTCAGTCAAAAGTTCATACCGCATGTATTTGAGGCTGTACCTCAGTGGTAACTAGAGTAGGACTTGTACTAACATCAGTATGTGTAGATGCAGACAATCCCTACAAAATGAAATAAAAAGAACATATGAGCACATGTTATTAAATTTGAATTTGAATGTACATTTTTACAGTGTAATTCAAAGTGCATACCGTATAAGGGACACCAACATCTGTAGGTCTCTGAAAAAGACTATATTGCCTCCTAGGAGGAACAATGTCATCCATCATCTGTTATTTGAAAAGTACAAATTAATATAGTTAATACAATTACACATATATGTAGAAAGTAAATAATTATGTTCACTTTATATTTATATTGAAATTAAAATATTACCTGCTGCTCTTGACTCTCTCCAGGCTCTCCCTGCTGCATGAGGTCAACAAATGATGACACGTCTATCTCGTCACTACCATCACCACGGGCAGCATATAAATCATCATCAAAATCTACACCCTCAGCATAATGGCCATTGTGTGATGCACTAGGATCGCTCTGGGGGCCTATGCATATGCTTCCACAGCTAGTACAAACATGTCCAAGTGGAGGAGCATGTACCACCTATGTCCACTGTTGTACTAAATTTCTTGAAAGGGCAATCAAATGGGTAAAAGCAGATGAAATTGCATGATGATGGTGAGGAGCAGGTACAATAGGCGCAAGAAGAGATACAAGGGGCTCAACTCGCCTACGGTTTCTCGTTCTATCACTCAGCTTTGCCCCAAGCCTATCCTAAGGCATCCCTCTACCAACCCCCTAAAATGCTTTCATATCAAAATAATTTTTTTTCAAACCCAACTCAAACTCAGCCCATAAATTCCTAAGGAAGTACATGGGCACCTCATGATTAGCATGTGGTGGATGGTCAATTACCATCCACCACTGCTCCCAAAAATGTGTTGCTATGCGCAGATGTGTACACCACCTAATGGAAATGCGAGGCTTCTTCTCACTAATTGGTTCACCTGTCTTAGGGTTTACAAAATAATGTCAAAAATTTTCTTTACCTATATGTAGGTTATAAACTTCTCTGTATGATAAGCCATCAGAGTAGAAGGCACACATGCTTTCCCTCCATGATCTAAATGAATCGATGTCTAAATCAAAATGATGAATGGAGTCAACCATGCCTTTCATGCTATCTACAAGACGTAGTAGGTGAGGGGGGGGAGGGGGGTGCCTCTCACGTCAGATAGCCTGATTCGTTCAAGTCTCTTCTATTTTTTTTGTGATGTATCATTTTGAGACCTTGATATCAATGTTTAATTGGTTTTGGGATTAGGGTTCAATTTGGTTTGTATTTTTTGATTAGGTTTACATGCTTAGGTTTCAATTAGGACAAGAGTTAATAAATTGAATTAAGTTTTAAAGTGCTAATTTTGGTTTTAGATATAGAATTATAGTTAGAGCTTTTAGATTAAAAACCAACATTAATTCAAAAATGTTAGGTTTGAATTTTTTTTTTAAAGTGTTCAATATATTATTGAGTTCTAGTTTAGGGTGATTTGGTTTAGTCTTAAGGTCAACGTTTAACTTGGTTCAATCTTCTAGGGTAATGGTTCAATTTGGTTAATGGTTGGGGAAAGGATTTTTAAGGTTAAATTCAAGGTTTCTACTCTTAAGTTGGGATATATAATTAGGTTTATGATCATGGTTTAATTCAATTTGGTTTATAAGTATAATATTAATTAGTTAAGGGCCAAGGTTACCTTTCAATCTTAGGGTTTGACATTTATAAAATTAGTACTCAAGGTAAGATAGGAAAGTTATTTAATTATTTATATATTACCTGGTGTAGGTTTTAGCAAATTAAGATTACTTAGGTTAAGATGATAGTAAGGAATATGATTAGAGTTAAATTCAATACAAATTGACATTATAGAACTAATTCTAAGTGATGCCCAGCCAAGCGATCCAAAGAACTAATCAAAAGTTTTACTAAGCAAGCGATAACATACATACAATAATTTACATTTATATAAAACATAAGAGATTGCATTCCTTAATGAGCACATTTACATTTCATTTTTAAATAATTATAAACTACTAAAAGTAAAATAAATAACACATCCACATGAAAGTTCATATTAACTACTTCAGTTCAATCCATTTAAATAATTTATATATGTTTGTTTCAAATGCCATGTCGCAAATTAATTCGGAATGCACAATCATCCACTGTACATGTCACAGGGTATGAAAGGCTGAAAGAATATACATTTATAAAATAGTTTACATCATCCATTTTCGATCCATGAAACAAAGTACAATACAATTTAATTAAAATCATTTTAAATACTATAAGTTTTTTGTTTGGATCCTTTGGTCGGCTGTTATGTGGTTAAGTATTTTATATATGTTTAGGGTTTTATTTATATGGTTAGGTCGAGATTATAGTTTAAACAATGAATTTAGGTCGAGGTTATAGTTAAAACAAGGTCGAGGTTATATGGTTTTAGGTCGAGGTTATAGTTAAAACAAGGTCAAGGTTATATGGTTTAAGGTCGACGTTATATTTATTTGTAAAATTACATGTTTAAACAATAAATTTACATCTAATCTAATCATTCAACATTGTAATAAATACATAAATTAAATACATTTCAAAACATCTAAAATAATAATTTTTTAAATAAACATTTATGAAACTATATTTTAATTAACAAATAAAAAAATTTAAACATTTAAGTTCATTAACAATGTAAATATACAATTTTACGTACATATTAAAAGAGAAAAAACAATAAATTAACATACATATTAAATTTTAAATTGAAAAAAAAAAGTAAAATAGTATAAAACATATTAAAATACATGTGTATCGAAAACTAGTAGTAAGGGGGTAGTCGGTAGGGCTGAAAAATAGGCTCTCGTATGCATCTCTAATCGTGCTCCCATTTTTGAGGTCATGAAAATGACCTCAAAAATGCCAAAAAAGCACTATATGAAACTTTTACAAATCGGGTACCCAATTTTTAAGCAATCGGGTACCCGATTTTTAAAACTCGGGTACCCGATTCTTAAAAAGGTGGGCACCCGATCGTTAAGCGGCTCGGGCACCCGATCCGTTTTACATATCGGGTACCCAATTTTTAAAATTTGGCTCGGGTGCTTGAATCATAATTTTAGAAACAAGTACCCAATTTTTAAAAAATTGGGTACCCATTTCTAAGAAGTATAATTCCGCAGATCTGACTTCCGCGGAATTGCAACCCAACTTCTTGCGGTCACCCATTAAATTAACTTCAACATCCTCTTAAACTAAAGGTAATCCCAATACACCATAAGAATGTAATCTATTTAATTGCTCGACCCAATGTAGTATCTTGGGTATTAACTCACACTCTCAAACATAGACCGGATACTCTTAATCTTAAAACATAGAAACTAATTTTTGAATCTTGGAAAGTTTAAGAAAACTTCTACTTAAAAATATCACATATGCAAATTGGTGGATTTTACTATAGATCCAACAAACGATAATCTTGGGTTATAGACAATTGCAACCATTATGTTTGTAGATTAATGTTTCTGCCTTTTGTTGGTCTTGGAATTGTTACGTTGGCTAATAAATTATGAATTTTACCTACAAATGAAAAAAAAAATTGATTTGTTTTGCTACTCCAACACACAATGTTGACTTGCATTCATATAAGTAATTCAATTGCTCCCTTATGTTTCATATTTTAATATAGTTTGTAATAACTTAGAGAAGCACAAAAGATAATTACTCTTTTAGAATGACATGAATAGGTCTATCAAGTAACTTATCAAATCACACAAGTCTAAGAATATCTCTCTCAACCAAGGTTGTATGTCTCATGATAGACAAATAATGAATTAGAAAATAAAGGAAAAGATCCAAGGCACTATCCAAGTTAGCATCCAGGAATGACCTCTAGCTGCATGATCTCTATATAGAGAACCATGTCTAATGTAGTGCTTGTGAACACTAATGAATTTATAAGTTAAAAACTTGTAGATGTCTTTCTTTGGTTCTTCTAACTTAAAAGTAAACTGCAAAGTTGAAGATTGACCTTGTGGAAAAAGTTTGTAACTGATCTCCTCTATTTCAAATAAACTTTAACCATTTTAGCATCTTTCTGCGTATGACTAAGTAAATGAGCAAGATGTCTTTTGCATATAACATATCCATTGCATTTTATGTGGTGCTCATGCAATAGTGGTTGTGTTACATTTTGTCAATCATTTCTTGAGAAGACACAATCTTGAGCCTAATAATCAGCGTAATCTTGGACTTGCAGGTACAAGTGCTAGTGTTATAAAATTACATTGCAAAGGAGTTGGTTTGTTTTCCATTGTTCAAATGTTTTTGAAGTAATAGATAGAAGCCAAATGAAAGAAGGGCCAACCCCAAAGTACCAAAAGGCTTTAGACCAACTAGGAGTCACCTCCCACTTATCTAACTAATACTAATTTTATACTTCAAAAACCAAATAAAGTCTAGCTCTAAAAAAGATTAACCCTTATCAACAATCCTATCCCTACTAAGCATATAAAACATAAAATTATATCAATAGCCATAAAGCTTATTGCTGCTACTAATCTAGTTCATGATCATATACAAAATAAAAACTCTAGAGGGCACCAAATTCAACAGGACCCAAACTATAATAAAAAACCAAAAAACAAAGAATCAAGGGCTAATTGTTCACTTCTCTTCCCATTCCTACTTATTTTCCTCATGCTCCTCCCTCTTCAAATCCACTTCCTCCTCTTTGATGGGTTTATCAAGCAATGTCTTGAACCAATCCTTTGCCAGAAAATTGTAGATGGAGTAGGTAGTTTCACTCTCTTTTCTCATATCTTTCTTGTCCTTGATTACCTACAGAAATTAGAGGGTGGTGGTAGCAGAGTGCATATCCTTTGTGGTGAGTTCTACCAAGGTGTGAATTTTTTGGCAAATTCCAATGTGGTTATTTGTAAGCTCCTTCATCAAATCCTCTAGACTCTCTAGTCGAGCTTTTCTTTGGCTCTATCTATGGCTATGTCTCCCTTTCTTCCCCCTACCTTTTAGAGTTTCTTTCATGGGGGAGGTGATATCCTCGCCCATGCTTCTATTCGGTGATGAGATGGCTTCTAGAATGTCTGAGATATGTGAGGGGCTAGGCACTGCCTTCTTCCTAGTATCTGGGTGTTGTCTCTTCCTTTTTGTGGGCTTTTTCTCACTCTCAATGGACTTAGAACTAAAATCCTATTTAGGTGAGGTTTTGAATTTTTCCATTTGGAGTATTTTACCAACCATGCTAGTAGTTTTCTTGCTCCTCCTCATGTCCATGTCAGACTTAATGACACTTATTTTCACCTCAGAACTAAGTTTTCTTAAAAACTTTTTTTTATGTCCTAAGCCAGGGCTACATTCTATGGAAACTTGGGGAGTAATAGTAGCCAATGGATTGACAAGAAGTGATGGGTTTATGGCAAGGTGGTATTCGTAAGGTTTGTTCATGAAGCCATGGTGGATGATATAGAAGGGTTTGCCTCCCTCTTTCTTTTTCCTAGCCTTAAAAATGTAGTCTTTCATGGAATTTAGAATAAGGTGTGGAATGGAAAGAAAATCCTAGTTCCTGGAGTGGTAGTATATAGTACCTAGAACCAATCTTCAAGAGTAATATACCACATAATGGCATAAAAAATCACATCCTAGGGCTTCGATAGATCCTCTCTGGAGTACCCACATCTCATGTAGACTAACTCCTCTTTAGGTCAAAAGAACTTTCTCAAACTCATTTCATCAAACACCTTGGCTTGCTTCAACCAATTCTTGCCCTCCAAGGATAACTCTCCAACCCTAGTGATGAGCTCCTCCATTATTTAAACTGTCATCCCATTAATCTCTAGCTTCCTATCAGTCCAAGAGTTGATGAATTGCATGGATATGTGCTCATCGTGCTCTTCCATGCCTTCCATGAATTGCAACAAACCTTCTTCCCATAAGTAAACCCGTGCAGCCTCACTCTTTCTAATATAATTCTCAATCTTCAGTAGTTCAATGTGGTCACTGCCACCCATTTATTCACCAAGATCAACCACCAAATTATTAGAGTCTTTTAACATCCTCTTGTTGCAAATTGAATTGTGGTAGCCATGACAGATTAAGGTTTTCATGTTTAAGCTAAAATTGTGAAGGCAACCAGAGCCCATCATAAGATCACAAGGTTTCATAGTTTTCAAAAACCCTCTCTCAGTGGCATGTGTGATTAGTACCTTTCCTTCCAAAATCAACTACCGCTAGCTATAGTTGGAGTGAGGTTTGGTAAAAATTCCTTGCAATCCTTCCTTGTCAATTTTTTTATTTGGATCAAATCCGCACCTCTCATCCTTTTCTAGAAACAATTAATGCTCTTGGTGATAAAATCCCAAAATAAAATCTTCACAAAATCCTGCCAAAGATCAACTTTATGATAAAAATTTTGATGGTTTTCCCACTGACACAAATTCACATCATTGTGCCACCTATTGTAATGATTCATGAAGTACTCTAAGAAGTACCCTCAGTTTCCATCATCACTTGAATTGATGATAGGATTTGGATGACATCCAACGTTCAAATGTTTAAGCATGGATAGGGACAACTTTTGGCATTGTGTTGGATTATAGATGAAAAATTCTTATTTTAAACTTTTTATTATTCTTATCACTTTCTTTTAGTGTCAAAATCATTATTTATGGTTATTAATTTTTCATTCTTGGACTTGTCAATAAAAGGTGAATAAATTATTTATATGTCAATCAAAGTTACAATTACATATCAAAAATATTTCTATTAGATCGCTTGGATATATTCATCTGCAAAGCAATTTTTTTATCTTCTCATTATACTAATATGGATGGAATAATTTTCTATATCATTTCCATGGCTTGGCACTTGGAGCCAAATGGAGTACCAAATCCTCAGTAGATATTAAACCTTGAATAAACCTCATTAGGATCAACATTTATGTGCCTATTTGACTCATAGCAATATTTGACAGGGATTCACCTTAATGACCTCCTTGAAATAAATATGGAGTTGAGTGTGGAAGGATCTATCATCTTCAAATTTATTATTTAGGAACAAACCTTACCAAATAGAGTTATTTCTCACAACATAGGAGGAAGATATACTAGAGTAGGAATAGTAGTTCTCCCTAAGAGGAGCACCTTTACATGAGACCATGGATTCCACAAAGTAGAAAATATGTTACAGCCAAATATCTTAAAATTTAAATCCCCTAGCAAAACGTCACTAGAAAAGAGTACTCTTCTAATTTTTTACTTTTATAGATAGTATCAAATTGGACAATATCCCTAATTAAAACTTTCCATTGTTCATCACCCTGAATGACTTTCAGTGTCCACTTACAAGCAAGAGAAATTGAATGTTTTTTGATATCTTTTAAATCCAACCCACCAAGATAGGATGTTTAAAACACCAATTCTACTTCACACAATGACTTTTCTTCCTACCCATACCATTAGATACTAAAAGGTGTCTTATTTAATCTTTTCAGTATTTTCATTTGATAGTTGGCAAATAGCCAAGTAGAATAAAAATAGATATGATGAGAAACCTAGAATTTTTGAACAACTTGCATTCTACCAACAAGAGAAGGATGTTCCATTTTTCACTTTAGATATTTTTTCTAAATTTTATCAAAAAGGAAATGCCACATGTCCTTGAATGATGGATTAATGGAAAAGGGAAAGCTAGGATACCTAACAATGGTACAAGGGCCTTTCCACTGCCAACCCAAAGAATTGATCCACACAGGAGGGGATTTTGAGAAGCCTATGAAAAAGGATGAGATGCAACAGTGGAACCTGAGGCCAAACAGAAGAAGTAAATCCTATGCATAGAACTAGTAAAGTTAGACTCCAATAACTCCAAGAATAAAGAAATATCACCCACAAATTGAGAGTTAATGAGAACATCCTCATTTGGAAGAACAAGGCCTTTTATAGTGGGAGCCAACACAAGAAGTTCTTAGGATATAGAATAAAGCATCAGCAATTTTGACAAAAAGGAAGGGGGTGATAGGGAAGCCTTGTCTAATTGATATTTTAAGAGGGATAGGATTAGAAAGATTTGTCATTCATGTCAATAACTATCTAGGAGTGCCTAAATAGAACTTGGATCCAATTATAAAAGAGCTCAAGGAAACCAAAAGAATTAAGCATACCCATGATGAAATGCCATTTTATCTTGTCAAAGGCTTTTTCAAAGTCCAAGAGAATTGTTGCAACATATTGTCCCTTCTTATTGGCCAAACACATAGCTTCCCAACTTGTAATAAGTTTTTTTATAGAATATATCTACCTTTGATAAAACTTAGTTTGAGTGACTAAAATAAATTTATTCAACATATCTTTGATCCTTGACGCCAACAGTTTAGCAATAATCTGCTTTGATATATTTTATGATGTTATTGGTCCCTAATTCTTAATTTGAGTTTTGTCACCAACTTTGGGAATCAATTTTAAAATTCCTTTGGTTATGTTCTCACCCAAAGAGCCTCTATCATATGAATCTTCATACAGTGAAAGGAGATCCATATTTATCCAATCTGAATTAGCTTTGTAAAACTCAATTAGGAATCTATCAAGTCAATGAGACTTATCATTTTCTAGAGAGTTAATTGCCCATTTGGCTTCTTCCAAGAGAATTTCTTCATTCAATCTTCTAGCTTCTATAGTGGTAATTTTCTTAGGGATCACATTGAGGCATATATCAAGATCTTAATTGCTTTCAAGTCCATGCTCATTGAAGAAGGGTTCCTTTAGAGTCTCTAGTTCAAAAGAATAACTATCATTAGTTTGGGTAGATTCAATTAAATATCTTTTATTCTTGGCTTTTAAAATATGAAATATATAATTGAAGGCCCAATCACATTCATGGATCCAATTAAGTCTAGATTAAGCTCTTTGCCCATGGATTTTGTGATTTTGTATTTTCCTAAGATAGTTTCAAGTCTTTATCAATTCAGTTTCAAGGTCTAAATCATCAATTTTGCCTTGCAATTCTTTTTCAAGACTTTTGAGTTTTCTTGTAGCTCACATTGTTGCAACATTCATATCCATACTTCTTTTCTTTCCTAAAATTTGAAAGACCTTCTTCCAAGCTAGAATGAGTCCCTTCCATGATTACCCAATTTAGATAATTATAAAGTTGCATATGGGTAGCATTAGAAGTATCTTGATGTTTAAGGGGAGGAAATATTCACTTTAAAAGGTCTAAACATAGGTGAATGGCCGGATGTAGAGGCAAGAGCTACCAAGACATGTAAATGGTTAGCATCAACATGAAAGGAGGAAAAAGATGGGTCTATATAAATCTTGTCAAGTCTGTAATAGACAACTTCTCAAATATTTATTGGTTATACACATGTAAACCAAATATCTTGTAGCTCATACTTCCCCTTTTATAAGGGACCAAGAACACTAAATCTCCTTTTAAATTTATTCCATAAAATTTCAACTCATTTCCTTTCCAATTAAAGGTAGTGTATCCTATTTTATCCTCAGTATTCTTCTAGGGGAGTGAAAGTTCTCTTAGAGGAATTATTTTCCCTTAGCTCTTTTGTCACAGCAACAGTTTCAAAGATCAAGAAAATCTTATTTTCTTTCTTTGATTCAGACTGGTCCTCTATTGAGCATATTTAAACACTCTTTCTTCAGTGGATCATCAAATGTCATTGCTCCATATACCATAATATTATTCTGGCTGAGTTCAGAGCTCATCCCTTTAGATTGGGTGCTATTTTTGACCTGATATGGTTCCTCCATCATCTTTGTTGCTTTGCAGAATCCTCTGATGGTTGGGACAGATACTCTTACCTTGTATACTGCTCCTCGGTTATGCTTGCCAGATCTGTCGCCTTTGTGAGAGCCTGCTACTGGTATGGCCAGGCCACATCCCTTTTGAGCTCCATCGAGATAGACATTGATCACTTGCCCCCCTTTCAGTTCTCATTAGATGCTCCAACTCATCTTCTCCCTTCCAGGTAGGAGCTGAATGAGTAGATTAGATTTGACATCTATAGACAATAGCTCATTACGACTTGGACCGAACTGCCTGGGGGGTAAAGTCCAAGGATGGCGTTCTATGCTAAGTACTTTTTCGACATGCAATATGGGATTATTGCTTGACCCATATATTTATCACAAAGTTGGTGTCATTCTCTTCGATTCACGATAGGATCTTTTAGGGTTGGTTCCCACCATCCATGGGCCCAAACTGACCACTACATTGATAGAGAGGTTTGTATTTGCAGGCTATGCACATTGGCTGAGATTGAGACTAAGTTGCACTTCATTTTCCATTGCCCTATTTATTATGAAATTAGAGGGAGATGTTATTGTTTATTTAGAGAGTGCAACTCACTGACCTTCTTCTTCAACTACACTGATCAAAGATGTTTGGCACTTTCTCTCCGGAAGGTGATGCGGCTTCGTGATCACACCCTACAACTTATTTTCCACTAGAAGTAAGCTACTAAGAAGCTCACTAAACACTTCTTCTTGCACTAGCCCCTTGGGTGGGGTGTGCAGCGGCCCTTAGATACCTCCACCATTGTTCACTCCAGATCTGTGCGACCCGCAAGGCTTATTTTCATCCTCATCTTCATCTTCATCAACGTCATCCCACCAACAGATTTCAAGGACGACTACATGCTCTCCCCCACCTGGGTCCATATCCCTCAGTGCTGGACTTCTTCTAGCCTAGGAAGAACCCTTAGTTTGCATCGTGTATCTGGTTCTCTTCTCTTTTGTTTGCTTTCCTAACCACTATTTGGTGGTCTGCTGGTTCTTTACTTCTTGTTCTGTAAGTTTTCAGTCTCATAGACCCTTGTTGGCCTCTTGTTGGACATTAATAAATTTATCTTATCTTATCTTATCTTATCTCCCAATTCAACTTATTATCAATAGATCCACTTGAGACAACAAAGCTAGCAACTTGTGCTTTTATCAATTCTAGACAATCTTTACAGACATGACCATTTCTATTTTAGTGGAAACAAGCCTCTAGGTTACCCAATGAAGAGATATCCCATCATCTTCAACAACTAGTGAATAACATGTGGAAAGACAACCTCAAGTTCAAGCGGGGACAAAACCCTAGCATTTATATAAGGGATAGTGAATTTAGAATGTTCAATTTGCAAGACAAAGCCAATAGGCTTTAATAGCTAAAAGGGATAGCGAATTTAGAATGTTAAGTTTGCAAGACAGAGCCAATAGCTAATGTATAAAAGTCCAGAAATCAACATTTAAATTCTTTATTTCAACCCGATTGGGAGAAGATTTAGCAGCAACTTCCTCAATACTACCATTTACAGACCTAGTAAAAGCACAAAATAAAGATTTGCCAACATTCCAAAACTTGTTTTTAAGAATCCTATCCTGCGTAGTATGGGTTTTCACAAAATAAATAAATTACACTTCGAATCATTCTGCAAAATGTAACATGACAGCCAAGTCTTTTGGCCCAGACATTTGAAATCCAATCATCAAAAAAAGTGCGAGGAGAAAAGAAAACGCCAGCAGAGCCAGTCTGAGTGTCGAGCCACAAGCATATCCCGCCACCATATGAGTTGCAGAGCTTCCTCATTTCACACCAATACATCTCAAATCTCAATACTATTAATAATTTACATTTCATAATATCGAAGCAACATTATTAGCAAGAACTGCTAGCTGATAGTAGTCCGAGTAGAATAAACTGTTGAAAATCTTGACTAAAACAAGAATATATGCAAACTAAACTACCTAAATTTAAACAGAACATTTTTTAATTATTTCACAATTATGCAGCAAAACTAATAATCCGTATTTATTTTAAAACTTCGTTTGAAAAGATGTCAAATACAGTGTCATCTGGGAATTTTCGGATGACAGATGGATGATCGTCAACTTCTTGTCTAAGAGCCCGCATTGACTGATGGTGTGGCATAATTTCTCAACACGCGGGGCTTTATATGAACTATGCAGAGGATGAGTAGTAGATGTATTGTAAATTGGATACTACTCATGGAGAAGCTCTTGTAAGAAGTAGTCGATGTATTATAAAGTGGGGATATTTTAAACTGCATATGCAACCACTTCAATTATTTTACCTTGATTATGAGCTTCTTTCCAAATATATTAAACCGATTAGAATCGCTTGCATGCCAACGAGCCTTTAACTGCTAGTATTAGTGTACAAGTAAGCAATTCATTATAATATGTTAAGTAAACCATGGTACTTAAGATTAAAAAATTATATATACTCTTAAAAGACTCATCTCTTTGTCTTACTTTATATGGACCTTGAAAACTTTTAACACAATTTTTAAAATAGCAAGAGCTGCGTTGCTAAGCTGGAGTCCCCTCTAGAAGAATGAGATAGCTGTGTTGCTACAGCTGGAGTTCGGTCTAGAAGAATAAGATTTTTGGTAGGTAGAGGGTGATGAAATGAATTATTATACAATTGATAGATAGTTTTGTATGTGAATTTTGTGTTGTTACTTGTTGAAATTTATCTTTTATGTTCATTAAGTAAAATTTCTCTAAGTTTGAACTTTTTTTATTTTGTTTTTAGTTTAGGTAACAATGTTATATGTTTTCTATAACTATACATAAGAAAAAGACTCTTATTATAGAAATACATATTTGATGAGAGAACTAAGAAATTGA
This sequence comes from Cupressus sempervirens, assembly GCA_028749045.1. Taxonomy (NCBI): domain Eukaryota; kingdom Viridiplantae; phylum Streptophyta; class Pinopsida; order Cupressales; family Cupressaceae; genus Cupressus; species Cupressus sempervirens. The sequence continues at coordinate 504,110,040 of CM053791.1, forward strand.
AGAATATTATACTTTGTCTTTTAGAAAGTTAATTTTTTTATTGATTAATATACACCATTCATGTGGCTAACTCTAGATGCAAAACCTAATGGACATAAATGAGATTTTAGATTACATTTCATTAAATCCCAAAGAACCTTGAGGATAGCTCTAATAATTGAAAACTTAGCCTTTTATTCAGGTTGTACTTTTACAAGTTGTCTCCAAATTAAAAGCATTGTATTTTAAATGTTATGCCAGGATCAAAGGTTGAATCCCCAAACATTGTTATTGCTAGAAATAGGGAGTTTCCCTTTTAAGCTTCCACAAGTATAATCACTAAAACTACTGTTAAATACCACATCAATGCAAAAAAAGTTTCTATCCCATGGCTCTGTAAAGTTTTAGGAACAAAGAAATTCATACTAGTTCATCTATGGAAGAAAATGTCATTTAACAATCATTCAACATTAGATTTGAGAGAAATGTACATAGATGACTTACCAAATGATTCCAAACTTATGATTTTAAATTACTTTACAAGCATATTGTTTCCCTAAAGAAATAGGGTTCTTTGAATGACTAAGGATAGTAGAAAAATTTAAGACTTTGTAGATTTTTATGATTTTCAAAAAACAAACTAAATAGAAAAAGTTGGATGAAAACTTAAGTGAAGACCAAGTGTCATCTACAAAGCCATAAACTACCTCATCAAATATGAGGTGATATCCAAGAAACAAGCAATCGACCATAATATATAGACATACACAATGATGAGGCCACAAAAAGAGTTGCAAATTATGATGTAACCTGAAGAAGCAATTTTCATTATGATCCAAGATTTGGATTGTCATTTCATATATATTATCAAGCAAAGCACAACACATAGGCCCAATCATACACAAAAACTTCAATGAAACTATACCACAATAGCAATTTGATAACCTAGCATCCATAAGTAACCTGATCAATTAATTCATGCTTTGTTGAAAATAAACCTCCAACAATCTTCAAGTCTAGCAATTTTTTTACTTCAATTTCTTCAGGTTGAGGAAATATGGCACAAGGAAGGAAGAAAGGCCTAATGAACACAAGAAAAGCTTTATACCAGTTAAGCATGTGATCAAGGGGCAAGTCAAAGAGGATTAATTTAAGTGCCAATAGAATAGATTGTCAAATTTTGAGAGCATGTGTGTTACGACTTTTATCAAACATAACTTCACCATAATAGATTGAAAGATGGCTCATGAGATTTCTTCCATTTCATTTATGTACATAATAAAATCCTAGTGATTCTAAATATCTTTGAAGACAAGGAATCAAAACATCTCCCATCAGTCTTGCTCAAACAATGTCCCGATTTGAGGTATAACGAGGTACCTTTTGTTAAAACCCCTTAATATAGAAGGAAAACCTCCCCAGCTAAGTATGCCATCACTTGAAATTTCATGTGCTAGCACAACTAATGCGAAGCCTTACTGGAAAATAATAATTGATTTTGAACATTAGATACCTTCAAAGAATTGTCATGAGTTATGGATTAGAGTATAAATGATCATAGAGATCACAAATCCCAAGAAAAATCTAGGGTAGTTGGAGCATACATATGGAATTATTCTAATGGAAATTATTTGGCATTTTCTTACATATAACAAGGCAAAACATTACCTAACCTTTTACATTGAAGTACCATGCAATTCCATCAACCTGCATTATATAGAATCTCATAAGTTCCTACATTACTAGTAGAAAATGCAGTAAATTGATAGGGAATTCTGAACCAAGATGTATAATCTTTGATAATTTCTATAACTTGATTACACATTGTATTTTATTTTTAAAAAGTCATCATAAAACCCTAACTTTGTAAAGAAGTGCTCGTTAGGTTTTGTACACAAAGGAAATAAATGATTATAATGACACAAAAATAAAAATTGTTACAAATATATGTGTTGATAAATTCCTAATCTAGTTAATTAGCACTCTTTCTTGATATGGCCCTAATATTTTCAAGGAGAACCATTTACTTTTCTAATAGATAAGAAAAGAAAGACAAAAAAGACAACAAAGTCATAATGTCATGAAATAGAAAGAATTACAAATACATAGAAAAAAATAGAACAATTGAGTAAAGAGAACACCTTTGTAGCTTACATAATTGTTGAAGGAGAGTGTGTATTTTGTGCATTGTAATGACACAATGACTTGCAGTAATAGGGAAACAAACTTCTATGGCTACATATAGTGGTTTGCACAAGAAAATGTTGAGCCCTTCCCTCTGCTTGCCATGACTTGTAGAGGAATTTTTTTTGCACATTTTGTGTGAAGAAAAATGAAAATAATACTCCGTACCTCTACACCACTTCTCCTTGCACAATCAAATAATTCAAAAAACATAGGTAAATAGGATGAATTGATTAGCATGCATGCATGAAAAATGTACAAGCATGAGCCATGTGAATTTATTTTGAAGCTTCCACCTATCCATAATCATTGCTAGGTGGATTGTTAAAGGTTTTTTTTCCAAATTTTTTATATTAAAAACAAAAAAATTTACTAGTAAAAATAGCCACAACCAATCATAAAGTAAGAATAAACAAAGAAAGACCCATTTTAATAGAATTATTTTAGAAGACCATAGGTTAAATGATTTTAGCATAGTTTACAAAGCACATACTAGTAAGCTAATTAAAATCATCCTAGTAGATGGTATTGAAATTTTATGTCTTGAAACCATTATTGTGTGTTTAAATTGTCTTACCATCTTTTCACAACAAAATTTAAATATTTATACCATTTAAGTTGAAGGATAAAGATGATATCATAGTTTAAAAAAAAATATAATGAGAAGACTAACATATTTAATTTGTGTATGAATAAAATATAACACAAAGTTACTAAAACTTTTTTTGCCACTAATACATAGGCCAAAAAACATTAACAATTTAAATTTTTTAATATTTATATTTCAATCACCATTATAAATTTTTTAAATCATCAATTTATATATTTTCAAATTATCATTTATTTTTTTAGAAAAATCTATAAATTAATAATTAAAATGTGTGTGTATGTGTATGTGTGCGTGCGTGCGTGTGCGTGTGCATGCGTGCGTGTGTTTGCATGTGTGCATGTGCATGCGCGTGCGCGCGCATGTGCATGCGCGTGCGCGCGCATGCGCACGTGTGTGTGTGTGTGTTTAAAATAACTCTTATATTTATAATATGTTGTACTATCTTTAGGCCAAGACCAATCAGCTCAATCTCTAACACTAACTGGGAACTCGAAAGCTGACAATCAAACCTTTAATCCCCAACATTGGGATCATTGCAATCAACAAAATGTTTATATAGAGGATATTAGAGAAAACCTAAGTGCATATAAATAACTAGAAATTAGGTTCCCATCTTATTTAAAAATGATATTAGTGACCAAATCACCTTATGGGAAAAAAAGCATTCATGTAACATCAACCTTCCCGTTCTCGAGCTCCCATACCAACACAAGATAAAAATATTCTTAATGAAAACAAAATAGATTTCTTTGTCACCAGGAAGCTATGACCAACCCTTCACAAATTCAAGTAGGATTGGTATTAGTAGACTCTCCCATTCATCTGAATAATAAATTAGATTCTTGTGGATTGGAGTCAACAAGGTCAGTAGATTGTTCTATTAAACCATGAGAAATAATCAATATGAATCGCCCCCAATAATCTCTCTTAAAAAAAATATTAGTACAAGAGCTAGAAATATCCCTCAAGCATATAAATGTCTCATGACGAAAAAGTGGTTAATTAATCACAAAAAAAATAGTACTTCATTAGAAACAATAAATGAAATGAGAAATAAGGATATCAAAAAGCATAATGAAGATGAGAAAAAAAAAAGATTCATAGATTTTGGCAAACCCTAGAGGGAGGGAAAAAACTGTTTGAAGATGACAATAGAGTAAGTTATATTACTATAAAAGAAACTTCTATCAAACAAGCCTCTATGCAATCTCCTATAGAAGTACTCTTTTCTAAGGGAATTTGAGGAGGTTAATCTAATTGAAACTAAAAATGACTCAATTGATCTAGCTCTATAATTGGAAGAATTTGGTATCCAAAACAATTTATTAAATGAGAAAATTAATAATAATAATAAAAGAAACTCTAACCATGCTAGAGGAAACATCACATAATATAGATATAGATCATAATTGTGACTCTAGAATTAGTGACAAAATTATGCAGGAAATTAGGGAATAAATAGGTACTAATAGCAATGATCTAGAATCTATCAACTTGTTAAATAACAATAATAATCTTGATAAATTAGGACTTTCAACTACCATGGATGGTATTAATCATCCTAAATGCAGAAAGAGAAATTCAAAAAGTGTGATAGGAAATCACTAGCAAAACTAAAGTCAATACTAGGTATGAATGTTAATCAAAAGAAGATCAAAGATTTACTGCATGTAAGGAAGGGGAAGGTCCTTCCCACTACGCTATTAAACTCAGTACATGAAATGCTAGGGTCTTAAATGATCCTAAAAATATGCTTATTTAAACCTAATTCAACACTATTTGAACCAGAAATAATTCTAATTTAAGACACAAAACTTAATAAAGGAGTAAAGTTTAGTAAAAAATTAGGAATCTAGAAGTCATAATTAATATAATCCATAGAGGCCTTAAGAGGTATTGGAATTATTGGGGATCCTAGGAAAGTGGCATTTAATTCTCTATTTTACAAGACCGATTGGATGGGTGGTAGTATTAAAGGTCTCAAAAATGACATTCAACTCCTCTAATAGAATTATATACAATAGAAAAGAAAGAGCTATGTAATGAAACAAGTATATTCTTAGAAGCATATAATAATTAAAGCATATTTCTAGGTGGAGACTTCAATGCTATTCTTAATTTAGAAGAAAAATTTGGTTGTTCCCAAACCATCTTTCAAACCCATGACTGATTTCAAAGATTGATTCTCCTCAACAATTTAACTAATATACCAATATTTGATGGAACATACACTTGGAATAATAGAAGAATAGGTTTTTGCAACATTACACAAAGCTTAGATAGATTTACATTTAGAGGGGACTTTATCTCTTTCAACTCAAATGTCTCTTCTTCAATCCTTACCAATGCATGATTGGATCACTTCCCAATAAGACTTGAATTGTCAAAACAACTCAACCATCTAGAAACCCCTTCAAATGTGATTTTTAGATGAAAATTTTCTAAATGATATTAAATTATGGTGGTAGGAGGCAAACTTCGAAGGATCTAAAATATTTTGTTTCGTAGCTAAATTAAAAATGTTAAAAGAAAAATTATTAAAATGGAATAAGGAACACTTCAATAATATATTTAATGAAAAATTAGATAGCTGAGAGGAATTAAAAAAGCATAATAAAGCATTTATTAAGTATAGGACAAATAATGTTAAATATATATAGGAAAAAGAATTACTAGCAAAGCAAGAAACTATTTTAGCTAAGGAAGAAATATTTTGGAAACAAAAATCATGGGATACATGGTTATCAAAAGGAGATAGAAAGGCAAAAAAATTCCATAATAGCACTATAAGATAAATAACAATAGATCAAAATGGCAAAAGCACACAGAATTGCAAAAAAATGAAGGCAGTCACAGTTTCATAAAAACATAAAGAAAAACCATGGTAGAGATCTCCAAGTAAATGACATTCAATATATGCATCCCAAAGATCCTCACCATTTAACATGGGAAAACAAGGATTTGCGCAAAGAGGTTTATGTGATGGAAACTGCCAATAGATTCTCTACGCTAGAGAAAATTGAAGAAAACCAAAAGCAGAGCTGTTAGAGGCAGCAAGGGACAATTTTGCATCAAAGACTGGTAGATTCCAATACCAACATACCTACATTTTCTCCATTCAGATCAAGTAGGTTTGATTCTAGGTCATTCTTCACTATTGATAGTTTAGATAACTAGATTAGGGTTTTTAATTTGACCAAATATTCTTAACCCCACTGGCGAGATTTTTCATCAAAACCTATTAGTTTAGATTATTATGACTTTGATGATCCACTACTTCAGGATAGGTCTAGGTTTTTTCCTTTTCCTGTTATTGCCTCCCCTTGCACATACATTCCACCCCATCATCATTCTGCTAAATCACCTATTCGATCCTAGTGTAACCCTATTCGACATTTAGAGCCCAAGTCTTCTTCTAAACAAGTAGACAATTGCAATATCATTCCAAGAAAAGCAGCTGAAGACTCTTGGCTAGAATATCAAAGTGTAGGAGTGTTTGTTGTATGGAATGGCTCTAAGAAAGATCTACCCCTTCTCTCTAATTGGCTAGAAGAAATTTTCTTGGATCAGGTAAGTATCTTTCACTTTTCTAATAAAATTCTCTATTTGCATTGCTTGGATGAATCGGTTAAAAATGAAATGATTTTAGTATTGAAACGCTTCTTTAAAGGTCATGTAATTAAATTTATAAAATGGTCCCCTGATTTCAATATAGAAGGGTTAGATTGTATGATTCCTACCTAGTTTAATATTCCATCTTTACCTCCAGAGCTTCTCCAAATAGACATTCTTATGTCTTTAGGATTTTCTTTGGGAGAGATTTTAGGTATTGATTCTTCATTTGAATGCTGTAATAATGTCAAAATACTTATCAATACCAAGCTCAATCATCAATCACAGATACAGAGGAAAGTAAGAACAAATAGAGCCACATATGATCTAACAGTGCATATCTATGAAGGTAAAATATTAGAAATTCTAAGATTGGATGGTAAAAACAATATCAGATATGAGATTCTTCCTCTTACCTCATGTTTAAATAATAAACTCTCATGGATGGGAGTTATGAAGAAAAGGAGGAACCAAGAGCTGCTCGATCAGGACATTGACACTTCTTATCATGAGGAATTCAAATTTCAGATAGAGCCTTTCTGCCTAAATGAATCAAACAAGGGACAAATAGATGATTCTCTAGCCAGAAAAATCAAGTTAAAATTAGTAATAGTGGCAAATCATAAGGAGATCTCAGAATTTACAAAAGAAGATAAGCCGAAAAGGAAAGAAAGAGTTAAAAGGAAGGGAAAAACCTTAAAAAGCAATATGGGCTAGAAATTGACAAAAGAATCTGACACAGGTAGCATAAATAGGGAAAGCAGAGAAATACAAAATTTGCAGCAACAAGCACAGTGGAAGGAAAAAGACATGGGAAATTCAAATCCCATATTAGACAAGAAAAAGCTAATTGACTCCTCTCTTAAGGTGTGTCTACAGAAGCTAAAGTGAACCTTCCATTTGAAGATGGTAAAGACAAAGTTACCTCAAGTTCTCAACAAGCAGAGGAAACATGGGACTATAAAGAAAATAATATAGAAGATGTAGAAAATGATATGTTATTTGATACAAACTCAAATAAGATAGAAATACATCAATTTCAGAATGATATGAGTGAGATGGTACATGGCTAGGTGCAGAAGCAATTACCTAAAGATAAAGAAGCTACTCTAGTTTCTCATAGATTATAAAAGTTTTGGCAGACTCCAACACATACAATAAGTTCCCCATTCACACCAGAAAAAAAATTAAAAACGAAAAGAAAAAGTAGATAAGTCTTTGATAGAGGAAGTTCAAGATTTCTTGAATAAAGATATCTTGGACACAAAAGCAGAAATTGTGAGCACATCCAAATCAGAAGAGGACTATCTTAGATTACAAACGAATGAATTGATTCAGGCATTCAGCTTTGAAAATATGAATAATAGTTCTAAAACTTAGAAGGAAGAATTAATACAGAGGATTCTTAAATAAGGAGGTAATAATTATACATGTGAAGACCTGAGAAGAGATCTTCTAACCATTGAGAAGGTAGATATTTATATGAGTCACTCCATGGTTAATAGGCAAGAAATAGGTGCAGAGCAGAAGGATAAAGTTAAAAGTATTGATTTCAAACCAAACTCACAACCAGGTCTAGAAAATCATCATGGTCTTATTGTTCAAATATTAAGAGAATTTGAAAATGAAGAATCAGAAAAGAAGTCCAGCAACAAGACTATTACTATTTGGAATGTGGAAATTAATTTAGATCATCTTGGGATTCATATGAACCAAGAAGGTCTAAAATCTCCTGAATGCGGAAAAGCGAAAGGTAAAAGAGGAAGAAGATCTTTAAAGTAACTCAGGGAAGCAGATGGGCTCAACATAGAACAACAAAAGATTGATTAGTTATTCAACACAGGGAAGGGGAAGGACCTTCTTGAGGAACCATGAAGATCACTACATGGAATGCTAGGGGTCTCAATTCCCCTAGCCAAAAAAGGTTACTAAAATAGAACCCTAGAATATTTGAATCTGACATCATTTTAAGTTAGGAAACTAAACTAAAAAAGATAGAAGGTATTAAATTAGATAAAATGTTAGGTATATGGAAGGTTGTCTTTCAAGAGTCAGTATGGGCTTCAAGGGGTTTAGAAATCTTTTGGGACTCTAGGAAGGTTACCATTGACATTCTTTACAGTAGTAATAATTGGACCAATGGGAGCATTCAGAGTTTAAAATCAGATCTTAAGTTTCTTCTCATTAATGTTTATGGTCCTATATTAGTAATATAGACAAAAAAAATAGTTTGGAATGACATTACCAAATTTATAAACAATTTTAAGGGGAGTCTATTTTTAGTAGGTGGAGATTTCAACACAATTTTTATATATTAACGAAAAAGTAGGAGGTAGTCAGCATATGTCTCAAGCTTCAAAGATTTCAAAGATTGGTGTGATACCAATAGATTGATTGATATCCCAATCAGCAATGGAAATTTTATATGGAAAAATATAAGGAAGGATTTCTCTTACATTGCTGAAAAACTAGATAGGTTCTTAATCAAAGGCGAATTGGATGTCAAAAACTTGAATTTTCACTCTTCCATGTTACCTATCATGGGGTCTAATCACTACTTGGTTAGATTCAAATTTTTAGAGCCACATAAACTTGCAAGGAATCCATTTAAATGTGAAAAAATTTGGTTCTTAGACCCTAGTTTCATTAATAATATTAAAGTATGGTGGACACAAGACAACTTTTAAGGATCAAAGATGTTCGTTTTCATCGCTAAACTGAAAATCCTTAAGGAATAGATCCTCAAGTGGAATAAAAATCATTTTAACAATACTTTCAAAGAAAAAATAGACATAGAAAATAAACTAAAGGATTTAAACTTAGAATTTTTTAAGAAAGGTTTGAACAATGATAGTTATATACTCGAAAAAGAACTATTGGTGGAGCAAGAGGACATTCTATCCAAAGAAGAAACCTTTTGGAGACAAAAATCTCATGAAAGATGGTTAGACAAAGGAGATAGAAATAAAAAATATTTTCACAACTCTACTCTATATAACAGATCAAAGAGTAAAATATCCAGTATCAAAAATCACTTGGGTATCTTAATAGACAAACCACATGAAATAGCAAATACTTTTAGAATATCTTAAACAATCTCAAGGGTTCTAATAGAAAAACACAAAATAATCTTCTCAAAGTTATCACCAAAATAGTGACTACGGAGGATAATAAGGTTATAAACCAACCCATTTCTCTAGAAGAGGTTAAGTTAGTTGTTTTCAACATGAATCCTTATAAATCACCTGGCCCAGATTGATTTCAAGTGTTTTTCTTTTAGAAATGTTGTGATATCATTAGTTCAAATTTTTGGAAAGTGATTGAAGCATCTAGGAATGGTGGGGCTCTTTTATCAGAAATCAATCACTCTTTTCTAACTCTGATTCCTAAAAAGTCAGATCCAGAGACCCCAGGAGATTTTAGGCTGATCACACTTTGTAACACTGTTTACAAAGTTTATTCAAAGGTTTTAGCAAAGAGACTTAAGGCTATTCTTCCTAAGTTAATCTCAGAAGAACAAATAGGTTTTGTCCCAGGTGGATCCATTCTTGATGGCATCATTAGCATTCAAGAAATGTTCTACTCTACCTATAAACATGCATGTTCATGAAACTTGATATCCAAAAGGCTTATGATATGGTCGATTGTTGGTTCTTATGCTAGGTTCTTGAAGCCTTTGGATTCTCCCATCAGTAGATCAATCTTATTTTTAAATTTATATCTAGCCCCAAAATCTCGATCCTTATTAATGGAACTCCTAAAGGTTTTTTTGATATTTCTAGAGGTATTAGACAAGGAGATCCTCTGTCTCCATTTCTTTACATTATAATGGATGAGGCCTTTGGAGGAGAAATGGTGGATGTGCATAAGAATCAAAAGATTTTAGGCATCACCATTACGGGTAACAAGCCCAATATTACACATGAACAATATGTTGACGACACTATTTTGCAAAGCAAAAGTATAGTGGTTGAGGCCTTCGGTCTTAGGAACATTATTAATTCTTATATGGAAGCTTCAGGTTAGAAAGTGAATAAATCTAAATCTGAGATTTATTTCATTAATACAAGACCTGAAATAGAAATGTAGATGTGCAAAATTATGGGATACAAAAAAAGGGAACTTTCCTTGTAAGTACTTATGTATTGCACTAGAGAGAGGTTTAAAATCCAGTAAGGTTTCGTGCAACACCCTAGATAAAATAAGTTCAGGGCTTGGGAGCTAGAAGGACAATTGGTTGAGTAAGGTCAAAAAAAGTATAAAGATGAGATCAGTTTTATTGGCCATTCCAACATATCCTCTTTCGTGTCTTACTCTTCCCAAGAAGAATCTTCTTAGATTTGAATCTAAACTAAGGAAATTTTTGTGGAATGATTGTGAAGAAGATAAAAAGTTGGCACTCATCAAATGGGAGAACATCTGTATACCCAAAGAAATGGGTGGACTAGGGATCAAGAATTTACAATGGCAAAATGACACCTTAGGTGCCAAATTAATCTGGTGTCTTTTCAAGGAAAGAGATCAGAAGTGGGTGAAGGATTTTTACAATAAATATCTTAATGTCGATGATCCTCTCTCGATCTTTAGGATGAAAACTTTACCCAAAGGCTCTGAGAGTTAGAATTTTACAATAAAATATCATCATATGGTTTGCAAATATTTGACTTGGGATATAGGTAAAGGTAAGGAAGCTTTATTTTGGGAAGACTCTTAGGACAAGCATCCCCCTCTTATTGACAACACATTTCCAAAGGATATAAAAGAAAAATTAGTCAATTTATGGGGTAGAAAAGTTTGTGATTATAAGACAGAAGTTACTTTTGAAAATAAATCAAGATGGATATTGAAATCCTTGGATGGTTTGGGCTTGGACACATCTGAGACAAATGCTTTCAAAAATATTTTAGCTGATAGGAGGATTAAGCAAATAGAGATGAAAGATGAGCTTATATGGGCTGCATCAAATGATAGGAAATAAAGTGTGAAAAATGGTTATAAAGCTCTGATTCCTTCTCAAAAATGGGACAAAGTGGATATTCCTCTCAAACTCTATTGGGATGTGGCATGGCTTCTAAAGGATGGATTCTTTCTATGGTTGGCTTTTCAAATTCTTACTATGGATAGATTAAGGAAATTTGGTTTTCAAGGTCCTTTGAGATGTGTGTTATGCAAACAAAGTAGTGAAGACACTGATCATCTTTTATTTAGCTGTCCATTCTTGCAAAATGTTGGGAATGGCTGAAAATGATGTTAGGTTGGTCTTCGCCTTTATCGAAGACTTTCTTAGATCTACTCAAAGGATGGCCTTCTAACTTGGTTAAAGGAATTTATACTAAGCTATGGAATATTGGTCCCTCCATAATGGCATGGGAGATTTAGAAAGAAAGGAATTGCCACATTTTTCAAAACATAGAAATGTAGTCAAAAGAGTTAACTTTAAAGATAGAAGCTAGCATTGTTGAAACAGTTAACTCGTATCTAAGAAATGATCAGTTTGAAGAAGGATCCTTTTCCTTTTGGGATGGTCTAATTAAGAAGAATTGGTAAAAACTAATCAACCCTCCTTTGCTCTATGTCAAAAATAGCAAGGAGGCTAGGGAAAACTGCAAATGGTCTTTGCCTCTAAAAGTCCGGGTGAAACTTAATTTTGATGGTGCAGCTAGAGGCAATCTAGGTACGATAGGTATTGGTTGTATCATCAATGATGATACTAGTCATTGGATGGCCAAAAAAGCCATGTTGATTCAACTAACTTCCAACAATCTAGCAAAATTAGAGGCTTTGGACCATGGGCTGTAGTTGTGTCATCGGTTAGGACTCTCCAGAGTAATAATAGAAGGTGAGTCTTAGATTAATTTGAATGCTATTAGGAAACATTATACCCTGAATTGGGTCCTTAACTCTATGTTAGAAGAAGTGCTAGATTTGCTTGATAAACTTGAAGATAGTAGGATATGTCATATTTTTCTAGAAGGCAACTAGAAGGAAAATTATTTAGTGAATTTGAGGGCCGATGGTGTCAACTCCTTGGTCTTTAATACATTCCGCTCTTTTCTCAAGTTTTAGATTTTTCTTTCTTCTTAGACTCCTTGATCTCTTATCTCTATTTTATGTGTTTTTTTCCATATGCATTTATATTTTGTTAGTTGTTATATATATAATTATACTCTGATACTAATATATACATAAATGTGTGTGTGTGTGTGTGTGTGTGTGTGTGTGTGTGTGTGTGTGTGTGTGTGTGTGTGTGTGTGTGTGTGTGTGTGTGTGTGTGTGTGTGTGTGTGTGTGTGTGTGTGTGTGTGTGTGTGTGTGTGTGTATGTATGTATGTATGTATGTATGTATGTATGTATGTATATATGTATGTATGTATGTATGTATATATATAATCTAGTATTTATATAAATAGATATATACATATATATATATATATATATATATATATACATATATAAATATATTTATATATATTATATATACTTTGTATTTTCATCTATTCTTATTCTGTCTTTTTTTTGTTGTTCATTCATGTTTTTATTAATTTTATATATATATATATAGATTATATACTTTTTAATATTTTCATCTTCTCTCTATCTGTTAATTTTTCTAATGTTGGCATTTGTGAATTTTCCTTTTTTGACCTTTATGACTCAATTTTTCTGTTTTCTTCATCCTATTGTTTCATTTGGTTCTCGTAACTTTCTCTAGTCATCATTTTAGAACATGGTATTTGATCAGCTTGGGTTTTCCTATGATATTGATTATCCCCCAATTTTTATCATTGTGACATTTACATCTTTGTAGTGTTTAGGTTGGGAAATGATGTTTTTAGCTTTCTTCATTATGATCTTCTAGATTTTTGAGTGTCCATGTCTTTATTCTAAGTTGCCATCGATCATTTTTAGTTGATCACCTATTTTTTTGCAAATGGATACCAACGTGTATGTTTATGACACAACTGAAAATCTCATGATGGCCTTCCTTGGTAATGTCAAACTCGAGAGATGGAACTATTTGCTCAATCTAGTTGATGATATGACTAGGATTGTTGTTAGTAGGGCCATTGGGGAGGGGGTTTTTGACTATAGGGCTTCTTGGATGAAAAATAGTGACATTATCAGTGCATTCATTAGGTGTTTAGCGAGAGTAAAAGTCAAACCAGGGGACATGGTTAGTCTATGTTGTGATATCTTCAACCCAATATGGAGAAAGGGGCTTAAATAGGCTATATGCAACATAGATGATAAACTTTGTATACCACTCCCAGAGAAATACATGAGTCTGTCGTGGGGATCACCAGATCTAGAGACAACATTTTGGCATCCAACCTTAATTATTAGAGAGAATCTGGCTTTCTATCATGAATGGCCTAGGATGGAGGCGAGTATCAATTTTTTGCTACAATGGAGAAGGATTGTAGAAGATGAGCGCAAAGATTGGATAATTAACTATCTTAATCTATTTAATGCTTATGTTCAACCTGGAGTGGTATTCGACAACCTTGATGCCCTCAATTTTTATACACCAAATTCTAAAAAAATAAGTCAGGAAAAATATGACTTCGAATTCCCTTTGAATTTCTTGGTTAAGAAACTAAATGATATCCTAGAGGTAATCATGGTATATTGGAAGTAATTGGTTATTTGGTAGATCCAAGGGTATGTCTTTTTAGCCAGTCCTATATCTAGGGTTTATGATACCACTATCCACATTATATTTAGGTTTTAGTTTGTAGCATCCATTTTTATAAAATCTTTATGAAGGTTTGTTGTCGTTAGGTTCTCTAGTTTCAAATTTTGTAATCTTTTGGATTGATGTATATAGCAATGGTTGGACCATAATTGTAATTATGATATTCTGTTAATATAATATAGTCTTTATGGTTTGTCTTGTTCCTTTGTTTAAAGATTTGCTTTTTTTGGTATCTTTGTGGTCCTTTTTTGGTTATTAGCTTCATTAATTTTGTTTCCATAGATTTATAAGCTAAATTTGGGGTTTTGTATGATGAGAATTTTGGTGAGGTGCTGAAATTAGATTTTAGGGTTTTTAATCCTATTTGATAACCTTAACTGTAGCGTAAGAAGGTATTAATGGGTTCATGATTTTGCTATATGATGGTAGCATATTTAATTTTGGGATAATTGATTTTAGAATCTCTAATTTTAGACTTATGAAGATTTGAATCAGCTGATGTTCCATTTTTTTTTTGATGATATAGCTCAAAATAGTAACATGATTTTCAATGTTATTTGTATGTTTCATTTATCAATGTTGCTGGGGATTTAGGATCAGCTATTTCCTTTTGAAGATTTATATTAGTATTTTCAGATTTAATGGATGGTATATTTTAAGTATGATTGATTTATTCGAGGCTTTTTAAGGTTCTTCTGCTCTATCATCATGAAAAGGTGTTGTTCCCATAGATGGATTAAATTGAATTTGTTTAAGTGATGGGTTTATGAATTTATTTTTTCACATATTATTGAGATTTGAATCTATTGGAGTGTCTCTCTATCTCATTGGTTAAGCTCTTTTAGTTGTCTCGCTGACAAGACTGCAGCTAGTCATTCTTTTGGCAATTTTAAGTTTAGAAGAGTGTAGATTAGATTGGAGATGTTTATTCATATAGTTATCAATACCTCTCATTCTACATTAGAGTGGTGGATTGAAATATTAATGGTTTGATGCATTCTTTAATTAACATTCGGGCTCCTTTGGTTTTAGTAGGCTTTAGTTTTATGTTCATACTCCTCGATTTGATGTTAATAGTATTAATGACTTTTTAGAAATATTGTTTTGGTACTTATTTGAGGCTTTCCTACAAATCCTTTTTTGTTAGCTTTTAAGCTGGTTGATAGTATTATGATTAATTAGCTTGACTAGTAAGAGAAGTAAACAGGGATGCTCGATACAATACCACGGAAGACTATAAAGACAAAGATGAATATTCTTCAAAATTTTCAATGTATATTAGAGTTTGTAGATCAGATTACTGATTTAAATCTATGTATCATTTGAGCTAAGTTATTGAGGGTATGCCCCTTTAATGATGTAATAATATAGGACTATGGTCCCAGGCGAGACTGAAGGTTTTCTTCCCTGTTCTTTCCTACCAGTGTCCATTTGAATGGTGGACAGCTATTGTACCGATTATTTTATTTTAATAAATTATCCTGGCCTTTGGCCATTTACCAATAAAAAAGAAAACAAAAATAACAAAAGAATATATTTTTTTTTAAAGAAAGGTTAATATAGGAAATATATGTGAAAATCCAGATCGAATAGCTAATATATCTATAGAATACAATTCCAATATATTAAACAACTACGATCCATCCAATCTCACCACACAAAATTTAATGAAGAATTCCATCCCTACAACAATAAAAGAGGAAGATAACGAGTTTTTAAGTATGAAGTTCACCTTTGAAGAAATCCAAGAAGCTCTTTTAAAGATGAAGCCAAATAAATCACTAGGCCTAGATGGCTTCCAACCTTTCTTTTTCCAAAAATGCTAGAACATTCTAGTTAAGGATTTATGGGAGGCAACGGAATAAACTTGGAATTATAGGAATATTGTAATTTAAATTAATTTCTTCATTACATTAATAACTAAAAACCTAGATTATGAGGATCCAGGGGATTTTAGGCCTATAACTTTATGTAACATTATTTATTAAATATATTCCAAAGCGTTAGCAAATAGACTCAAAAAAGTCCTTCCTAGACTACTTTCTGAGGAGCAAATGAACGTTGTCCCTAATAGATCAATTTTTGATGGTATCATAATTATTTGATAATTAATCCTTTTCGTAGAGAGAAATAAAGAATTATGTATGCTAATAAAATTAGACATTAAAAGGCCTATGACAAGGTGGATTGGCACTTTCTCTGTAAAGTTGTAGAATCTTTTGTATTCTCTAAGAAATGGATAAACCTAATCTTTAATTGTATTTCAACTCCTAAAAAATATTTACTCATTAATGGAACTTCTAAAGGATATTTCAATATATCCAGAGGGATTAAACAAGGAGATCCTTCATCAACATTACTCTTTAGAATCATGGTTGAAGCAATTGGTGGAGCTATTAAAGAGGCACCGATTGTAGGGAAAACTTGGGGTATCACAATTATGGAGGATACCCAAAAAATAATTCACCAATATTTTTTTGATGGTACCATCCTCCCTAGTGAAATTACAATAGAAGACATTAGGAACTTTAAACAAATTATCTCTTCCTATATGGATGCATCAGGACAAAGAGACACTCAAGATAAATAAAAAATTGTTTTCATTAACACTCCTCCCAAATTGGAAATTAAGATTTGTAACATTATGGGTAACAAAAAAGACACATTTCCTTGTAAATACTTAGGGATCCAATTGGAGAAGGGATAGAGAAACAGTAACACTTGGAACCTTATTAAAGACAAATTATATAGAATTTTGGAAAATTGGAAAGGTAAATGGCTGACAAAAGCTAGTAAATCCACTATGATTAAGTTAGCACTATCAGCAATACCCATGTATCAACTGTCATTTCTTCTTCCTCCTAAAGGAGTACATAGAAAACTTTAGATAAGAACTTAAAGACTTCTTTTGGCAAGGTGCAAATGAAAAGAAAAAATAATCCCTAAGTAAATGAGGCAAAATATGTAGACCCAATGAAGTAGGAGGCTTATGTATAGAAAATATTAACTAGCAAAATGAAACATTTGGAGAAAAGCTAGTTTGGAGAATGTTTAAACAACATGAAAGTAAATTGGACAAATATTATATAATAAATATCTCAATAATTCAAATCATATTTCTATCTTTCTAAATAAGGAACTTTGTGTTACAATGGCTTCCCATTCTTTCTAAAAATCTTACTTGGGATATAGGCATAGGTAGAGATGCCTTATTCTAGGAAGACTCTTGGGTTGGCTCACATTTTCCAAATTATATCAAACCCTTCAAAGTACTAATAATTGGGGAAAACAAGTTTGTAATTATAAACGATTATATCCAGAGGTTGGCTGGCATTGGAAATTCATTGAGGAAACAAATTGTTCTACCTAGGAAAAACAAATTTAAAACCAATTTTTGAGTAATAGAATAGCCAACCATAAATATAGACCAAATAAATTAATTTGGGGTCCCTCAAAAATGGTAATTATACTACTAAAAGAGAATATCAAGTAATTTAACATTCACAACAACGGGATAAAATAGATATCCCTCTTGATCTTTGTTGGGATTTTGTACGTATGCCAAAATCATAAATTTATCTCTAGGCGGCTCCACAATACAGAATCCTATAGGAAAGTAAATTCACTAAATGAGACTTTGAGGGACCAACAAGATTCTTACTTTGTGAAAATGATTTGGAATTGGTTGATCATCTACTTTTTTAGTGTTCATATATACAAACAAATGTTGGATATGGTTATACAAGAAAGTAAATTAGACAATTGCATTTCCAAATAATCTTAGTAATCTTATAAAGAGTTGGCCAACTATGGGAGAAACTAGAGTGTATAGAAAAATTTGGAACATTTTCCCTTTAATTTTACTTTGGGAAGTTTGGAAGGAAGGAAAAAAGAGACTCTTTACTAATGAAAGTATGAACTCAAATGTGCTTGTTAATAAAATAGAAGAAAGCATTGTAGAAGTTGGAAATGACTATCTTAGAAATTTTCAAAGAAAAGAGGTGTCTTTCTCTAAATGGGGTACCAAAACGTGTAAGAATTGATTTAATCTCATCAAACCTCAACTAATCTATGAAAAATCTTAAAAATTAGTTAGAAACTCTTGCAGATGAGTACCTCCACCCACTGGATGGACCAAACTCAATTCTGATGGGGCTACAAGAGGTAATCTAGGTCTTGCGGGTCTAGATTGCATTATTCATTCTAATAATAATTGGTTTATCAAGTAGTATAAAACACTTAGGATCAATCACTAATAACTCAATGGAATTAGAAGTTCTAATTGAAGGCCTAAATCTTAGTTTGAAATTAGGGACTAATCTATTAGTCATAGAAGGGGATTCAAAAATCATTTTAAATGCACTATGAAAAAGAGATATTCCAAATTGGAAATTGAATTCAAAACTCGAATACACTATTCTAGCACTTGATGAATTTGAAGAAACTATATTCAAACATACATATCATGAGGGAAATAAAGAAGCAAACACATTAGCCGATAAATGAGTAGACAAACAAGAGTTTTTCTTGGAAAATGTTTTGACTACATAAAATCTAAAATTAACTTTATTGTCTAAACATAAAAAATGGATATAGAGAATAACATCAAAATAAAATTTAACTAAAGAAAAATGTAATCTACCTCTAAAATTTACTTAGGAGTATAGTTTTTTAAATTTGTAATAGATGGTAACTAAAGACCTTAAGGATTGAGGGATGGAGTAACTTAGATAATAAACACTATTAAAAGGGACATATGCAAGTTAGGAACATTGTAATCTATCTATTCAACTTTAGAACACATATATAATATTTTCTACCTATCCTTTATCAAACCTATAATCTTCTCTTTAGGTTGAATACTTCATATAGAGATTCTTACTCATTATATCAAAATTAGTAGCTTCTTCGTATCCTATAAATCCTTCTAACACTTGGATTATCTATGATCCTTCATTCATAATTAGGTTATTTTTTATCTTTTTTAGTTTTTGTTTTGTATTCCAATTCCTACTACCTATCCTTTATATGCATTGCTCTTAGAGCTCTCTTCTCTCATCTTTTGTGCTTTAACCTATTTGACTTTGCATATGAGAAGATATTATGTGTTTGAAAGTATGAATACCTTCAAACATTACAATGTCCTCTCATTGCCATATTTCTTCTTGATTCCTTTCCCTCAGGTTTGTTTCACTATTTTCTTCCTTTTTCTTTTCGGTGTCTCTTTTTCTCCACTTCATGGTCTAGGTTATTTCTTGGAGAGTCTTAGTTACTAGTTATGGTTCTATTTTTTCCTTGGGGGGATTTTTCCATAGTCTATCTTTGTTATACTATTCTTATTTTAAATTATTACTTCTAATGGAACTTAGATTGTTATAATCTTAAATATATTAAGCCACAATTACGTGTATGATTAGGAAACACAAGCCATTTAAATTAATAATGTATAATTTCTAATTCCCATGCAAAATAAGCATTATATCAAGAAAATTGGTTATTTTAAATAATTACATATACTTCAATCCATTTAGTGTTATCATATTTTTCCTTCAATAGTATTCTCTAGATTTTTCTAGAGCCTTGTTGGCCATTTTTTCCCGCATTCTTCCCATCATTGATAACCAATGTGAGAGATCTTCAATGGGCTAGATAATTTGAGGTGGGTTAACATGCTTCTTGATCGGGTTAACACATCGTGTTAACTCAGGTTCTTCATATGTCAGTCTAGCACAATTCCTTCATGTGCCAAGTTGTAGGTTAACATTTCATGTTAACTCATTTCCTTCATGTGCCAAGCTAGTTCATTTTTCTTCATTGACCGAGTTGGCTTACAATTCATTCATGTGCCAAGTTGTGGGTTAACATGCATTTCTGCTGGGGTTAACCTTGCATGTTAACCATGGTTGCTATGTACTATGCATAGTTGTAAAGTAGTTTTTTTCATGTGACATAGCGACCACTTACCAAGTTGGTTCATTTTTTCTTCATGTGCCGAGTTGTCAGTTAATACACATTTTTGCACCGGGTTAACATTCTACATGTCTATTTAACCATGCATTTGAAATGTGCTGACCAATAATTCCATGCTATGTGGTGAATCCTTATTGTGCTAGGTTGCTTTTGATCTGACGGTGGTTGTATTTTTGCATCCTTTCTTGGGTCTCTTGCGAAGATACAATGGCCATTAGATTGTGAAGCATCTTGTGAGTATTATGAGTGCATCCTAGCTATCCATGATTATGAAGATCTTGATCTATGGTTGTGTTTTATCCTCTTGTTGAGAAGATTTTTGTCGCATTTGGGTTGTCCATATTCAAATGAAGATCTACATCGATGGCTCACATCTTTTCTAGGTAGATCAAATTTATTCCATGCAGGTCAACTCTGTATTTTTGTGGCGAGCTAATGTGTGTGTTATCCCATCCTGCATTTTCTTTGATAGTGGTGTGGATGGATTTGTTGCGGCCATGGCACATCACCAAGAAACTCCATTTCAAACATACAAATCTCATTTAATACTCACTCACAATCTCATCGACAAAAATCTCACAAAGTTGACAAATTTATTTATGCATTTACACAAGCAATCATAATTTCCATTGAATGAAGAATTCAACATTCTAATTTCATGAATCAAATCCATTCACCAAGAAATTGAAGATATGTTCCTTTCTTCTCTATATAATCGATTTCTTTCTAATTCTTCCTTATTAACTAAGTGGGCCGATGAGGATGAAAGTATTGTGGGGTGCCAATCCAGGATTCTACTACAAAATTTTAACATCAAAAATAGTTTTGGTTTCCATAGGATGAAAGTTCAAGCATGGATGGATATGGAGACTATTTGTTCCATTGTTCTACAGCTGTGAAAATATAAAAAGATGCATTTTTCATTTTGTCTAACATTTTCTAGTATACAACTTTCCATTAAAAATAAGAGGTAAATTAGCACTTGTACCTATAAGAAGTTTAAGGGATAAGCCGATAGAGTATTTTATGGGTATTATCATTGTATGAAATTGCAAAAATCACTATTATGATATATAGGATTGTTGGTCATGAAAAAATAATTTCTAGGGTGGTCCAAAAGTGCTTAACAACAAAGGTATTTTTGACGCCAAATAGTAGTTTATCAATATAATTGTAAATTGCCATTGGAAGCAGGCATATTGTTTGATAGAAGCATTGTATTTACATAAAAGTAAGAGTGCCAAATTTGATAGTACATTTTTGTATGGGTAAAACTTGTAGGATTTCCCATAAAATTTGAGCTGTGCAATTATTTGGTGTTCAATAGTAAATCTTGTAAATAACAAGTCAAAATGACTTTTTGTCTCTTTGTTGCAACTAGTGAACCTATAAAAGAGAAGTAGATAAAATTGGCAACAAGAAATGACATTCTTAGTTTAGGCAATTGAAGAAAGGAAAGTGTATTGAAGAGAGGAAGTGAAAATGAAATTAGTTTAGGCAATTGAAGAAAGGAAAAGTGTATTGAAGAGAGGGAGTGAAAATGAAAAAAGTACCATATAAAAGTAAGAGCAAGAATAATCGAGTTTCTTATTTCTTTCTAATAATATTGTAGGGATAGTTTTTAAATTTTGCAAACGCACTTAAAAGAAAAGGCAAGTTCAATTCGAATAAGGTCACTTTTGTTGTGGTCATGGTGAATTGGGATGTGCACCATTCAAATTATGCAGTATTTTTATGAGGGTGCAAATTACTGCGAGTTGGGTATAATTTTTTCTTTTTGTGGTTGTGAGCTATGGTGAAGGAGAAGGTGTTACCGAGTAGCGGCGACAGAGGAATTGTACAATTTGCAACCAATGCTGTTGGTTATGTATAGTTGGAGAAAGATCCATCAGTACTGCCACAACACAAGTCCAAATTTTCTGTCATGAACAATCCTCCAATGGAGCAAAGCTCAGGCAAGTCAACTCCACAACACATTGATATATCATAAGATGATATGGTTGTTGATATTGACAGATCGAAATGCAAGGATTTTTGTGATTCTCAATTATAAATGATCTCTTTTTTTTTAAAGACAATTTGGTTGAATTCAATGTGCCTAAAAAAAAGTGGGGAAATATTATTCTTGACATGTCATGATTATACTAGATTTTATTGTTGGCTTAATTCCTTATTGCAAAGCTTTGATCATTGTGTGAATCAATTGGAAGCATTGTCTAGATTGAATGGTTTCATAATTTTATGATTTTAAGGAGTCGCCTAATTGATTCTCAATCCTATCTTCAATATTTCTAGTTCCTCTATAGTGGATTAAAAATTATATTTGCATAGTTGTCAGGATTTTTTTGTTTAGGAGAATTTAATTATTAAAGACAATGTGCAAGATTCATATAGTTAGATGCCTTTGAAAGCATATTATTGTTGTAACTATTGTGGGTAACATTGGTGTGTGTTGACATAAGCCATTCATCTTTTTGTGTGGTTATCTAGAATCATTCATCATGCAGAGTACACAATAGCATTGATTGGAACAATGTTGACCATCATATCTACTACTTATGTTGCATTAAGCATTCTTTACAAGTGGATTTCTTTTGGAGTCATTGGAGTAATAGTAATGAGAAGCTAGTTTGTTGGACTACTTCAGTATATTGTATGATTGTGAGTTTCTCTAATTTTTTTAATCTGAAGTTGTTTATATTGTTCAATAAAAGAGGCATTGTATATATAAGGCACAATAAGAGAATCAATAGTTTATTGGTATGACATGTCAAACAGAGTGACAATTTTGGATATATCTCTTTATACATTCATTCAAGGTTGAAGTGATAAAGAGGAAGCTATGGAAGGACATAAATATGTTTTGGATGTTGTATTTTGAATATGCAATATAAATTTTTATAATGATACTTTATACTATTGTTTTTGGGCCTATTTATGCTTCACTTGGCAATTCCATGGGCCTTGGAGATTCACCATATTTCGATATTGATAAAGATTATGTGCTTCAGAAACTAAAGCAAGATCTTATAGGAGGTTGGAGGAAATGAAGGTAGGAAGACATCTTTCATCTTAAGCTTGCTTCTCACTCATGGATGATCCTTTGCATGAGAAGAAACTTATCTGTGTCCTTGCAAACTAGGGCTTGGAAGATATGTCCCTAAAAAAATGAGGTGGCTTGACATATTTGTGTCCTTGAATAGAAGAGGGTGCTTGGTGTCATCATTGTCCATGAAGGAGTCAGTGGGGAAGGATTTGAATATGATTTATCGAGCACATGAGGAGGCATTAGAAACACTTGGAGGAGGCATGGAATATTAGAGTAAAGGTGTCTCATATGCAGGCATACTCGTGGTGATTGTTTCTACAACACTTCATTAGGCATCAAACACACTCAAAGGAGATGTGGACTTTTTTAGGAAATGCATCTCATGTGTAGCACTAGAGGAGGCATTACACACACTTAAAGGACATTTGGAATTTCCAAGGAAAGGTGTCCCATTGTCTAGGGGACATTGGAACACTCGTGTTGTGCAATAGTTTCAAGCTTTGTAGTCAGTAGAATTACAGATGTAGTTAGTTTGATGTTTCTTGAGTGAGTGTGGTCAAGAGATCCATTGTTGTGGTGTGATTTGTGTTTCTTGACCGAGTGAGGAGGATTTATGAAGGTGCTTCATCAAAGTCTCTAGAGGGCTAGATTTAAAACCCTTGCAACTTCTGCTCTTGTTTGGATTAATGTAATAAGAGAGGCAATGTTGGAGTTATTACATTATATAGGTTAGTCATATTATTTAGATTAATAAATAATGAATTAGGTTTGGGGAGGTTTCTTTCCTCTAAGAAGTTACATACCAAAATATTGGCTTTATATACTAATCAATTTAATGTTATCAAATTGAAATTAGACTTTATATATTTTCCTCTTTGCACTCTCATGCTTGGATTATGTTTTGATTATAAGTTCTCTTGGAGAGTTTGGAAGCTTCAACTTTCAGTTAGTTTGAGGACGGAAAACCTTGAGCTTGGAAGTAGTGGAAAAAAAACCCATTGTCTATTGGAGCTATCACATTGGTCAGTTTCTCAATATTGCTTAATTTTTTTATTTCTAGCTATCTAATCTGACACTTATTGTTGTGTTTACGATTCGAGTATCTTACTATTCTGCAAGTGATTTAAATACAATATCATTTCAGAAGCTATAATTTCAGTCATCTAATTCATACTATTGTTGGATAATGGAAATTGGTTGCATGAGCAAATATTTATTTAAATTTCCGTATAAATTTTTTGGGACAATATCCATTGGAAATAGTGTAGTGGTATCAAAGCCGATTTTCCTACCAGCTTGTGAAGTTTAATCAAAGATAAATTTGAGAAAGATTTAACCAAAGCTTGATTCAGTGAGTAATAAAAGTGCAGAGGAAATTCTAAGAATATTTTTAGCACTCTTTCTAAGAGACTCATGTATTTCTAATGCATCTGACTTCATTATTGTTGAAAAATGTATTTACTGTAAATGTTTAAGTTCATAACAATTTGCCAAAGACTAAGAGAAACATATTTTTATGGGCCATGGAAATATTTTGTAATTTGGTAAAGCCTTGAAACATTTTAAATTGTCTAAGCATTGTGGGGTATTTTATTATTATTTTGAATGTCAAAATTTGCGAGGCATGAACTCATTCATTTTGTAAGTGTAATCGGCATGCCTTATGGTCTAAAGGTTAATATTTAATCAAAGGAACATTCTATGATGCGGGGGCTGCTTCAAGACAGAATTAATCTTTATTGCACAAAATATATTGGTTTCCTCCTGTCGTGTCTCATCCGAAGGAGTATATTTGTTTCACTGTAGTTGCTGGAAAATTATTATTTATGTGAATCAATCACAAGCTATAGTTTTAAATCTTGCCATAGGACCCATCTACATTTGTGGGAGTTGTATTATATTCACAACTTAATTCGTTGTCGTGAATTCATATTTGTGAATGAAAACTTTGGTGATATTACATGTATCCTCATGGTTTGAAGTTTGAACTTAAAAATGATTGACAAAATAGTGGTTGCCCTAAAAAATATCCAAGACCAATGTTACCAAGTAAATAAATATGTTTGCTGTGATTAAAGTTCAGAACATTAGTGCCTGAACTCATATTGAATTGAAAACTTTGATATTATTTAATTGGGCCATAATATTGCCGTAAATCTTTTGACTTCGAAGTGAATATATTGGTAAAGTCGGAATCAAATATTATTTTTGTCTTGGCCTCAGACACTTTTTAGACGAGGGTTTAAACACAAACTCAGGTGTGAGCAAGCAGTTCTTTAAGCTTGTACAGAACATGGTAACAAGAGATGGGTGAATTATCGAAAGGGGTTAGTGTGGCAACATAGATCCAGTACCATGAGTGAGTGAAGACTAGAACGTGAATGGTCAAGTGTAGAAGGCTTCCTTGTTCATAGATGAAACTAGGCATTTTTGACACACCATGCATCTTTGGTGTACGATATTCCGCTATGGCATCTATAGAAATAGAATTAAAGGGAGTAACCCGCTGAATCCTGCACCTTTCGAGAATTAACTCAGTTAACGCCTTTGTTCTAGTGGCCTAGTTGCGTATTGAGCTCCTCTAACATCACATGATGTGGAGAATCCCAGTCAGTAACAAACTCAGTCTTAAACAACTGTTTGTAAAATATGGTAGGGGAATGCAATGGTGAGGGGAATTGCTCTGACATAAACAAACATATTCTAACTTTTTGGATCAGACATTAGATGCATTTATTTTGGAGCCTTAGCTTCATAGGAGAAGCCTATCCACTTAATAAATTATAAGATATTAATTAAATTTATAATTAGATGGCAAAATTAATTTCATACACATTTTTATTTTAGACAACAATTAATTGAACTTTTCATACTAATAATGATATCATTAGAGAAAAAATAATATAATTAGATACTTCTCTCTATTATACATGTTTTTCTTTTGTTTTTGTTTTTTTATCATGCATGTTTTTATCTCCTTTTATAAAGTCATTGATTTTAGTTTCACCATCTTACATCTTGAATCTCTTGATTAAATGGATTAAAATCTTCTTTAAAACGATGTGACTACATAATTTTGTTTATTTTTCTTAATATAATATTTTAAAATTTATTATTTGTATTTAAAATAAAATGATAAGTATTCCGATTATGAAAATAAACATATAATATTTATCAATAGATCATCCTAAGAAATCATTTTTAGAAGACTATAAATATTTAACTACATTAAAATCACAAGCTATTGCCATAGCAATACATGTATCATCAAATGCAATAATAGCTTGAGATGCATTAAATCTTATTGCATTTCATTTGTTTCTTCTTCTCATCTCCAAAAAAATTCACACAAGATTTCATAGTGTGCATATCAAATGATTCTACCAATGCTAATTCATAGATGAAGAAAATGAACCCTCTAAACTATGATCATGGTCCATAACATCTAAACAATTAAAAAACATCCATATACAAGAAGTAGGATTTGGAGAAGTCCCTTTATCATTAAGATAACCAAATTATGCTTATTCAATACTCATAAAAATTGCTTTACTGTCAATAGGTTGAAACTCATCAAATTGAAGGAAGATAATTTGCAACAACATCCTAAAATATGGAGGTCCATTTGTGATGTAGGAGCATCTTGCATGGTATTTTTAAAATTAAAAAAAAATAATAATAAAAATTGGAGGAGAGAGAAAGTGATGAAAATTAGAGGAAATAAATAAATAAATAAAAAGGAAAAAAAAGGAGAAAAAGAAAAAAGGAGGAATTTCTATTTTCAAGGTGCATAGGTGGCATAAAATAGAAAAGTTAAAAAAAAAAAAAATGGTTGTCATTCCATTTATCGAGGTGTGTTGGTGGAATTCTAGAAAGTTATGGATATTGTAGAAAGTTGTGGATATTGTAGAAGGTTATGGAAGTTGTAGAAGGTTGTGGATAAGTCATGCATTGGGTGGTAAGTACATATTTAACCAAGGCATATGAGCATTTCTAGTCAAGCTTTGGAAGGTGAAAGCTTCAAGGTGTGAAAGCTGTGAAAGGTGTGAAAGGTGAAAGCTTTGGAAGGAAAAGCTTCAAGGTGTGAAAGTTGGAAGGTGTGAAAGAGAAGGAGGAAGTGAAGAGTGAGTTTTCTTGAGTCTATGGATAGAGTGTCGAATGTGAGGTAGTTTACAACAGGATTGCGATAGAATTGTGAGTGTGTAGACAGAGCATCGAATGTGAGGTAGTTTACACTTGGATCTTGGATAAAGTTGGAGAAGAGCTAGTGACTGTGGTTTAGAAACAAGGAGGTTGCTTGGTGGCTTGCGAGCACAAGTTGAGATCTCAGAGGTTTCTACTAGAGTGTGGATTTGGACTAGCTTGGGCTTGGATTGGATCTTGAGGGATCTTGTAGAAATGTTATTGTAATTAATATTGGATTTTCAAGCATAATGAAATTGTTTGAAATATTTTTTCATCTCTTGTCTTCATATTGTGGCATTTTTGGTTATGAGTTGGTAGGGTGGTGTGGCCCTCCATCAAGTGGTATCAGAGCATACCTTCATCAATTCAAGTCTCCATACATCTTCTAGGGTTTAGACCTAAGGTTATGAGGGCACATAATACCATCAATTTCCATTTTTTCAATGCCACAATTAAAACAAATTACCCATAAGACATGTCAAAACTTTAAGTTTCATAATTATTCTAGAAAAACCTTTTAGATTCTACAAAGTATTTAGTAGAATTAGTACATTAATTTCCATATTAACCTATATAGTTTAGGAAATAATTCTCTTTTATGTGCTATAGTAAAGTATATTGATTTTGAGGCAAGAACCTTCAACACAATAGTAAATTATGACCATCTTAATTGGGAGGTCTTGAGTTTGAGTCTACTCGAGTTTAATAAATAATAATAATTCAGAACACTTAATAATTAATCTTGCCTTCAACCTGTTACTGATAAAGCAAAAATTACACTAATTTTGAAAAATTAATTTAATCAATCTTACAATTCTTGATTATCATATAGACAAGATGTGGGGGTATATTTTGACTCAAAATGCTCTATATTTTCAACTACCTTTTGAATCAAACAATTATCTCCAAATTTGAAGCACTTATAGATGTGACCTCATATATTTGATATAGACAAAACAAATGATAAAGTTGAACCTTAGAGGACACATTGAGCTTAAATGTTCTCCAACATACTTCAAAATAAACCTACATTTGAAAATCATAAAAGTGGCATTCATATAAGAATTTAAAGCTTTTTGATCTAGATACGCCAAATAAGAACAAGAAGAAATCCAAAAACATATCATACCATATCAGAGTTGATATAAAATGTTCTATATAACAATGCAAGATTCAATGTTGAAGATTATGATCACCCAGATATAAAAGCTTCTATAAAAGAAAAAGAGACATAAACTATGAGAAAATATTAGTTTTAAATATTTTTGCATATTATACCTATAAAAAAGATTGGGATTTGGCCTTCATCTCACAATATGATGGGTTGGGATGAAATGGTAGAAAAACCATGCATTCATGCTTAGTTTTCTAGATGATTGCAACCAAAAACTAATATAAATTTTGACATTATGCATAATGGGTAGGGGATGAGATAATAATAGAGGAACTAGTATCAATCAAATACCAACCAACTTCAAGGAGCCTCAATACAAGTTACTTCTCCTAGACTAGTAGAATGATGATGCATGGATGTCCAAAATAAATAACTTAGTGACTTCCTTTAAATAATTCAATCCAAAGTGAAAAATATTCTTGGTATTAACTCAAGTGAAACAAAATACTAATATTGTCATTTACTAGAGATTTACAATTGGTTGCAAAGAATATATGTCAATGTTGGACAAAGTAATATGAAATGAGTATTTGTGTCCAGTACATCAGAGATCATTAAAAATCTTATGCATCAAGAAGGTTTTGGGCATAAGACGATACTAATGTGGAATTTTAAAGGTCACCTAATTAGGAACCACTACTAATAATAAATTTTAAATAAACCATGAATGTGTATAACTCAGAATATGTAAGTTTAAATATACCACCTCAATGATTTTTCTCTTATGTTCAATGATCATACATGGTCCTTGTTGGAGAAGTTTTCTTAAACAACAAACTCTATGATTGAAACAATGTAAAGGTCAATATGACTGATAATTTGCATTTCATAATTTTGAAATAGCATTGATGGCAACAAGTTCTAGATGCAATTAATTATCTAAGACATAGAAAATGGAGCATATACCTATAATTTGAAAGTGATATATATGGTAATTAATTAGATTTTTGTTCATTTTAAAGAGAAATCCTCAAAAAAATTGTATGTCTTTTATTGAGAATGAGGATGTGAATTTATATTTATATTGTATATGCATTTAATCACTTCTAATGATTCATCTAATATATTTTTGTGTGTTTGGTCAATTATGACAAATCAATATATCTACTTTAGATATATTTGTAATAGGCAGGTAGATATTTAAGAAATTTTTATATAAGTTAAAAAAAGATATATGTTAGTTTATTTACTTTATATATTATTCATATTTAAAAAAGATATACTAACATATTGTAGACTCTTAAGATTTCTAAAACTATAGACATTAGATAGTCATCCTCCTATTACTTTTAATTTGAATAAAATATTATAATTATATTAAACTAAATCTAAAAAGAAAAAAAATCTTGAACTCTTATGCAACAATATTGATAATATCTATTTATTACAAAACCTCAAACCGAAATAGTAGTTGTACCCTTGCCCTCATCCGTAGATATTCATCGAAAGATGGGTTACCATCAAACTCCATATTCAAAGAATTTTACTGCCATCGTTCTTTGACATTACGCAGGTGAAAGAAAAAGTCAGTATTGAGTGAAATTTGTCCGCAAGCGAAACAACTGTACTTATTTTTCAACCGTCAGACAACGTGGCTGAATTTGAGTATTTGAATTTATGAGAGAAATTGTCTGGTAAAACGCCAAAGCTCGCACATTACTCCTGCACACAAGACTTGGTCAAGATTCCAACATTTCATTATAAACGTAACTGCATACGCCTGCAAAACATATGAGTCAACATATTTTTCCTCTCTCTCTCTCTATATATATCAGATCGATGCCTTCGTTTCTTTGCACACAACTTCACTGAGCACCAGATTAGAAATTATTTCTCATCTGCTCTCTTAAATTGCATATTATTTAGACGCAATAAAAACATTCAACATTATCTTTACTAGATTCATTGAATTCTACTTTGGCTGCGATCTCTTGCAATGGCAATGTGTGGAAGAAATTATATGGCCTTGAAAACATTGTTGATGCTCTTCCTCCTCATCACAACACTCTCTAATATTGAGATTGCAAATGCGCGTAGAATAGTAAAGCACAAGCATTCATCTAAACCCCTCCATTCCCTACACGAACACGAACACCCGGTTCTAAACCAGAGATCAGCAAACACATTGAAGAATAAACTGCCTTCGGGGCCAAGCCCAGGAGTTGGTCATGCTTTTATTAACGATGGTGGTGTCAAGAGCAGTTGGAGATCATCAGGAAATATATTGAGAAATAAACTGCCGTCTGGTCCAAGTCCGGGTACAGGACACTGATAAGAAATAGCAGTGTTGATATATAGTACAATATCTTATTCCCCTGTTGGGTTGAAGTAGCCTGTAAATATTATACCATATTCACTAGCGATGTAAACATTTGCTCAACACGGGGGGCTTTCTATGAACTATGCAGAGCACGTTTCGTAGATCATATAATGTAAATGGGATACTGCTCATGGACAAGCTCTTGTAAGAAATAGATAGAGCCAAAATGTAGTGATATGCAACAAAAATAGCAATCATCTATTGAGGGAATACTGCCGATTTTATATTCTATAATTTCCATGTTTATTCATGGCAAGTGTCATGTAGTTACTTGTATTTGCCTTAAATCTAGTTATTTGTATTAGAATAATACATTAATTTTAATAATTGATAAGAGAGCCAATTTATTTGGTAGTAACAATAATATTTATTATAATTTGATCAATAATTTTTATACTATTCTAGAAAAAACTTTAACATAGAAATTGTAATATAGGATAATAGAGAAGAAAGATAAAAGAATGAGGTCTTTTTGATTTGGTTACTTTTATATATTTATGATTTATTTTGATAGTCATGTTGGCATAATTAGGAATAGGTTACATGATGTTCTAAAAATTTCAATGTTTAGATAAATCAATTAATACAACCTTATATATGTATATGTATATGTATATATGTATATATATATGTATGTATGTATGTATGTATGTATGTATGTATGTATGTTTGTATGTATGTATGTATGTATGTATGTATGTATGTATGTAATTAAATTATAAGTTATCTATTTGTTGTATTCAATGTAGTAACTTTTGACACATGTTTGGAATTATTTTTAAAGTAAACCTATGAAAAGTATAATTAATAAATTTTATATAAAACTTGTGAAATTTCAATATGTAGTAAATCTTAGAGAATGATTTTGATCATTTGAAATTTAAAAATTGTGTAAGAATACATAAAGGTAAATTCACTTCTATAGACCTATAGATAGTTATTCCAAAAGAAGCATGGAGTGGAAGAAAACATAGTGATTCTCATATGAGAGTTTTTGGATGTGTGGCATATGCACATTTGCCAAATGAATTGAGAAGGAAATTTGACATCAATGGAGAAAAATGTATATTTGTGGGATATAGTGATGAATCAAAAACATACAAATTATACAATCCAATCAGCAAGAAGGTCATAATTAGAAGAGATGTACGATTCACAGAAGAAGAAGCATGGGATGGAAGTGTAGAAAAAATATTCAACATAACAACAAGCATACCACAAGAGGAAAATGAAGTTTTAATACCAGAAAATACTCCTTCAAATGTGACTCCTTCCACACCCATTCAAGCTCAACAAAGTGGTCCACAAGTGACACCATCATCAAATGTAAGATCAATGTCACATATACAATCAAGCACCCCCATAAGTGGACAACAAACACCATCTACAAATGGCCATCAAGGTGCTGGTCCATCAAGTCCACATTCGACTAGTTCTGCATCAAGTGACATGTCAAATCCTACATTGGCAAGCTTGAGGAGACAAAAAATCAGAAGTATTAGAGACATTTATGAGCAAAATGAAGGTGAGCATAATGCTGATTCAATCTCTCTTTATGCTTTACACTCACAAGTAGATGACCCAATTCATTTTGAAGATGCAATTAAAGATGAAAAATTGGAAAATGAAATGGATGAAGAAATTGATGCAATTGAAAAGAATAAAAAATGCGAGTTTGTGAGTCTTCCAAAAGGAAAAGATGTCATAGGAGTAAAGTGGATTTACAAAACTAAGTTGAATTTGAATGGTGATGTGCAAAAACATAAGGCAAGGCTAGTTGCTAAAGGTTATTCACAGCAACATTGAATTGATTACAATGAGACATTTGCTCCTATAGCCCGATTAGACAACATAAGAACAACACTTGCCATAGCAGCTCAAAACGAATGGTCTCTTTATCAAATGGATGTAAAATCAGTGTTCTTGAATGGTTATCATGAGGAAGAAATATATGTGGAATAGCCACCCAGATATGAGATTTTGGGTCAAGAAGGTAAAGTCTACAAACTGAAAAAGGCATTGTATGGTCTCAAGCAAGCCCCAAGAGCTTGGTACAATAGAATTGATTCATATCTCTTACAAAATGGTTTTCATAGGTGCAGTAGTGAACCTATGTTGTACATAAAGATGGATGAAAAATGTCAAATTCTAATTGTATGGTTATATGTTGAGGATTTGATATTCACGAGTGACTTATCAATTGACATATTTAAAGAAGCTATGAAAAATGAATTTCAAATTATTGATTTGGGACTCATGAAATACTTCTTAGGCATTGAGGTCAATCAAAATCAAAATGGAATATTCATTTATCAAGAAAAGTATGCTAGTGATATTTTGAAAAGGTTCAATATGATGAATTGTAAATCAACACCAACACCAATTGTCATAGGTTTGAAACTAAATAAAGATGACAAAGGACATAATGTAAATCCTACTTTCTATAAAAGAGTTGTTGGTAGCTTTATGTATTTAACAGCCATAAGGCCAAACATGATGTTTTGTGTAAGTTTGACTTCAAGGTTCATGGAGACTCCAAAAGAATCAAATTGGAAAGTAGGGAAAATAATTTTGAGGTATGTGAGTGGAAGAAGAAATTATGGTATTCAATAGTCAACTTCAAATGATTTCAAGCTCATAGGTTATATTGATAGTGATTGTGTTGGGAATATCAATGATAGAAGAAGTACATCCAGTTATGTTTTTCATTTTGGCACCAGTATTGTATCATGGGCTTCAAAGAAACAACCAATAGTCACACTTTCATCTACTGAAGTAGAGTACGTAGCAGCAATAGGGGCATCATATCAAGCTATATGGATGAGAAGAGTGTTGAAAGAGTTGAAACATGAACAAGAAGATGCAACACAGATCTATTATGACAACAACTTAGCCATAACATTGTCCAAGAATCTAGTTTTTCACAAGAAGA